>CM062293.1:110307096-110656720 GCA_031216915.1 Pictodentalium vernedei
ACATATATGAATTGGTCAGTGACAACAATACAGAACCAAACCTATCACTACCTGAGTTCCATATTGTCCTAAGCATCACGCTTTTAGCATGTTGCTTTGGGTAATATGGAATTCAGGTAGCAAGATGGTCATATCTTTTATAGGACCACATATCAATAAGCTTCTCTGCCAAAAAAACTTTTGTGCAGGGAGACAGGTTCTCTCTTTTCGTTTTTGTGGGCCGGCTGGATCGTCCAGCATTAGCATTTTCTTTCTTTTAATGAAACTTACATATATGAATTGGGCAGTGACAAAAATACAGAACCAAACCTATCACTACCTGAGTTCCATATTGTCCTAAGCGACATGCTTTTAGCATGTTGCTTTGGATAATATGGAACTCAGATAGCAATATGGTCATATCTCTTGTAGCACACATACCAATTATAAGCTTCCTTGCAGTTACTTGCCCAAAAGACTTTTGTGAACGGACACAGGTTGTCTAAGATTTTTCGTTTCTGTGTCAAGTATTTGTTAAATTTGTTGAAATAGTTAATATATATTTTATTTTAAAAGAGATCTGAACAGATCTGAAGTGATTATATTTTATTAAACGAAGAACTGTATTTGGTCATTTGCACATTTCGCAAATTATCATTTGATATGCCAGGTATCCCCTTGAGGTGTCAGATATGCAGCAATGTTGAGCAATGTATATTTTGTTTAACAGGGCTCCTGCATGGGCTCCGTTAAACAAAATATAAATTGTTGAATTTTTGACAATTTTCGACAACAAAACACTGAACAAAACGGCAGCTAACTCTAAATTGAAACTGCATATAGTGTTGCATTGATTTTGTCATCAGAGTGCAAAGAGTTAAAGATCCAGTGAGCTCAACTGGTGTGGTCTGTTAATTTTTAATCAGATACACAGCTAGATACAATCCTAATTCATTTTAACTCAGTTTAACTGCTTTAACTTATTACCCAAAACCACAAGACATATTGACGGGATCATACTCTTGGTGATATGTCAACATTCTATTGCTATTTGACCACAAATAATACAATTCCCAGACCTGTACCCATCTCATGCCTACCCCTAGAAGGCCTTGGATATTGCGAAACTGCTTAATAAGGATTACTGATGAGTCTGTATGACGTTACTTCAAGCGAAATCAGGCTAAATGCAGATAGGAAAAAAATTTTGGAGGGTGGAAAAAAATTGCTTTTCGGCTTCCAGGCACACCCACCCACCCCCCGCCTGACGTCCGGAAAAAAATTTTGTGACCCCCCTCCCCCCTGCCTATTGCATATAGAAATTTGGGTGCTAATAGGGAGCCCTAATATGAACTTACAGACTTGATTTGAACAAACTTGAATCTGCCCCCCCCCCCCCCCCCCCCCCCCCCCCCCCCCACCCATAAAGATGCTGTATACCAAATATGAAAATATTTTCACTCGTGGATCATAAGATTTTCAAAGCATATTCCTCACATCACACAAAGTTAAAATTCAGGCTCCCAAAGGGGAGCTCAAATACAAACGCAGGGGCTTGATTTGAACAAACATGAGTCTGACCTCCCTAAGCTTGCTGAATACTATATATCAAAAGATTCTCAATTTTATTTTATTTAATCTTATTTGTTTTACAAGGATTGGCAAATAAGTTATGCAACTTACATTAACGTCTCTCCTTGCCCAATGGCAGAGGTGTGTGGGCCTCACTCTTCTCGAATACTACGCAGGGATCTTTAGCCTGCATGGAGTGTGTCTCTCTCCGTACAGAGGACAGCCATTTAACATCCCCACCTGATAGGACTGTACACTGTGACAGCATCAACCCCACAATTGATGCTGACAGAGAGAGTTTGGACACCTCAAGAACTTTCCCCGACTGGGGATCGATCCCGGGATCTCAGGCATGAGAGACCAGCGCACTTATCCACTCAGCCACCACTCTCCGATCTCAATAGTGGATCAGAAGATTTTCAAAGTGTATTCCTCATATTGCATTAAACTGAAATTTGGGCTCCCACAGAGAAAGCCCAAATATGATTCAAATATGAATATGAATCAGGTGACTTGTTTTTAACAAACTTGAATGTGACATACTTGTTTTGAACAAACTTGAATCAGACATCCTCTAAGGATGCTGTACAACACACATTAAGAAATTTTGACCAATGGATCTGAAAAAGATTTTCAAACAATATTCCTCATATTGAACAAGTTAAAAATGAACCCAGAAACTTTATTTGAACAAATTTGAATTTGACCTCCATAGGGATACTGAATACTAAATATCAAAAGGATTCTCTCACTGGTGGATCAGCAGAAAAACATTTTCAAGGACTTTTCCTCATCTTACAAAAAGTTAAAATCTGGGCTTTGATAATGGAATTTTTTTTTAACATTTGGATCTTACCCCTTAAAAAGATGTTGTATACCAAATATCAAAACGATTCTAAAAGGTTCATCAGAAAAACATTTTCAAACAAAATTCCTGACATTTGCACTAAGTTAAAATTTGGGCTTCAACAGGGTGCCCAAATAAGAACCCAGGGACTTTATATGAACAAATTTCTGGAGATAATAGGGTTCACTATTACACAACCGACTGCAATTCTTTTTGCTCATTTGATTCTACTAGGCCAAAGGATGATTCATACCAAATAACAGTTCTCTGTGGTTTTGGATATATGGATGCTTGAAAAATTTTCGCTCTTAGGATACCATGGGGATGCAGGGAAATTATTTGGGCATGAATCAAGTACTTATGACCCAATAATGCCACATGCCAAATTTGTTTAAATTGGCCTATCAGTTCTGAAATTAGAAATTTCAAGCGGGGCCAACAATCTTTTCCCTCCCTGAATAATTGAAAATTTATTTATTTATTTATTGGTATTTAAAGTCACATGTTTCTGCACAACAGCTAATCCTGACCACAACATGGATATAGAGGCAGGCCAGCCAATCGTTTATACCCATGTTGTCCGTTTTAAAGGACTTGCTCTCCAGGCAATGACAGCTCAGTCCTACTACACCAATAAACAAGAGATTCTTTAACACTGTAAACAAGCACTACTTTTCTTCCCAGGTTTATAAGGGAAGCACAACTGAAAATAAATTGTCCCTCAAACATCTCTTGAACAAACTTTAATGTACACCTTAAAAGGAAGCTGAATACCCTATATCAAGTTCCATCCAATGGATCATGAGAAGATTGCGGGGCAGGGGGGATTCACCCCCCCTCCCACCTCCCACCAAGAACAACATATCAAGTTTAACAAAACTGAATTGCCCCACCCCAGTCATCATTCACGTGAAATTTTTTTGAAATCAGTTGGGAGGAGAAGACTCGAACACTACCTTATGACAGATGGTGATGGATGAACTGTGATCACTAAAGTACACCAGGACTTTCAGTCAGGTCAGCTAATAAACCTAAAGTGTGGATATATCAACAAAAGAATGTTTAGTTTGCTTACCAGCTTATTGACCTCCACCTCAGCCCTTTCCTCATTTTGTCCAAATAAAAATTTCAAAATTGACTTTTTAAAACAAATCTGATTACTGCAGATTCACCATCTTATCAGTACTAAATTAGAGGATATTTAACTTTTTTCACCATTTACGTGAACTGCTTTCTCTGTATTCATATTTACTAGCAACTGTTGTATATTTACTGACTTATCTCCATTCAAATGGAGGAGCCCCATTGTAAGATGTGTAATGTGATAAACTGTTCAAACAGATTTTCTCTTTCAACTTGTTACAGGTGATAGCAGGGCCAAGGAAACAAGTTTCAAACCTCTTCTCTAGCAGCCAAATACATGACAGAAAGAGCGTGATCAAATTCAGAGACCACTTGTTCAAATAAAAACTCAAATGATATTCTGTTATGTTGTAAGGAAACTTTGTTTCTGAAAGTTTGCACACCACGGAGCAATCCCATGCAACTCCAGTTGTAACTGTACCTCAACTGCAGGGCAGTGCGATAGCCACTGGTTGCAGACCAAAGAAACCAAGTCAACAGGTGGTCTGCACTTGGCACCAACCAGAATAAATCACAGTCTGTTTGTCTCCCTCTCAGTTACAGGAATTACCCACTCACTTTTGGCACAACTGTACTGTTTTGCACACGAGTCCTAAGACTCTGCACGGCACCAACTAAACATTTAACCTGCTCACAAAGCCTTCAACCTGTGACGCATCTAGATCAGCCAGCAATTGTACAATGCAAATTTTCCACCACTACCCCACCACCACCGGAATCATGGGGGCTCTGGGCCTAACGTTTTCACTGTTCTCCCCCATTCAGTCTCAATATAGCCAGCACAGACGTTCGCCTGGGCATGTACAGTCATACTGTGCCACACAGGCATGGTATGGCCAGTGCATTCCCACGCTTGCCTCTTGGCAGCCAGGGACTAGGACAGATCATAGAGAGGGATTTTGGATGGCTCTCATTGTTGGGCATTTCGGATCTATAGTCCGACATGCTCAGCAATGATGGCCTGCCCAAGTGCCTACTTGGGGAGCCCCCATGGTTTTGCCCAAACAACTGTCTATGTACATGTATATAACCCACAATCAACCTGTGTCAGTCCTGTGCAGCAGCACCTTAGGACCATTTGATCATCTATGCACTTGTACTCATTGCGCATTAATAAATTCCATCTATATTGGCACATTATGGTTTTGTTCTCTTTGGGGTGAGTAAATGTTATCTTATAAGATTGCTGAAAATGTCTGACAAATATTTGTTGATATCTTTTGTCATGTCATAATACATGTAAGAGAATATCTCTCTGGAAGTGACATGCATTGCAGAATATGGAAATTCTGAATGGCAATCTTTTTTTAATTTATTGGGTAGATATGACTGATATAATCTTGTTGAATGAGGTCCATTTCCAATGTTCATCTCTTCATCAAAAACAGACTAAATGTGTGCATTAGAAGTAGTTCTCAGCAATGAATAGGTAGAAATGTATGCAATTACACCAGGACAAGAGTGATTTGCTTGGTCCAACTCAACACATACTCTTTGATAATCCAGCAGAAATTTAAGAACTCCACATTTGCTTGTTGGTGGTAAAGCTTTTACTGGTCTTGCAGATAGGAGTCTGAGTGGATGTAAATGCAGTGAGTAGTCAAGCACATACTCTGCGTGTCTAGTTCAACTTCATTAGAAACCACCAGAACATTGATTTCAGACTTCCTCATAAAAATTAATTATTAATATATCTTACTGGTAGCTGTGTCACTACAAAAACTAATCAGTGAGGTGATACACTGCTGTACAAGACTATTGTATCGATTCCACTAGTGCATAACACAGAAGCACATGATCTGAATTACCCCCACCCTCCCATGCTATATATCAAATATCAATAGATTCTGAAAGGTGGATCTGAAGTAGGAGATTTTTTCTAGATTATTTGTCATATTCCACTAAGTTAAAATGAACCCAGGGACTTGATTTCAAAGAATATTTCTCTTTTTGCAGCACGTTCAAATTCAGGTTCTCATAGAGAGCTCAAATATTAGCTCAAGGACTTGGTTTGAACAAGACTTTTAAACATTATTCCTCATATTGCACTAACTCAAAATTCAAGCTCCCAAACAGAGCACAAATATTAACCGAGGAACCTGATTTGAACAAACCTGAATCTGACCTTATTACAAAATATTGCATACAAAATATCAAAAGATTCTGGCTGATGGTTCTGGAGAAGAAGATTTTTAAAAAATAATCCCCATATTGGTCGAAGTTAAAAATTTGTGCTCCTGTATTGAGCCCAAATATGAACCAATGGGCTTTATTTTAACAAACTAGAATCTGCCCCCCCCCCCCCCCCCCCCCCACCCCTCATGAATGCTGTCTACTGAATATCAAAAGATTCTGACCATTGATTTTTTTTAATTTTTGCAAATATGCTGAATCAGCATTTTTTCGATGCCATCTACGGAACACCCTAACACAACTAATGGCAATTTTTTTTACCATTCAAATCAACTGGTCCTAAGGGTGATTCATACCAAATAACAGCTCTCTGTTCCATGAGGTTTGGGAAATTTGAGCGTTTGAAAATATGACTCAGAAATTGTTTAATTCCCCCTTTGGTATATTATAACACAACTAATGGCATTTATTTTTAACTCATGGAGTTCTCATGGGGATGCAGGAAATTTTTTTTGCTTCAATCAAGTAAAAATCAAATAAAGATGTAGAAGGAGTTAAGTGGACCAAGATGTGTGACTGACAGACGGACTAACAACATTTCAATTACCCATCCCAACTTTGTTGGTGGGGGTACAATAAAGGGTTAAACATTAAGGTTATACCAAATGTTTGTGTGATAGATTGTCATGGAATAGGGGAGTTAATACTTTTGAGAGGTGAGAGATCTACACTTTCACTAGTGGTGCAGTCGACACCTAAAAGCCGTCATCTTTACCCTGATTTAAACATTAGTCTCACCACCTATCAAAGCCCTATCTGTTTTGGACTATTCATGCTCTGCAAGGGGTCAATGACTTTAAATATTTAAAGGTGCTCATTGATAACTCTTTGAAAAGTTAATTTATTTACATGCATCGAGGAATATATGGTACAATTCACCTACAAATTGATCAGCAGTCCTGAGAATTTATTATGCACAATTATAGTTTGTGCTACTATGTGGGCCATGTCCTTCTGGTGATGTAAAGATTTATGTCTCCATCATCGGTCTCTCCACACAGTTTGGGTTTTAGTAAGTACGCTTGAGTTAAAGAACATTTTCCATCATCTTCACTCTCACAGGATTAAACCCATCATCACCTGGACTTTGCTGAAAGTTCTGCTACCATATGCCTTGTTGGGATATTTCATACACTTGTTTGATTGCTGCTGTCACCCTGATTCGATCTTACAAAGTTCAGTTGCTCATTTGCTTCTTTTGCCCTTGTAGGGTTAATTTGGATCCAGCTACCAAGCAAATACTCATTCAAAATTTCTGTAGAAGTCCTCACAATTTACTATTAGCAACACCTGCTGGCTCCCACCCACCACAGTTCATGAAACTGTGAATGCTGTTCACAAAAACTTATGAAGTGGCTAACCCCCACATCATAACGTTGAAACCTTGTAACTGTGATAAAACAAGTGTGAAATTGCGTGAATGATTGAGTGATTTAGTATGTGTGTTGGTGGATGTCTGACTGGATGACTGGGTGGTTAGGGGAGGGGTGGGTTAGCTGTTTAACAATTACAACTAGCACGCATGATCGCTTCTTGGTACATGACTTTTTCCACTTACTCGATGATATGTACTTTCACAGATCTCTGAGTAGAGCAAAATGAACCCTACAAGATCTCTGGGGCATGAGAGACTGAGTACAACCAGTTCATCCCAAGACTATATACAGTTTGAAACCAGCCAACTTTACTTGCAGGGGTCGATTTAATTTTTAAAAATTGAATAGCAGTTTCCTAACTTGGATAAATTTTGATTAGCATTTCCCATTATTTATATGTCTGTGACCTTGACCTTTGACCTAGTGATTCCAAAATAAATAGGGCCCTTTCTTGCACCAATGCCAACCTACCTATGAACCATTATCAAGTTATCATCCAGAAACAATTGTTTATGATTTACTATGTTCAAGGTCACTGTGACCTTGACCTTTGACCTAGCGAGTCTAAAATAAAAAGGAGTTTTCCACTCACTGATGCCAACCTACATATGAAGTTTCATGAACGTGGGTCAAACCATTATCAAGTTATCGTCCGGAAACCAATTGTTTACAGATTTACTATGTTGAAGGTCACTGTGACCTTGAACTTTCACCTGGTGAGTCCAAAATAAATAGGGTTCTTCCTCTCACTGATGCCAACCTACTTATGAAGTTTCATGAACATGGGTCAAACCATTATCAAGTTATCATCCGGAAACCAAGTGTTTTGATTTACTGTGTTCAGAGTCACTGTGACCTTGACCTTTGACCTAGCGAGTCCAAAATAAATAGGGTTCTTCCTCTCACAAAGGCCAACCTACATATGAAGTTTCATGAATGTGGGTTCAACCATAGTCAAGTTATCATCCGGAAACCAAATGTTTATGATTTAGTATGTTCAAGGTCACTGTGACCTTCACCATTGATCTAGTGAGTCCACAATAAATAGAGTTCTTCCTCTCACCGAGGCCAAACTACCTATGAAGTTTCATGAACGTGGGTCGAACCATTATCAAGTTATCATCTGGAAACCAATTGTTTACGCCCACCCGCCCGCCCGCCCACCATTCATCAAACTATAAGACGAGTTTGACTTCGTCACAACTCGACTAAAAATAGTGGAGACTGCAGTCAAGTAGGGAGACTTCATAGGCAAGTGGGGAAAATTAAGAATATTTATGTACCACCCCCTGCCACCCCTTCATATTTTCAGCTATTGGACCTCCATTAATGCCCGATTAATCCAGGTCCAGTTGTCTATGATGCATTCTATGCCAGGTTAAAAAATCACAAAGTAATTATTAATTGAAAATCCCCCACTGCTACCCTTTTCTTCATGATCCCTCCCCTCTTCGTCATGCCAATCCCCCCAGCACCCTCCTGTGGTTGCCTTTCGCCAAAGTCTACTAATCTAATAATTTTCTTAGTCTGAAAGTGTGAACAGGACTAGATGTAAGATGGTTGCTTGGAAAGTACTTTTTCAAGATCCTTCATACACACATTTGTGCCCTGTCCAAAGCTTTTCTTGTCATCACTAAAGCTTTTTTTCACGTGTTTCAATTCCATTCGTGTTTTTCTGGGAATAGATGGCCCAACAGTTAACAGTCGTTAGAAAAACGAAATAAATATACAGTGTTAGAAAATATGTCCGTTGTGTATACATTTTCAGCAGAGAATTTACGGCATCCAAAGCGACGTAACCTACTTTCAAACTGGGTTGTTTTATTGAGTCGCGTAAGTCACCTATTTTCGCTTCGACACTTGAAGCTCCGATTGAAACAGAACAAAATAGAAATAAAAAATCCGCAAAAAGTGACAACTGATCATTGATTCTCCTGTGATTTCAAATAAATGGTCGCTTATTTGACGAATGAAAATGCCCATTTATCACACTCGAGCACATTTGATTCCTGAAAATAATCTTTTTTATGTAATTTAACCTCGGATCACTCAGTTCAGCCTTTCCTCATTTTGGCCAATTTTTAGAGGGCGACTTGTAATCGCCCTGTTTATTTTTCTAGGTGAAATTGGACTTAGAAAAAAGGGCGCCATAATCGCCCTAGTCGCCCTCACGGCTGGTCCCTGTCTAGTGGTGCATATAAATTTCATCTTGATATCTCATTCCATTAAAAAGTTACCATAACATAATACAGCAATTTAAAAAAAAAACATTCCTACAGAAAGTGTTGTGTGGAGCTGGGTAAAAGGTTAACAGATGATTATCAAGTATTTTTCATGTTGCATTACAAGCCAACATGCCAAAGGCCAAACATTAGTCAATATATCCCAACTAAACCAATAATACACTAAGTTTTTCTAAAGCAATAATGGCACAAATCATAATAAGAACCAGTACACCATGAAAATCTATCTTTCACCCAATTAGATTTATACTGCATCTAGTATTGATATTTGAGGTCAGAACTAAAGTGCTGGTATGGGAATTCTCATTTAAACTCTGGGAAATAATTGTGTGCAAACACAATTCTGCAGTCTGCTTCAACTGTCTTAAGTGCTGGAAACCACAACCAAAGTCAGGGTGTAACCTTACCTGACAGCCTGCCTTGGGGAATGGAGGATTGTTCTCAATCTAGCCCATTGGACTCGCAGGTTACTGGCTCCTATTTTTCCAATAAAACAGAACATCAGTAAACAAGCACTGCTCAATTTCCCAGGATTTCCACAGTGTTCAAGATACATACTAAGTATCCAGTATTTTGTGTCTTATTGTTTAACTAATGTAAATTTCTATTTATTAACCTGTAACTGCTTGACTGATTTTCATTGTCAAAAAGGTTAATCAATATTTGTTTTGTTGCAATTTAATTGAGTGCCTGAAGGCAATCTCCACTAGTTTGTAATAAAAACAAAAAGGCATTAGAATAAATATCATTTGCTTCAAAGGAGAGCCATGACGGTGGTTTTCAACATTAATAATATTTTTTTATATTTTTGTCAGTGTTTCAGGTCACTTTCTAAATCTACAGTCAAGGCTAGCCAATCATTTATACCTATGCTGCTCAAATTTAGAGGAGGACTTCCACCCAAGGAATTGGTTATTTGTTTATTTATTGATGTTTAAAATCAAATATTTCTGCTCAATGGCTAATCATCACTAAAACGTGGAGATAAAGTCAAGTTTTGTCAATCGTTTATATACCAGTTGCCTATGTGCAGTAAACAAGCACTGCTTCACTTCCCAGGGTTCCCACAGGGTAAGGCATTGGTTACAAAGCCCTGTATTACTAGTAGAGCAGAGCTTGTTTACAACAAAACAGGCACTGATACACTTCCCAGGGTTCCCAAAGGGGAGCATTAGGAATGAATGTCAATACACCAAAACTGTCAATGGAAAGTTTCCATACAGTACAGCAGCATAGTTGGCACAGCAGCGTGAAACTATGGATTTCTATGGATTTCAAATACCAAAGCCTCCATAAATTACTGCAGTTAATGTTAAGATTTTAAGTTTGACGAGCAGCTCTTTACCTAACAAACTATACACCTGGAACTTAATTAAGCACCCCCTGAAATGTTTCAAGACAGTGAAGTTGCTGTTACTGATTATTATGTTTAATGATTGCTATGTCTTGCAGTACATTTCATCTAGTGAAACATGATGTTTCTGGTTGATAGCGCACATCAAACACATCCCCTCATCCACGTGAAGTATGTTTCCCACGAATGAAACTAAAAACGACCCTCATCCACGTGAAGCATGTTTCCCACGAATGTCACTAAAAACTCTATCATCCACATGCAATATCTGGGTCTAAAACAAGAAAATGTGTCACTTCTTTTATCAATAAATGTTCACATGGCAAGGAGGAGACTGTCAGAGGCACTAAGATGGCAAATCGTTGACATGTGTGCAACAGGCATGACATTCAAAGCTATTGGAAGGCAACATGGCTACAGTCATTTCATTCTGTCATCAGCAGACTTGTCCGAAAACATCAACAAACCAACGATGTTAAGGACCGACCAAGGCCTGGACAACCCCAAAAGATCTCTCCTCGAGAAGATCAGAGTCTGGCACGCCTTGTTAGGTGTGAACCCTTTGCTTCAAGTGGGGTTTTGAAATGCATTTGGCTCCCCAACAGGCGTTTGTGCAACAGTATTGTCAGAAACCATTTCAAAGCACTGGGTATGAGGTCTAGAAGGATTATTAAGTGTCCGGCTCTGTCCAATCAGCATCAAAGATGACATTTGGAGTGGTGTATGGCACAACAACATTGGAATTTCAGAATGTGGAGAAGAGTCCATTAGTCAGACAAGAGTAAGTTCCTGCTTCATGTCACAGAGGGTCGCATGAGAGTGTGGAGGCATAGAAATACTGCTAACGTGCCCAGACCTACTGTTCCTTTGGGTGGGGGATCAGTAATGGACTGGGGATGCCTCTCTCATTATTGTAAACTTGATATGGTAACTGTTCATGAGAATCTTAATGGTCATCAGTATGCTCAGACATTCTCAATCCGGTTGTCATGCCTCATTTTGACAACCACCCATTGGCTACTCGCCCTGTATTCATGGATGACAATGCAAGGCCACATCGTTCCCATGCTGCCAGAGCATTCCTTCAGAACAACACTATTACAACACTACCTTGGCCTGCAATGAGTCTCGATTTGAATCCCTTAAAATACATCTGGGACTTTCTTGGATGCCGTGTGCAAGCAAGGGATCTGCCTGTACATAATTTGGCCGATTTGGAAGCTGCATTGCATGAGGAGTGGCAGCAGTTGCTTCCAGACTGTATAAGAAGGCTCACTGGTAGCATTAGGAGGAGGGTTCAGGTTGTCATCTGGGCACGTTGTGGATACACTCGCTACGGACATCAGACACTGCTGTTGTGTTCAGGAGATCACAAGTTACATTTCTTGTCACTAATTACCAGGATTGTTTCATCATGGACTGTTCCAGCATCATACTTGTCGAGAGAACATTTTTCCATCAAAAACATTAGTGACAGATATGTGTAATTAAAGCCATTAAAATACTGCATATTTTCAACATTGTATTTTCATTTATCAATAGATCATTCTTTCCACAAACAATCACTTTTGGCCATCTCAAAGATAGCATGAAAGTAATGACAATTTCTATTAGCACCTCTGCAAAAAAAAACAGGGGGTGCTTAATTAAGTTCCAGGTGTATAACT
Organism: Pictodentalium vernedei; assembly: GCA_031216915.1. Lineage (NCBI taxonomy): Eukaryota > Metazoa > Mollusca > Scaphopoda > Dentaliida > Dentaliidae > Pictodentalium > Pictodentalium vernedei. Next base: position 110,319,471 of record CM062293.1, read on the forward strand.
AAAATCACCTAATACTATATCCATAACTAATTATTTATCCAAAATGGAACTCTATGACATCATTAACTGGTAGAGAGCTAAATTATTTTGGGTGGTCAAAATTCGTCTTTGCCTTGTTACAGTTTATGGGAGGGTGCCTTCAGGCACTCTCCCATAAACTGTAACAAGGCAAATCAATATAGAGGAAACAGTTTCACATCAAAGACAATATGAAGCACATCCACAAAATATGAATTCTTCAAGTTGCAATACCAGCATTTCAGAATAAAGACCAAATAGGGGCTTCCAGTCCTCTACCGGTTAAATATTTATCAAGGGGAAAATCCTATTTTCCAGAATTGTATTTTCTCTCTTTGACTAAAAAAAAATGTTGAAATGAATCTTTAGCATTTTAATAGCTGTGGAAATTTACAGTAGGCAAACTGCAACATATTTAAAAATGCCACTAAATCAATTGATTATTTATTGATTGATGTTTAAGGTCACATATTTATGCACAATGGCTAATCATGACCACGACAGTTTTACGGGTGGAGGAAGCCGGAGTACCCGGAGAGAACCACCGAGCAATGACGAGCAGCTGCCAGCTCCACAACATCGTAACTCCGCACTGCAGCACAGGCAGGGTTAGATTGGTTGAAGACATGCGTACCATCGACGTGCAGTACACCTTAGTACACGGCGTCATCGTGCCCCCACGCGGGCAATGGAGATGAAGTGTCTTGCCCAAGGACACAACGCGGTTGCCGCAGGTGGGATTCAAACCGAAGACCTCTCGGCTTGCAGCCTGCACCTCTACCTACTGAGCCACCGCGCTCCCACTAAATCAATTGCCACGACTTTAAAAATGCCAACTAGGAGAATTGCCACCTATTTAATCGGTCATTTACAGGTAGAAAATACAATTCTGGAATTTTAACTCTTTGTTACAGACAGTTTATACACTGAATATGAAAGCCTGGTGCTTTGTCAGATTTTTTAATGTTTTCCTAACACCCACAGTGTTAAAATTTAGGGGCCCATAGCACCTCTAAATACAACCCAGAAGCTTGATTCTAACAAATATCGAAATCATCCTTACCAAAATATTATATAGATCAGTTATAGAACCTTTTGGGGAAGTAGTTTGGGAGAAGACGACTTTGATATTGTTTTATCCATTACTCATGATGTTAAAATCTCAGAGCCCTCAGGGACTTGCAAATGATCCTTACAAATATGTTATGTCAAACATGGAAGCATTTGGAATAAGACAGAACACAATGAGGGTGGAGTATGGGGACTGGAATCAACAACCTCAGTTTTTCTTGTATTTCATGAGCAGCAAAGGCACATGTTAAATACAGGAAAAACTCCTAACAATGGTCACTGATTCCTGACCTCCGTACTCTTCCTGACTTGTGTTCTGTATTTAGACCACAATTCAGTTTGAATTAAGTGAATGAGGCCGATATTTTTTAAGAAAAATATCACCTTCGGCAATCTGTTTACATTCTTGCTTGACACAGTTTTGTCTAGAAGCAAGGGGGCGCGGTGGCATTGCGGTAACCGGTTCTCATCCGATCAAGGACGTTAAGCAATGTCGAGCCCAGTTAGTCCTTGGATGGGTGACCGTCTGAGTGATCGATTCGGACTCTCGTGTTGTATCCTTGGGCAAGGCACTTAACCCCAATTGTCCACATGGGGGCACGATGATGCCGTGCATGATGACGCCATGCACTAAGGCGTACTGCACATCGATGGTGCGCATGTCTTCAACCAATCTAACCCTGCCTGTGATGCAGTGCCAAGTTACGATGTTGGGGAGCTGGCAGCTGCTCATCGTTGCTCGGTGGTTCTCTCTGGGTACTCTGGCTTCCTCCACCTGTAAAACTGTTACCGACACGATGTGACCCTGGCTGTTAAAGTGTCATTAAATCCTAATAAATAAATAAATAATAAATTGTTTAGAAGCATTTCATTCATGTTATGTTATTCAGATGCACAACAACCATTCAGATGCATTCTTACATGACATTCATACACATAGACCGGACTTCACAAGTATGTGTATCTAGCATATTTCTCAGTGTCAACAATCAACGGGGTAGAGTGGGCTAAAATCTGAACCATGCTGACCCCAAATAAAAGGTTTTGTATTCAATGGACATGCTTCGTCTGCAATGATTTGCCTTGTTACAATTGAAAATTTGGGGAAATGCACATTTTTGCTTGTAAGCGATTGTGTCCGAGAAGTTTCACCAGTTCGTTCAATGTACCCCACATACATTTATATTAAATCTTCTTAGTTCAAAGGGATATACCTTGGTTAAAATTGTCACAGATTGAAAATATTGAAATATGTACGTGTTCACTTGTTAGAGATTGTTTTTGAGAAGTTCAATGAAATTGATTCATAAATATATAGGACCTTGCGCACACAATAATCTTATTTAGAAATCCATAATAAATAAGATCAAGAGGATATAACTTGGCTTAAACTTATCGTTGAACGGAAATTCTAGAATATTCCCATATTCACTTGAGATTCATAAATGATGGAGGAATTGCGCTCACAAGAATCTCGTATAGAAATCTAAATTAAATCTTCTTTGTTACTGGTCATGATGTTTGGGAAGTTTCAATGAAAATTGTTCACTATGTAGGAGTTGTACACATAGGAATCTCAAACACAAATTAGAAAGAAAATTTGAAAATATGCACGTTTTCACCAGTAAGTCGTCATGTATGAGAAGTTTCATCAAAATTGGTTCATAAAGTGGAAGAAGTTGTACACACCAGAATCTAATTTAGAAATCTATATTAAATCTTCTAAGTTAAAGGGGAGATAACCTGGTTAAAATTGAAATTGAATTTGTTTGTGCATATTCAGTAATTAGTGGTTACGTTTCATAAAAATCGGATCATAAATTCAGAAGGAATTGCACACACAAGAATCTCATAAAGAAATGTGTATTAAATCTTCAAAGTTGGTTAAAATGGTTGCAGATAGAAAATTTGGAAATATGTGCAGGTTTCAAACACCAGATAGATACATGGTGTAAAGCGACGTTTAACCAAGCATGGAACTCTAACATTCAGACAGGGTGATTAAGGCACGCTATGAAGCTATTGGTCGTGTTCGAGACATTTCATCAAAAATGGTTCATTAATGTATAAGTTGCACACACATGACTCTCGTACATAAATCTGTATTAAATCTTCTAAGTTCAATAGGACATAACCTGCCTAAAATCATCACAAACTGAAAATTTGGCAAAATTCGCATATTTATTACATTACTTGGTGGTCATGTTTCAGCAAAATCAATTCATAAATGTAGGATTTCTACACACAAGAAATTTAGACCTAGGTATGGATGAATGGACATACAGATGTACAGGGCAATGACAAAATAACCCACCTTCTTCCATGTAGGGATATAACTACTGCAAAGCCACAAGACAGCTCTGATTATGTGCAGAAATTGCACAAAATTGTCCAGACCTTTAATTGATAGAGTGCTGGAAGCCCTATTTTGGGCTTTACTAAAAGTGACAGGCAATAACTGACTGTAGCTACATTCTGCCTGAGGAAGCCTTTATTGTCCCTGATATGAATCAGATTATTTATACAATACCTTGCTCTCTGACATTTAATTGGATAGTGCCTATAAGGCACTATCCAATTAAATGTAACAGAGCAGTATATGATGAGCTTTGATTTGTTGTCAGAAAAAACTCAGCACTTTACCAGTTACTGGGCTGAGGTAAACAAAATCTGAGTGATCAGGGTCAACAGTTGCAAGTTGGGAGCTACTGTGCAAAAAAAGAAAAATCTCAGTTTCAATTTCTGTGCAGTAAAGTTTGCACAGAAATATTGATCATGAAGTCATGTAATATCATGAGGAGAAATACGATCACAAACGTTATTAAGAGTACTCAAATTCCAATTTGAACCTTGTCATTCCCTCCACTGCATCTCTTTATAATTGTAGTCACTCAAGCAGGGTTTCAAGCAATGCAATACTCTTTCCATGTTTACTTCCTGTTGGAAGATACAATCAAGAAATTTAATTCTTCATTACCTCTAAGACTTAATTGTACTTCAGCATTGCTCAACATGTCAAGATACATTCGATGGTGAGCCTGTAAAATGCACTGATCTCTATACAACTGAATGGCTGGAACATCAGTGAAAAATGTTGCAACTCAATCTGCCCCTATCCTCCTTCTTAACTGGTTCTGTGGATGTGCTTCATATCATCTTTGAAGTACATTTATTTATTTATTTATTGGTGTTTAAGGTCACATATTTATTTATTGGTGTTTAAGGTACTCATGCACAATGGCTAATCGTGACTGTGACAGTTTTATGGGTGGAGGAAGCCGGAGTACCTGGAGAGAACCACCGAGCATCGACGAGCAACTGTCAGCTCAACATTCTAACTCTGTTCAAGCTCCACTGATGCAGGGTTACAGCAGTTGAAGACACGTGCACCATCGATTTGCAGTACACCTTAGTACACGGCATCATCTACCCTCCATGTAGGATAAAGTGCCTTGCCCAAGGACACAACACGGGTCGTCCCGGACGGGGATCAAACCCGGGACCTCTAGCATTGATGTCCAACAGTCTACCACTGAGCCACCGTGCTCCCCACCTTTGAAGAGAAATTATTTACTTCATAAGGATTTGCCTTGTTGCAATTTAGGCCCTCTCCCACAAATTGTAACAAGGCAAAGACATGAGAACAAATTTATCTGATCAAAAACAAGAGCGCATGTACAATGCATGAAGCAATACAATGTCTCCTACTGGACTAATGAGCATTAATAATTATACAAATGTTATAACCTAGATGTGATCAGCATGAATCTGTTGAAGCGTTTCCAAAAAAAAAATCCGGAAAACTGATATTTTGGCACTTTTCCATATTTCCAAGGGCCATAACTCACACAAGAATAATGCAATCAGCATGAAACTCAAACTTGATCTATATGTCATCGTTCTATAGTAGGTTACCAAGAATGAAATCATTCAGTTGAAGCATTTCCAAAAAAAGTCCAGAAAACGTAAGTATGACTGACAGACTGACTGACAGACTGACGGATGGACAGAGTGCAAATGAAACTTGATCTGTAAGTCATCGTTCTACAGTAGGTTACCAAAAATGAAATCATTCTGTTGAAGCGTTTCCAAAAAAAAGTCCGGAAAACTGATATTTTTTGGCGCTTTTCCATATTTCCAAGGGCCATAACGCACACAAGAATAAGGCAATTAGCATGAAACTCAAATGTGATCTGTAAGTCATCGTTCTATAGTAGGTTACCAAAAATGAAATCATTCCGTTGAAGCGTTTCCAAAAAAGTCAGGAAAACTGACATTTTGGCACTTTTCCATATTTCCAAGGACCATAACCCACACAAGAATAATGCAATCAGCATGAAACTCAAACTTGATCTATATGTCATCGTTCTATAGTAAGTTACCAAGAATGAAATCATTCGGTTGAAGCATTTCCAAAAAAAGTCTGGAAAACTAAAGTATGACTGACAGACTGACTGACAGACTGACTGACGGATGGATGGATGGACAGAGTGTAAATGAAACTTGATCTGTAAGTTCGTTCTATGGTAGGTTACCAAAAATGAAATCATTCCGTTGAAGCGTTTTTTTATTCTGGTGAGGCTGCTCCAGCCTAATCGCATGTCTTGCTACTCAGCATGTTTACCAGCTTTCTGTTTCCTATTTATTCCACCTGCTACCATTTTATTACGCCAGGCAACATCAGCCTCTAGCCTCACCGGAGTCTTGCTACTCAGCATGCTGTACAAGACTCAAACTGCCAGCTTCAACCAACGTAAGCACTTGGTTATGGCTGGGCTCTTTCGAGCCTCCGGCCTACACACAGGTCTTCTTACTGCCAGGCTCCATCAGCCTCCAGCCTCCCCGCTCATCTTGCTACTCAGCATGCTGTACAAGACTCAAACAGCCAGCTTTATCCACCACAACACTTGATTATGGCTAGGCTCTCGAGCCTCCAGCCTATACACACGTCTTGCTACTCAGCATGTTGTACAAGGCTCATTCTTCCACTACAGCCACTTCAACAATTGCTTTTGTAATTCGGATACAGATTGAATTACAAAGGCCAATTGTCGGCCTACCAAATCAAATCACGTTAAGCCTGGGCTTATTCAAGCTTATAGGACTTTTACAAGATTTCAGCCCTGCCAGCACAGGGTTTATATAACAAATTGCTTAGAATGGTACACCCAATGGCTTGCCGTTTGGGTGTACTATTGATCATGCAGGTGGGTCTGCATATTGAAGCCAAATGTTAATAAATTTGTTAGAAAAGGACAACATTTGTGTTGGAAATCCAGCCTCCCCCCCCCCCCCCCCCTGGAGTGCCACAACTGAACACTTTTTGCAAATTAAAAATTCATTTATACATGCAAATTTATGTTTCATACTCATACCTACTTATATTATGTTTTGTAAAAATCCAACGAAACATCAAGGTAAAAAAAACTGTGAGAAAATTCATAAAGTTAAAAATGCGCATCTACACTTCGAACACATTATTCACACAAAGCTTCATAAAATGCAATAAAAAACTGTTGGAGGAGTTAAGCAGACAAACGTTTGTGACTGAAGGGCTAATGTATGGACACCCTTTTAATATACACTTACTGACTTTGTTCATGGGAAATAAAAGAGAAGGTAGAGAAAATTTCTTTGTTTCCACAGCCCATAAAATTTGTTGAAGAGACGGCTAAAGTGCATTCATTGATATTTTTTTTTAAGAAAAGTGGTCTGAATTTGCAGAAATTGTTCACTGTTTGAAAATAATGTTGCATATTTCCTACAAGGAAGAGAGGAGATGTTTTAAAATTTCTTTGAAACCTCTTCAAAACTGTAAAGAAAGTGAGCAAACAGGGAACTTCGTAGAGGCTACCTACAACCCCCCCCCCCCCCCCTCCCCATCCACACACACACACACACATACAAAATCCTCACTGCACTGTGAGGCTGAAATACATTTTTTTTGTCAGAGGTCTTTGTGTCTTGGGTGTGTTATAAAATGAACTTTGTATTCAATTTGACAACTAGTTATCAAGTTCTTGATTCTCAATATAATTCTTTACACATGCAATTCTCAAGTCCACCCGCCTCCAATTCAAAAGTTCACTGTGCACAGAGATCATGGAACTCCTACTATATGTCATGGAATGTTGTGTCTCTAAAGTGTACCAACAGTGTGAAGACAATATGACAATGGGTAGAAAAGTTCCAGTCAATTCTCAAAAGTAACCCAAATTGTCCTCTTCTCAGGTTGTCAGTGTAGGCTACAGTAAGCTTAAAACTTGTTTTGTTTTGAAGGAGTTTTCAAACCTCTTAACTGTGAATAATGTTTGAAGGCTGTGATTGAAAAGGTACGGCCAATACTCAGAATTTTCAAAAATTTTGATCTCTTCACCAAATCTTTGCAAATCCTCTATGAAATCCTTTTACGCACATCATGTTATGTTTGATTTAAACCTGTAAATGAAAGTGTCAATGACACTGTAGCTCAACTTGTCAAGACGAAGACATGTATAGTATGTGACACAGCAATGACAAACATCTAGGTAATGACCTGATAACAAAGGTACATATAAAGTATTGTAACGGTCTGTACATAAATACTGACCGTTGCCTGTAACAAATGTATAGGTAAAGTATTGTAAGGGTGGGTGACAGTCAGATGCTAAACTAGAAAAAAATCTTGGAGTCCCAGAGTGGGTCAGACTGAACCCCAAAATATTTGTTCTCATAGCACAGTGAGAACAAAGGCACCCCAAAACACACTCGTTCCTGTCCCAAGGTGAAAACAAAGGTACCCAAGAAGTTTTGTGAAGATCAGTTCATAAATACGGGCTGTATAGAACTTGTGACAAAAAACTGATTGGACCTAATTTCGGTACAAAATGGCCACTGGCAGTGATCTTGAATTTTGGACCGTACCCAGAAACACTAATTCTCGTCCCAAGGTGATAACAAAGGTACCCAAGAAGTTTTGTGAAGATCGGTTCATAAATACAGCCTCTAGCCCGAGTCGTACTGACATGTGTACTTACTGTGTGTAAGTAGCACTGAAAAAATCAAAGTTCATCTAATTTGCATAATTTCTGCACGAGAAAAAAACCCGTATTATATGTGATGTATCCCATGGTACTAAACATTCACACAAACAATTATTCAAATCAGCGCTTCAATATGGAAGTTCTGTGCAAAAATCTGATTGCACCTAATTTTGTACAAAATGGCTGCCATCGGCCATCTTGAATTTCGGACCGCACCCAAAAACACTCGTTCTCGTCCCACGGTGATACCACAGGTACCCAAGAAGTTTTGTAAAGATCGGTTTATAAATACAGCCTCTAGCCCGAGCCGTATTGGCATTTGCACTTATAGTGCTGAAAGTAACACTAAATACATCAAAGTTAGTCTAATTTGCATAATTTACATACGAGAAAAAAACCTGTATTATATGTGATGTATCCCATGGTACTAAACATTCATACAAAAATTATTCAAATCAGCGCTTTCACATTGAAGTTCTGTGCAAAAATCTGATTGCACCTAAGTTTGTAAAAAATGGCCGCCAGCGGCCAACTTGAATTTCGAAACGGACCCAAAAACACTCGTTCTCGTCCCACAGTCATAACAAAGGTACCCAAGAAGTTTCGTAAAGATCGGTTCATAAATACGGCCTCTAGCCCGAGCCATATTGAATTGTCAAAGTTGAGCTAAAAATGCTAATTGTTGGGCCCTATCATACCAACTGAATGAACAGAACTTGTAAAACTGTGGTATTCTACCATAAATGTGAGAGTGTGAGAGAGTTAATTTGATACTGAAGTAATTAACTTGCTTGCAAAGGTTCTTACATACTGTAACTTAAAAATGTTTTCCAGTTTTGAGTACCTAATGTTCCAGATTCCTGTCAGACATACAGGTTTGATTTAAACAGGAGTATAATAATGAAATAAACTACATTGTCCACTCATGTGTGGCTACTCAAAGGATCTCATCAAAAGTCAAATCCAGCAGACTATACAATGATCAAATTGTTTAATAAGCCATGGATCAATTGGGTACACATGAAATGGAATTATTGGTTTCTCCTCCTTTGTTTATGTATCTGATCACTGAAAACACAGTGATGAAAGAAATCATGTGATAAATATCTGTAAAACAAGCTAGTAGTGACAAAACCTCAAAGCCTAAAATTTAGATTTCGTGGCTGGCTCAGCTATATGGCAGCAGGCTAAGCCATCATTTTAGTGACTGGCTTGCCATCTTATTTTCATGATGGCTAAGTTGGAAAGGTCAGCTTGATGTTTCGTGCAAATCAGATTTCCATCATAAAGCTAACATATATTGTGTACCAGCAGGGATGTTGCTATAGACCCTCCCCTTGCACCCCCCCCCCCCCCCTCACCTACATAATTTTTCCCGTCAGGACATTTCATCTAGATTGGAGTCTTAGATATCAATTTGCTCTTGCCACAGTACAGCCGCCGTGGACTGGTCATAATCCACACATGGGTAGTGATGTCGATGTTTGGTTTTACCAGGTTATAAAAATCACCATCATCAAAATTTGAATTAATGAAGCACTGGGGTTGTACTTCGTGCTTCATTACTTAAATTTTTGAGGATTATTCCTATAATTGGTGTTTGGAATCTTAACACCATTGTGTCAGTGGAAATATTGCCCACCCGTGGAAAGTGACCAGTCCACAGCGACTGTACTATAGCAAGAATGTAGTTTCTTAGAAAACTTTTGATATTTGGGCCGATGTCACACAGTCAATCACACAAAGGGAGGTCTGTAGAATGCGATTTCGCCTGTTAGTTTGGAGCAAGATACATGCTAATTTAGTGACATGTTGGAAAGCCCATGCATATAAATTTCCAAGAACTCTTAAGTTTTGAACTATAATCCCAAATGACAAATATTCCAACTGCATCATTAACTGGTAGAGTGCTGGAAGCCCATATTTGGGCATTATTCTGAAGTGCCGGTACTGCAATTTAAAGGCTTTATATTCTGTGGATGTGCTTCATATTATCTTTGAAGTGATATTAATTTATTTGTTAGGATTTGCTTTGTTATAATTTATGGGAGAGGGCCTATTGGCACTCTCCGATACAATGTAACGAGTTGAAGATGCACAAAGAAATTTCAGGACCAAAAGTAATTTAGCACTCTACCAGTTAAGGAATGACTTCAATGGGATTTTATTTTAAGTTAAGACAAAAGAGAGACTTGCATTCAATTACTAAGTGTTGAAATCTAAAATATTTGCACTGGCTGGCGGGATATTTTTGCAGCTGACAAATTTAATGACAGATGGCTGCAAGAAATTAGTGGCTGGATATGGCTTGGAGGTTTTGCGGCTGGTAGCACCTTGTGGCAGCAACTTCAGGTTCTTGTAGTGACATACAAATACTGCATACAAAACAGTGCTGATGTCTGGCCTCGAACATCCGATGCACACATTCCATCTTAACTGCATGCATTCCAATAATTGACAGATCATCAAACTAGCATATGGATAATCTGATTCCCTCAATTGCACATCATGAACAATAACCAATAACTAGAGTGACAAAATTCACAAATAAGTATGACTGATGTTCAATATCAATATTGGCCAGAGGTACTCACTAGAGGTCACTAAATAGACTTCAACGATACCTACGCTCTCCAGTTCTCACATACCCATCCCAACATACATGCCAGATATATCTGAGCCTCAAAGTCAAGATAACTGTTTTAGTAGTGAATATTCTAGAATTTAGAGTACAGTAATCAGTTAAATGAGGATGAGATAATTTTCTACATTATTTCTTACCAATACCGATTAACTCATGAGGTTCAATGGAACCAAAAAACACAAAAAAATATGATTCAGTATCAGGGTGTTGCAAATATTCAATATTCGAGATTCGATTCAATATCATACGTCTGCTTCGAGATCGATCCTGAATGAGGCTCAACATTTTTTTCAGATCTCTCTTGCTTAGTGCAATTTATTACATTTCCAACAAAAATTGTATAAAATTGACATTAGACAATTCATTCAAGTAGGCTTGATTCATAATTGAGTAACTGACCATGTTTAATTGTTAGATTAGTAGTTTTGACTATAGAACGTCCACGAGTTGTGCACAACATGCAGTTAATTTCTCGGACCTACTTATCAATGAATAATGATCATCGGTTAGGAAGGAGTTCAGAATATCCAGTTTGATACAACTAATTGTGCATTTTTGTGTTGATAGTACACGTTAACACTGGAAACTATACAATCCCGTCTGCGAAAATAGACTCAAAATTAAATGTCAGGCAGTGCCATTGACCATAATCAATGGTATGAACACAGCAACATGATACAAAGAATGTCGCAGGGCATGACTGACTAATAGGGTGTTGGGTCTTTTTGTTCCTTTACCAGTTTGTCCCACAGTTCATTTCGTTCCTTTTCCATTTTGTACTGCGTTGCTCCATACTGAATCGTTTTGTACCCATACGAACAGACTGAAGTAAGGGTGATGTGGGTACTAGGTGGATTCATGTGTTGGTATCTCATGCCGGAGATCACAGGTTTGATCTCCAGTCAGGAGAGATTCCGAGATGACCAAACATTCTCTGGAAACATCAATCGTGGTATTGCTGCTGCTGCTACAACATACTGACCTATTGTACTATAAATACAAATATGGATGGAATGCTGGATATAATGAAGAACAGTAGTAGCAGTGCACAATTTAATATACATCCCTAAACATACCCCCATCCACCTCGCCGCACTCATCTCAGGATATGTCACTTTTTCGTGCACTGAATCGAAGGTACAAAATTGATTCATGCACATGAGGTGAAATTTTGTGAGTATGGGTGGCTCACGTTGTCCAGAAACAGTCATTGTCACAGACTGCAGTGAATATTAACAAGTTAAGCCCTCAAAAACTAGAACTTTGCATAATGGCCAAGTAGAGCTAAAAATATAAGACCAAAATAGCTCCTTTCTGTTTGTCTTGTAAGGGTCATCACAGTGTTTCATAACTTCCGTTCGGTGTAATAAAAAATAACTTGTCTATTAAGATTTGATTCGATATCAATATAAGGGACAAGATTCAATTCAAGATTTGATTAAAAAAAAAGATATTGCGCTAACGAGCTCAAAAATTAATACAAATTGACTAATTATCCATAACTCTGTAATGAAAAATCAGCCTGAGCCAGCTTTCGACTTGCTTGAGATATTATTGCAAAAGACCTGTATGCTGAATATTAGTCAAACCGGATAACGTTTGCTCACGTTATTGCGCTAAAGAGTTCAAAATTCATAAAAAATGACAAATTACGCCCCATAACTCTGTAAAAAAAAATTAGGCTGGGCCAGTTTTCAAACTCGCTTGAGATATTATTGCAAAAGACCTGTACGGCAAATATTAGTCAAATTGGAAAATGTCTGTTCCAAGTTATTGCGCTACCAGTGCGAGGATGCCCGGATGCCTGGCACACACCGACCATTGCCAAACCATAGGTCTCTATTGCTAACAAAACTCAACCAAAAATACCAACTTCTATCTTCCTTGGGTGGCAACAAGTGAAGATAGCCTTGCCCTTTCTGTTAAAACTTATCAACTTTAGTACATTTTATTTTATCCAAGAACTCCACCTGGTAATAGAGGTCAGTGCATGTATATTGCATATTTATACGAGTCTGAAATGCTTTATATCAGAACTCCCACTGGTAACAGATTGTGAGTTTGCATGCTATGCATAATAAAATTGATGTTTTGGAAGTGTATCATCTTCCTTGGATAGCAACAGGTGAAGATATGGTTCTTGCAGCTGTCAGTTTTATTCAAGAATTCCCATGGATAACAAAGGCCAGTTTGTATGCAATACATTTCTACAAATAATAACCTGGAAGATGTATATATCAGAACTCCCAATGGGTAACAGATGGGGAGTTTGAACGCTTAACAAAGTCGTAATATGTCCTCCAATTGTTGTTTTCTAAGCAGTAGAAAATAATTTTTTTCTATAAAATTGCTTTGTTACAATTTATTGGAGAGTGCCAACAGGCACCCTCAAATAAATTGTGACAAAACAGTTGTTCATGAACAAAATCTTTCTAAACTAAGGCTTCCCTTGCTGGTTGAAAATACACACGTTTTAGATCACCTTTGAAAAATAATTTAGCACTCCAGTTAACTGGTTGAGTGCCAGAAGCCACTATCATGGCTATCAAATTGAAAGTGTCAATGATACTGTAGCTCAACTTGTGTAAGACATGTACATTTATAGTATGTGACACAGCAATGACACACATCTAGGTTATGACCTGATAACAAAGATACATGTAAAGTATTGTAAAGGTCTGTATATAAATACTGACCGTAGTCTGTAACAAATGTACAGGTAAAGTAATTTACATAATTTATGGACGAGAAAAAACCTGTATCATATGTGATGTATTCCATGTTACTAAACATTTATACAAAAATTTATTCAAATCAGAACCTTCATATAGAAGTTCTGTAAAAAAAAAAAATGATTGCACCTAATTTTGGTATAAATGGCTGCCGGCAGCCATCTTCACTTTTGAACCGCACCCAAGAACACTTGTTCTCGTCCCAAGGTGATAACAAAGGTACACAAGACGTTTCGTGAAGATCGGTTTATAAATACAGCCTCTAGCCCGAGCCATATTGACATGTGCACTCACTGTGTATAAGTAGCACTGAATAATCTAATTTGCATAATTTATGCACGACAAAAAAACTTGTATTATATGTGATGTATTCCATGTTACCAAACATTCGTTCAAATATTTATTCAAATCAGAACCTTCATTTTGAAGTTCTGTACAAAAAAAATGATTCTACCTAATTTAGGTACAAAATGGCAGTCGGCAGTCATCTTGAATTTCGGACAGCACCCAAAAACACTCATTCTCATCCCAAGGTGATAACAAAGGTACTCAAGAAGTTTTGTAAAGATCGGTTCAAAAATACTGCCTCTAGCCCGAGCTGTATTGAATAGTTGATGGACAGACGGACAATTATTTATTGTATTTTTTGGTGTTTTTAAGGTCACATACTTATGCACAATGGCTAATCGTGACCGTAACAGTTTTATGGGTGGAGGAAGCCGGAGTACCCGGAGAGAACCACCGAGCAACGACGAGCAGCTGTCAGCTCTCCAACATCGTAACTCTGAACTCTGCACCGCAGCACAGGCAGGGTTAGATTGGTTGAAGACATGCGCACCATCGACGTGCAGTACGCCTCAGTACACAGCGTCATCGTGCCCCCATGTAGGCAATCGGGGTGAAGTGTCTTGCCCAAGGACACAACGCGGTTGCCACAGGTGGGATTCGAACCGAGGACCTCTCGGCTTGCAGCCTGCACCTCTACCAACTGAGCCACCGCACCCCCTCAGACGGATAATGACAAAACCTCAGATTTGACTACCCTGTTTACCCTATTTAGGTTAGCAGAGAAAACACTGCTCCACTTCCTGGTATCCAACCATATCTTCTCAGATTGCATATCTTCCTTTGTAAGGGAAGATAAACCAGGTTAACTGGTAGAGTGCAAATTATTTTTCAAAGGTGATTTGTAACTCAAGAATTTTTTATCAATGGTACCATGCTGCATGCAAAAGGAGCCCCAATTTAAGAAGATTTTGTTTATGAACAATAATTGTTTTGTTACAATTTATTGGAGAGTGCCTCTTATAATAAAACAATTTTGTTGGATTTTTTGGGGTGTTTCAAGTGTTGACTAAATGGGGTAATCAATACAGTGAAAAGCCACTAAAGTGGCATTCAGCACTATTCAGTAGAACCCTGATAGCAGCTTCTATCACTCAACCAGTTAATGGAAAATTTAAATTTTATAGTAAATTTCCTTTCTTATTACACCTACCACAATTGTTTACTACAGGCTTGCACAACAGTGGAAGACCCTAACTCGGAAAATATACCCTGTATTTTGATCTTTCCCAAGCGATTTGGGAAAGAAAAGTGGTGCAAAAGCACCAAGAAAAAACTAGAGGTGCTGTGAGCAAGCTCACAAAGTGATACCCCCTGTGTCTGAACAATTGTGGTAGGCATAATAAGAAAGGAAATTTACTATAAAATTTAAATTTCTTATCAACCTACCTTACAATTGTTTACTACAGGCTGAATAGACAATAGGATGGAGGGAATCACATAACCAACCCCCACATAACCCAATTGCACTGGAACCGTGGACAGAAGAAGAGGTCCCTAGGCCTATCAAACCATAGCATCACAATCATTAGTAAAAGACAATGAGAGATGAGGCGTATGGGTCTGTGCGGTGCACAGACAGAAAGGGCAGTAACAGCACAGAGCTGGAACTGACCTTGTAAGAAGCCTAATGGCTAGGGTAGACAACAGCCTGAGCAGAAGAAAGAGGGCCCATAGTAAAAATGCAAATTGCACAAACCGGACAGAACAAAGGGTGGTTACCCTCAGCAGAAGGAAGAGCCCTGATACAGATAGGAGGTGGAGTCGTTTCTGGTATCTGATTCTTGGCCAGAAAGGAGCAATCAGTGGTAAACGTAACACTGTTGGGAGAGCTCCTGAAAAAGGCCGGGTCAACTGAGAGGGTGTGAAACTCATTAACCCATCTGGCTGAGGCAAAAGCTATCAGAAAAGCTGTCTTGTATGTGAGAAAATGCATATCCACCTGGGATAAAGGTTCAAACGCCCCCACACCCCCCCCCCCCACCCCCAAGCAAAGCAGCACACAAGATAGATTCCATCTTGTGGTAAGCTGCAAAGTCCCAGGCCTTTTCAAGGAAAAGTGCCGAACAAGCTTGGAGAGGTATGGATTAGTGCTGATACGACGCTGTCCCACATACGAAAAGATGGTAACAGGCTGGAGACCCCGAGAATCAAACAGATATACCAGAAACTCCACAATCTGTGAAATCGAAGGATTGGCACAATCAACAGAGTGATCGGCACACCATCGACAGAAGACCTTCCACATAGCCACATAGGCTAAACCAGTGGAGTGCCTCCTTGAAGAAGAAATGCACTCCACTGCTCGTCTCGAAAAAACCTCTACGGAGGAGACAGGACCTGACAAAAGATAAGCGTGAAGGCACAATGAAGTCGGGCCGACGTGAAACCTCCTCGGGTGAGCTTGGCAAAGAAGGTCGTGATGTAGAGGGAGACATGCCGGAACCACCGCCAACAGAGAGCGGAGCTGATTGATCCACACTCACTGAGGTGACATGGGAGCGATCAGAATGATTCGACAACTGCAGGTTCCTATCTTGGTTAGAACCCGAGGCAGAATCGGAACAGGGGGGAAGACGTAGCCGACAAGACTGTTCCAATCGAGTGACAGAGCATCCATGGCGAAAGCATCTGGATATGGGGACACGAAAGTGTCCACCTGATGGATTCGAGTCGCAAAGAGATCGATGTGGGGACGATCCCAGATATCGCAAAGCGACTGGAAAACTGCCCAGTGGAGCATCCACTTGGTGGAAATGACCCTGCCCTGTCAGGACAGGGAGTCGGCTATGAAATTCAGACGAGCGGGAATGTGATGAACCACCACTCTGGCATTGACATCCTGAGCGAGCAGTAGAAGATCCCGAGCCAATTCGTACATGGGAACATAGTGCGTGCCGCCCTGGTTCCGAATGTAAGCAACCACTGTCGAATTGTCGGACAACTAAAGGATCTGGAGATTCGAAAGGTGGGGGATCCACTGCCGGAAACTCAGAAGAACAAGAAGCTCCTTCTGGTTGATGTGAAGAGCTGCTTGATCCTGGTCCCATGCCCTGTGAAGGGAAAGACGTAGAGCATCCAACGTCGCACCCCATCTGAGATTGCTGGCGTCTGCTGTCAAAACACGATCGGACGTGGGTAAGTCCAACGGAACTCCCTGAATAATCCACTGAACATCCGTCCAGGGAAGAAGGTGACGAAGAAGAGACTCCGGTAACTGAAGCACCAGATCCAGAGGATCGACATTCGGCCTCCAACGACTGAGCAGAAAGTGTTGGAGAGGTCTGACATGCAGCTGACCTAGAGGAATGAGATCCGTCACCGAACCGCAGAGACTGAGCAGCTGGAGAAGACTCCGAGCTGTCGCGGGCGTGCACTGGGACAGAGTCAGAGCAAAAGCTGAGAGAATCACAGCCCTTGCCTGGGGAACCGCCCACCGTATTCAGCTGAGTACGGAAGTCCATCCCCAGATGACGAAACGACTGAGAAGGGACCAGGTCTGACTTCTCCTGGTTGACTCTGACCCCTAGCGACGTGAGCAGGCTCAACAGTGTGTCGACATCTGACTCCAGAAAGGCAGCATTAGAACGCCTCTAGAGCATATCATCTAGATATGCCGAAGTAGTCACCTTGGACTGTGTGCGATGTAAGGCTAACACATGTGTCATCAGTCGAGTGAAGGCCCAAGGAGCCAGGTTGAGGCTGAAGGGCATTGCCTTGAACTGGTAAACTTGCCCCAGAAAAGCGAACCTGAGATACTTCTGCGATGTCTGATGAATCAGAACGTGAAATTAAGTGTCTCGCAGGTTGATGCTGGAAGCAAAAACTCCCTGTTGAACTGAGCGGCGAACCGACCTGAAAGTCTCCATGCTGAACTTAGGAGCAATGATAGACTGGTTCAGGATACTCAGATCGATAACTGGTCAGAGTCGGCCGTCCTTCTTCGGCACCAAGAACAGGCAGGAATAAAATCCCACTGAATGAATGTTCTTGACGATCTTGATCACCCCCTTTGACAGGAGATTGTCTATCTCTGTGATCAAAGGTTCCCAACATGTAACGTCCAAAGGAACTTGTGTTGGAAGAGGCACTCTGGACAGAGTTGGATGCCTCCGGAAGGATATCTGCAGCCCAGACCGAACAACATCTAACAACCAAGGATCGGATGTGCTTGTGGCCCAATGGTCTGCAAATTCTGATATCCTTCCTTCAACCTGGGATGAATCGAGGTGAGGACCTTCATTTCGAGCCTCGGCAAGGGGAGAAACCACCTCCTCTACTGTATGAAGAATCCTGAGTCCTCCCTCTAGCCTGCCAATGCTTACCCTTACCCTGTGAGTAAGTAGAAGCGGTGGCAGGAGGATCAGGACTTGGCTACGAGGAAGCCTTAGTGTGCTTGTTAGGCTTTGGATGGCTCCTGCCTCCAACAGAAGGCTGATCAAGCTGTCAAAGTGGCCGCTGATCTATGGAATGACGTAGGACGTCATCCAGGACCATCACCATGGAACCATGGAACAGTTGCAGACCTGCTGAAAAAGCAATTAGAAGAGCAGAGCGCTGCCCCTCAGGAAGGGAATGGCGTGTGTCCAACACAGCGTCCCTGCAAACTAATTCCAAGTTAGCTGTGTTACAGGCATGCGTGTGCATGAGCGCCTTGGAAAGCACACGCAAAGGAGCCTATACATTGTCAAACTTATCTGGAGGCAGATAAACAGCTAAAGCAGAGACAACGTGATCCGAGAGAGAAAGCATGCGCAGCATCTCTCTTGATAAGCCCAACAGGCACTCCAGAGTCGCCATAGGAATAACGACTGACTTGGGCTTGGAAAGCCCGAGGGAGGTGGAGTCCTGATCCAAGACCGTCAAAGTCTGGAAGATAATGCACTGGAGGCAAAAAAGTGTCAACCCTGGTGAAGAAGTCTTCATAGCCTTGGAACTCAGCTTAAGAGTCCAAAGCTGAAAACGCTTCTACCACCTGTACTGACTAGCACGGTCAAAGGCGCCCAGAAGCAGGTTGCTCCACATGCTGTAGGTGATCAACCGATGATCGCGGCCTGGCTGACACTGTAGGCTGGTTTGATGGTTTGAGATCTGGAAGGAACCCAAACACAAAGTCAAGAGCTGTCCCCAAGTCAGAAGACTGTTGGCTCTCGACGTCAGGTATGTCAGACTCATCCTCTGAGTCGGAAGACACATGGCCCATCATGGGCAAACAAGCCGATGCCTCCCATTGTGTAGGCACACCTGATCGATCAGAAAGCGGCCTGCTTCCAATCCCGGGAGGCGGTGCTGCAGGGGGGCACCTGTAAACCACTAGTAGCCTCGCTGGAAGCAATGGGACAGCTCTTAGAAAGAACCTGAGTGAGCAAGGAGAAGGCCTCCCTAAGCTCACGGCCCATGTCGGCCGGTTCGACGGAACGAACTGGCAAAGAGACTTCACTCCTGACCCTTTTAACCAGCGAAGGGTCACGATCCTCAAATACACCCGACACAGGGCGACGGGTGGCAGCTGAAACATCTGAAGGCAGATGTGTATAGGGGTATGACATACCCCGAGTATGACATACCCCGAGGATCTACAGAGCGGGAACTCAGGAGAGTTGCCGCAGACCTCTGAGGGACAGAAGGTCCAGGATGCACAAAAGGCATTGGTCCTGCAAAACTGGCGATGGGACCAGAGTGCGTGGACAGAAACGCCATGGAGTTCATCCAATTCCAATGAGAAAACTGCGGTGCTCGACGGCTGAGAAACCACAGCAGAGGGTTCGGCCGGCAGCCCCTTCCGACTTCGCCGAGTTGAAGTCAGGGAAGGCTGAGGCCAATACACGTCTGCACTACCAGACATCTCTGCAGACCCCTACAGAGATAAAACTTCTGTGCTCGATGGTTCAGAGACCACAGCAGAGGGTTCGGTCAGCAGCCCCTTCCGACTTTGCCGAGTAGAAGTCAGGGAAGGCTGAGGCCGATACCATATGTCCACACTACCAGAGATGCATCTCTGCAGACCCCATCAGGGATAAGCCGAGGCCGGCTGAAACGGTGACCGATGACGTTGCAGACGGAACAGCAGTAGCAGCAGATACGACGGAAGCTGTAGAAACTGGTGGAAAAGGGGAGAGAGCAACCGAGCTCGGCTCCTAAGGAGGAGTCACAACCCTAGTGACAGCCTCAGATGTTGACTGGAGAGGGACCCTAGTCCCAGAACCAAGCATCTCTTCACCAGACACCTCAACAGCTCCCGCAGTATCCACCACAGAAAAAGACTGCACATCCCCCATGGAGGGGGTATAACACTCACCAGATGTGGTCGTGTCAGGAGACCCCGAATAACAGCGTTCCCCTTGCGGGTGTGGGAAGAACAGCCACGAAAAAACCCACCACATGCTTGGGTAAAAGGCATTGCCCTCAAGGAACAGTTCAGGGCATAACAGAGGTGACAGCAGTAGAAGAAAAAGGTGAACTCAACAGATGTAGAAAATAGAAGAACACCCCCAACTACGAGAGAAAGGTGGCAGAAAATAAAGGACCGGAGGGAGCACAACTGAACCCAGGCAGCCGACAGGGACCAAAAAACAGAAATTCTGCCCTCAACAGAGAGAAATCCTGTCCATACACCCCCCATGGACACCTAACTCAAATAATAATAATAATAATATCCAAAAGGATAACATAAATTTATCAACCGAAAATTTTTATGTCCGAACCGCACGGTACGCGAAAGTCGCACACAGACCCTTAGAATATATAAAATACAATGAAAATGTGGTTGAAAATAATAATGAGAATATATAAAACACAGTCCAGTTATTATACGATCCTCAGATCCATAATTCCAGTCACAGGTAACCATTATCAATGAGTTGAATTATCACTGTTTCTGAATGCAAATGGACGTCTTGCCACATGGGCAAACGAAAAAAGAATGATTCATTAGTTACTGCCTGCACACTGGTTTCCGGAAGCCGTGGATTTGTACTAAGAGAAGAGCGTTCCCTACTGGGAGTGCGAGGGTGGCGCTCGACCCAGTTTCGGTTTATTTTTTATTGGAGCTTTTGCACCTCTTTTCTTTCCAAAATCCCTTGGGAAAGATCAAAATAAAGAGTATATTTTCCGAGTTAGGGTCTTCCACTGTAGAGCAAGCCTGTAGAAAACAATTGTAAGGTAGGTTGATAAGAAACTCAATACTAAGCACTTTTCTGTGGCATCGCAGAACATTTCGGCAAGCCGTGAATGATTAACTGCATCACATGTACAGATTAAGGATACATTTAACCCACTGCACACTGACATCAAAATATAAAACTTTTAACCTGAAAATTTCTCATAATACAGCTAGGAATATTACCAATTTAATTTTATTTCACACAGCTCATGTTGATCTGTCAAATAAAATCAACTGATTAAAGTCTTACTTGCCTTATAGCAAAAATCTGATGCTTGAAATTTCAATATTTTGACATCAATGTGCAGAGGGTCAAACAAGTTTTAATGTTTTCATTGATGCCAAAGAGATTACCAAATAATGGAGCCATCAACATGTGCAGCACAGAAAATCAGAAACATCACAGACAGAAATCATATTGAAGCTCAATCTGATTTTAGGATTTTAGAATTAACAATTGGATACACATCTGTCAATTCATGCAAGGTAATATTTACCTCTGGTATAAACAAGTTTAACCATGATTATTATTATTTATTGGTGATTAAGGTCATATTTTTGCACAATGGCTAATCATGATCACAACATGAGTATCAACTCAAGACCATGGGTGAGCGTTAATAAGCCATGTTGCCCATTTTAGAGAGAGTTTGCTCCTCCCAAACACTGGTGACTGGGTCCTATTTTACCAGTAAAACAGAGCCTGTTTACCACAGTGAACAGGCACTGCTTCACTTCCCAGAGTTCATGCGGGAATTAACCATGATTAACCACATTCTTGATTTTTTACCCAACAAATATATCTATCATTCAAATCTCTCTATATTAACTTAAATCTTGTTACTACCCATTGGATTGTAAAGATAATTTAATTCAATGAGCAGAGACAAATCTATGACTCCAGCTTTAGAATAATGTTTCAAGAAAGAGAGCATTTACCTCTAATACACGGAACAAAAATTACATTTGTGAGGAAAATACTGGCCTTGAAGTGAACCACATTACAGTAAGAGTGTTTGCTCATCTTCAGCCCTTGCAGTTTGCCAAGGCAGATGCCATGGTAAATGCAATAGTGTGGCCATGGTAGATAAATGCCATTGTACAACCCATTCAACAACAGGTCATTTTGGGGAGAGAATCTTCATAACAACCACATCTGGTCCTGAACATCATCTGCACATTCTCTCTCCAATACCAGAAATATGAAAACGATTTTTAAAGCAACATGATTGCTATTTGGCATGAGTAATCTCTCTCTGGTTGTTACACGCCCATGTATGCCTGTCGTTTGGCATGAGAAATCTTAACGATAACCTAACTTATTCATTCATTCGTTAATAATAATAATCCCAAGAACCTAACTTATTCATTCATTCATTAATAATAATAACTCTTTGTCCATCTGCTGGTTTGGCATGGTTCTCATATGAGAAGCCTTGATTACCGCTGGGCTCCCAAATGTTACTCCGTCCTAATGCCCCTTCTCATCTTCCACTCCCTGATTTGAATTTGTTAATGCTATTCCATACTTCTTTCTTCCCAGTTTCATTTATCAACAAACTAACCCTTTCCATTGGATTGCAAATTAACCACTTGTCCTTCATTCCTCAAATCCTATTTCCTCATTATACTCCTAATGAATCTTATTCTGTCTCATTGATTGGGGTTTAAGTTTGCTTTCAGCATCTATTGTTATATTGCAACCACAACACAATATAAAGTAAGATTTAACCAGTTGTTTATAATCTAGCCCATTTTGGTAGAAGACCACCACCCAGGCATTAGTTACCAGGTTCTATTATACTAGTAAAAGTTCTCTACTGCAGTAAACAAGCACAAAACTACTTCTGAGAGTAGTGTTGTGCTATTTAACCTTTTACCCAACGTAACGGCCAAAACTGGCCAGTGCTATTCTAAAAAATCGCCAATTAATTTCATTATATTTTCATTTTTTGTCTCAAAAACATAGGTTATAACCCCTCTTTGGAACGAGCTTGTCGAGCTTGTTCCAATGAGGGGTCATAACGTATGTTTTTGATAGGGATCTGCGAATCACACATTTTTGTTTGAATCGAATCTCGAATCGAATCGTGTCTCTAATATCGATATCAAATCAAATCTCAAATAGAATCTTAATAGACAAGTTATTTCATATTGCACCAAACGGAAGTTACGGTACACTGTGATGACCCTTGAAAGACTGACTGACACCTTAAATACCAATAAATAAATATTTTCTGTAGCACCGTCAGTGAAACAGCTAGGCCTATTATCCACAGTTTTAGTTTTTGAAGGCTTAACTTGTTACTATTCACGTTCTTAAGAACCTGAATAGTAACAAGTTAAGCCTTCAAAAACTAAAACTATGGATAATGTTCTGGGCAAAATTCTCTGCATACCTAACAATTAACCATTATCAATTACTGAATTAAATATGAATTGAGCCTACATGAATGAATTGTCTAATGTCAATTTTATCCCATTTTTGTTGGAAATGCAACAAATTGAAGTTAGTACGAGAGATTCGAAAAAATCGAATCTTGAGACTGATTCAGGATCGATCTCGAAGCAGACGTATAGTATCGATATCAAAATGAATCTCAAATATTTGCAGGACCCTAGTTTTTGAGACAAAAAAAATAAAAAAATGAGTTATTCAAGAATTTTGTTTGCAAGTGCCATCTGCTTTTCATGTTAGGTAAAGGGTTAAAAAATATAGAGAATACCAAGCGTTTTCAAGTAGTTACTAGAAAAATCCTAACCATGATTGAAAAGAAATACAAGTTAACAAGAGGAGTGAGCGCTGTTAGGGTGAAATTGGATTTTAACTTGTAGGGGACAACATACTGAAATATATAGGCTATTGACAATTTTCTACTTTAAGCTCCTCTTATGGTTCCAACAGGGATACATGAAAAACAATTGGGGTGAGGGGGAATTAAGTACTTATGACCCAATAATACTCCATACCAAATTTGGATCAAATCAGCTCATTGTTTCAGAAAATAGAAATTTTGTCAGTGGCCAGAAATTTTGCCCCTCCCAGAACAACTGTAAATATTGCCACTCAAACTTCTCGTGGACAATTTATAGTGTACACCTCAAAAGAAAGTTCAATACCAAGTATCAATTCTTTCCAACCTTCAGATCAAGAGAAAATATTTTAATAATACGAGACAAATTTCCCCCACTTCCATCCCGTGGGGTCAACACACTGATCTTAAGAAAATGGAAAATTACTGGGATCAGCTCAGTAGTTTGACAGAAGACTCAAACACCAGCTTTGTGGCAGATGGACGGACAGATGGACGGACGGACGGACGGACAGATGGACGACAGATGAAGAGCAATCAGTATAGCTCACCCTGACTTTCAGCCAGGTGAGCTAAAAAGCTATATTAAACCACCATTTATAGACTTGTTTGCAAAATACCATCCTCAACTGAGAGGATCAAAGCATCAATGTTGCTTGATTAATATACTTCTGAGTCACCGAAAGACCTAGCTATGGCATCTGAGTGCCTTGCCAAATGTTTTCCAGTTTCAAGTGCTTCACCTTACATTTGTCAGAAACTGAAAATAATCATTTAACTTTGTAACAAAGTTCCTGTAAAACTTTGAAAGAATAAAATCCATGATCCTTAAAAGAAATTTCCAAGCACTTTAAAGTCTCTTAAATTCATTTGAAATTATTTACATCATCTCCGGCATTTGTATAGCATGGTTCCTGCAGGCAGAGACTGATAAAATTCAAGGCTATTCAAGGCCATTTCACAACATATTTCAGCATTTTTCAAGGCTCCACAATAACCAAATTCAAGGATTTTCAAGGCCTGGCTTCATTAGACCTAACTAGGACCGTCCAGTCATTACCCCCTCCTCCCACTTCCTTTAAGGGAAGTGGGAAGATGAGTAATGACCGGAGAGCTCAAGTTAGGACTATGCCACCACCAACTCTGGCATAAAACTATATAATTATGATTAAGAATGCTTCATCAGCATTTTTATTTTGTGAACATTCAAAGCTCTCCAAGGCCTCTTGGCACATTTTCCAGGATTTTAAGGTCTTGAATGACCCTTTGTCAAATTCAAGGACATTCCTTGAATTCAAGGCCCGTGGGAACCCAATAACAATCCTTGTATAATTCACTGAAGTAACTTTTGAAGATATTTCTCTATTTGCAAAAAGTGCACAATGGCTCAGTGGTAGACTGTTGGACTTCTGTGCTAGAGGTCCCGAGTTCGATCCTCATCTGGGGCAACCCGCATTGTGTCCTTGGGCAAGGCACTTTATCCTGGTTGCCTACATGGGGGCACGATGACGCCATGTACTAAGGCGTACTGCACGTCGATGGTGCACAGGTCTTTAACCGCTGTAACCCTGCTTGAGCTGGGCTTGAACAGAGTTAGAATGTTGAGGAGCTGACAGTTGCTCATCGATGCTTAGGGTTCTCTCCGGGTACTCACAATCAGCCATTATGCATAAGTATGTGACCTTAAACACCAATAAATAAATAAATCTATTTGCAAAATGACTCAATCATATTCAGTCCTGCAAATCTCAAATTTCAAGTCAAATCAAAAATCAAATCTCAAATCGAATCAGGCAGAGGACTTTGAATCAAATAAAATCTCTATTGAATCTCAGCACCTTTCCAGTTGTGGATATCACACCTTCTTACAACCACGGAATATAACAAAAATTGTTGATATCCACACAAGTATTGTATTCAATTGTGACTTGTCTGTTTGGGCATGTCAATCAGAAAAAGCATCAATTGTGACTTGTCTGTTTGGGCATGTCAATCAGAAAAAGCATAATACAGTGGAACCCTGTTAATTGAACAGCCACTTTGCCAATGAAAATTATTAAATTAATAGCAGTATTCAATTAACAGGCATTGTGTCACTTTACTGTGTTCTAGAGATAAACTTATCATTTATTTCTCTTATGTCTTGTTTGACAGAGCTCCATGAGCTCTGTCAAACAAGATATAATAGATTAAATGCCTGGATTGGATGTACTGAGGCCAAATATGTCTATAAACAAAGGAAACTGGAGGAGGCAGGTAGTTTCTCAACAGGTTACCAGATTTTTAGCTTAACTTGACAAAGTCAAGATAAGCTATTGCCATCACGCGTGCGGAAGTCTGTTAGTCTGTGAATCTGTGAGTCTGTTCATATTTTCCTTTAGCACAGGCTACACCCCGCAGTTCTTGTCTGATCATCACGAAATTTCATATGCAGGCTTGGGGTCATGTCTAGATGAGAACGTCCCCTTTTGGTTGCGATTGGTCAACCGGTATGGCTGCCCGAGCCCAAAACCCGAAAACCATTAGCACAGTCTACAGGTCGTATTTATGAAGGGATTTCATTGTAACTTGGTAGGATGCCTCTGTATAATGCCCAGATGAGAACGTCCCCTTTTGGGCATGATCTGTCAACCCCTTTTGGGTCATGTTTAATATGGAGGGATTTCATTGTAACTTGGTAGGATGATTCCTTATGATGTCTAGATGAGAATTTCCCCATTTGGGCGTGATCTGCCAACCGTGATGACTGCCCGAGCCCAAAACCCGAAAACCTTTAGCACAGTCTACAGGTCATATTTATTGAGGAATTTCACTGTAACTTGGTGGGTTGACTTCATATAATGTCTAGATGAGAAAGTCCCCTTTTGGACGTGATTGGGCAACTGTGATGGCTACAGGGGCCCAAAGCCCGAAAACCTTTAGCACAGTCTACAGGTCATATTTATGAAGGGATTTCATTGTAACTTGGTAGGATGACTCCAAATAATGTCCAGATGAGAACGTCCCATTTTGGTCGTGATCATTCAGCCTTGATGGCTGCCCGAGCCCAAAACGCCAAAACCTTTAGCACAGTCTATAGGTCATATTTATGGAAGGATTTCATTGTAACCTGTTGGGTTGACTCCATATAATGCCTAGATGATGATGACATCCCCTTTTGGTCGTGATTGGTCAACTGTGATAGCTACAGGTGCCCGAAGCCCGAAAACCTTGAGCACAGTCTACAGGTCATATTTATGAAGAGATTTTATTGTAACTTCATAGGATCACTCCAGATGATGCCCAGATGAGACTGTCCCCTTTGGTTGCGATCATTCAACCATGATGGCTGCCCGAGCCCAAAGCCCGAAAACCTTTAGCACAGTTTACAGGTCATATTTATGAAGGGATTTCATTGTAACTTGGTAGGTTGACTTCATATAATGTCTAGATGACTATGACCCCTTTTGGACACTAGTGGGCAACTGTGGCAGCTACAGGGGCCTGAAGCCCGAAAACCTTTAGAACAGTCTACCGGTCATAATTATGAAGGGATTTCATTGTAACGTTGTAGGATGACTCCAAATAATGTCTAGATGAGAATATCCCCTTTTGGTTGCGATCATTCAGCCTTTATTAGCTGCCCGAGCCCAAAGACCTTTAGCATAGTCTATAGGTCGTATTTATGGAAGGATTTCATTGTAACATGTTAGGTTGACTCCATATAATGCCTAGATGATGACATCCCCTTTTTGTCGTGATTGGTCAACTGTGATGGCTACAGGTGCCCGAAGCCCAAAAATTTTGAGCACAGTCTACAGGTCATATTTATTAAGGGATTTCATTGTAACTTCGTAGGATCACTCCAGATGATACTCAGATGAGATTGTCCCCTTTTGGTTGCGATCATTCAACCATGATGGCTGCCCGAGCCGAAGCCCGAATACATTTAGCAAAGTCTACAGGTCATATTTATGAAGAGATTTCATTGTAACTTGGTAGGCTGACTTCATACAATGTCTAGATGAGAACGTCCCCTTTTGGACACGATTGGGCAACTGTGACAGCTACAGGGGCCTGAAGCCCGAAAACCTTTAGAACAGTCTACAGGTGACATTTATGAAGGAATTTCATTGTACCTTGGTAGGATGACTCCATATAATGTCTAGATGAGAACGTCCCCTTTTGGTCGCGATCATTCAGCTTTGATGGTTGCCTGAGCCCAAAACCTTTAGCATAGTCTATAGGTCATATTTATGGAAGGATTTCATTGTTACCTGTTAGTTTGACTCCATATAATGCCTAGACGATGACATCCCCTTTTGGTCATGATTGGTCAACTGTGATGGCTACAGATGCCCAAAGCCCGAAAATCTTGAGCACAGTCTACAGGTCATATTTATGAAGGGATTTCATTGTAACCTCGTAGGATCACTC
Organism: Pictodentalium vernedei; assembly: GCA_031216915.1. NCBI lineage: Eukaryota > Metazoa > Mollusca > Scaphopoda > Dentaliida > Dentaliidae > Pictodentalium > Pictodentalium vernedei. The sequence continues at coordinate 110,347,694 of CM062293.1, forward strand.
CAGATAATGCCCAGATGAGAATGTCCTCTTTTGGTTGCGATCATTCAACCATGATGGCTGCCCGAGCCCAAAGCCTGAAAACCTTTAGCACAGTCTTCAGGTCATATTTATGAAGGGATTTCATTGTAACTTGGTAGGTTGACTTCATATAATGTCTAGATGAGAACAGCCCCTTTTAGACACCATTAGGCAAATGTGACGGCTACAGGGGCCTGAAGCCCGAAAACCTTTAGCACAGTCTACAGGTGATATTTATGAAGAGATTTCATTGTACCTTGGTAAGATGACTCCAAATAATGTCTAGATGAGAACGTCCCCTTTTGGTCACGATCATTCAGCTTTGATGGCTGCCCGAGCCTAAAACCCCAAAACCTTTAGCATAGTCTATAGGTCGTATTTATGCAATGATTTCATTGTAACCTGTTAGTTTGACTCCATATAATGCCTAGATGATGACATCCCCTTTTGGTCATGATTGGTCAACTGTGACAGTTTCAGGGGCCCGAAGCCCAAAAACCTTGAGCACAGTCTACAGGTCATATATATGAAGAGATTTCATTGTAACTTCGTAGGATGATGCCCAGATGAGAATGTCCCCTTTTGGTTTCGATCATTCAACCATGATGGCTGCCCGAGCCCTTAGCCCAAAAACCATTAGCACAGTCAACAGGTCATCTTTATGAAGGGATTTCATTGTAACTTGGTAGGTTGACTTCATATAAAGTCTAGATGAGAACATCCCCTTTGGACGCAATTGGGAAACTGACGGCTACAGGGGCCCGAAGCCCGAAAACCTTTAGCACAGTCTACAGGCCATATTTATGAAGGGATTTCAATGTAACTTGATAGGGTGACTCGTTTGGAATAATTTCACTGTAACTTGGTAAGTTTCGTTGATATACGTTAACTGTGAGGGCCACATACATTAACTGTGAGGTCATATTAACCCACCCCTCAGCTCTTTAGTACAGTGTACACCTCATATTATTTTTATCAAAAACACAGCATACAGGGGACAGAAATGAACATATTCCCAATTATCACAATTCTTGTCTTATTTCATAATCCTTTCATAAACATTGAACATTATCCTTTTCATCAAACACAACACACAAGTTAAGCTACAGTGTCACTGACACTTTCATTTTTTCAACTAACAGGAGTTTACTCTATACCCTATATTCAATTAACAGGTCAAATTTGTACTGGAGGTATGGTAAATGGTTTTGTGTTGGAAATTATATTCAATTAACAGGGTTATTCAATTAAGAGATATCCAATTAAGTGGGCTCCACTGTATTCCACAAATGGAATCAAAAGTAGTGTTGGAAGTGAAACCTCTTTGTACCTTTCTTCTATCATCAGGTCTCATATTTTGGATAGAAGAGGGGTTCAAGAGGAGACACCTGTTAGAATTTTGAGAATATCTTCAGACAATTTGAAAATTTCCAAATCAGCCAGACTCCAGTTAAACTTTATGTTTGGGGCAATTCGTTACAAATTGAATTTAGAAGATTTGCTGGACTCTACCTCAGTACCTCACATGGCCAACTCTAATGAATAATGATAAAATTCAAGGAATTCCAAGGAGGTTTAAACATTAAACAATATTCAAGGAGTTTCAAAGGCCCTGGGATTTATTTTTTCAAATTTAAGGAGTTTCTATGAATTTCAGCAGGTGGAGTTCCTTGCACACCAATAAGACTTTGTCACAGCATTTGTTTGCTGTGGCGAATGTCATCTACCTTCAAGGAGACTGACATTGTCAAGCCTTCCTTGAAAGGGAGTGAATAGGTCAATATTGGATAATTATTGTGGTACATAGTGAGTCCAATGTTTTACAGGTCCTGTGTGCATCAACATGATCAATCAAAAGTTTAGCTGTGGATCAGACTCTAGAGTTAACAGGCTATGGAGGCATATCTATTTTTTTTATAATTCTAAATAATGAAATCATTATATTTCCATGCATTTTATTATTCGTTAAACAAAGTGGAACAAATATAAATTGATTCAAACATTATTCTGTTCAATGACAAATGTCTTTTTCAATTTTCCCTTGTCTAGCAAAAGAACCTATTCTAAACCAGAAGCATTCTTTGAAAACAATTTGCAAAAAGAGATTAGTTTTTTATCCAAATGTGACAGGAAATGAATGGATTTCATTGGCTAATGACATTTTTTCTATGTCTAAGGCTAGTTATTATGTCTGTGTCTCTGCATTATGCTTTGTCTCTGGGCAACTCATTTGATGACAAACAAGTGAGAGAATTCAGAGAGACAGAAATATTTGAGCTATTCTGAATAGCATGTAATCTTATTCTTGAATCATAATACATCATAATTTATTTGTTTCAAGCAGAAATACAAAGATTACTGCATGTAAAATGATTGCATGCTAGATTAATTCTGGGTGACAAGAGTTTGTTCATATGCCTATGGGCATAAATTGTGAGCGGTAAATTGTGACAAGGCAAATCCATATGAACAAAATATTTTGGCTTCTATGAGAATATGAAGGATGTGATTGAAGTTTTTCATTTGAGGTACCTCAACAGAGACCAGCAATCTGAATGTAGTAACCATCCACCTATGATGGTCACTACCAAGTACTCAGGCTACCCATCTAATTCTGTAAGGAATTTGATGCTGTTATGGCTCAGAACCAGTCTGCATAGCTCTGAAATAGTCCATTGCCTATGTTTAGAGGTAATTGGCAGGAATATTTCAGTTAGTTGAAAAAGCCAACCAAACCTACTGTTCGCTCTTCCAACCAACTGAAATATTCCATCTGACAGGATCTAAAAAATATGATAAACAATCATTTTCTTTGAACCAACATAAGAAATGTTTCTCAATTGAAACATGATTTGACCGAATATTTTATGATATTACCATTATGAATGAAAACTCAACAGTTGTTTTATGATTTTATGATGGACGGGCGGATATAGATGGATGGACGGACAGATGTATGTAATCCAGTATACCCCCCAATCTTTTTGAAAATAGAGGTATAATTAAATATTTACTGATTGGAATACATATAACTGGAGCATTAAATAATATCTGTATATCTTTGTGACTAAAGGGACAACACATTGTATCAATGGTCGTCTGCATGCAAACTCCATGAAAAATGGGTAAGAAAATAGCATCAAGTTCCGAACAAAATTAGACTGGTGACCTGAGAGCTTGGGCCACTATACAGTCATATTGCAGAGCAATAGAAAGAACTTGGAAGATTCTCTTGTTTTGCAGAACTGAAAGAACATCTGATGCGAGTTTAAGGGGATAAAGATAAATTTTCTTGAAAACTCTTGATTCTGGCAAGATCATACCATTAATCAGTTTTTAGTGACGGAAAGTGATGTACAGTGCCATAGTGTTACTGCATTATTAGTGTTTTTGATCTCTGGTTATGAGACAGCAGTCATATTTGCAACACTTGGAAGGGACAAATATTGTATTACTGACATTGGAACAGTTGTCATGCTGCATGCACAGAAAATACATTCAACTACAATACTCGTCTCAGCTGACTCCCGATTCCACATGAGGAATGAAATCCCTATATTTTAGTATCAACCTGAAACCTGTTTACATTCTAGGACCACTCTTACCAGTTGTATAAAACAAACAAGATGAGGAAGACAACAATTTAGTGCCACTTCAGAGAGTTGTTGGTCTTGTGCCAGATACACAGTAAACTACATTGGCCCATGTAAACAGTAGTTTATCCATTTACTTATGCTGTTAATTTGGCTTACTCCTGTGCGGAGTAAGTCATTTGTTATGGCAATCTATTTTTTTTTTTTTTTTTATTATTATTTTTTCTACCTAATCTTGAGACCGCAGGTCCTCAAAAAATGTCTCACAAAAGTTTTTGAAATTTTTGCTCAATTCTTTTTTCTAACCTGAACTTCACCCTCCACTTTGTTGTGCCATATCAGTCCAAACTCTTTTTTTTCCAAGTCGGGCCCAAAATATAGCGAAAATAGAATTTTATCAAAATTCCTGAAAATGATCACTCTTGTTCAGCTCAAATTTACCATACATTTTGGGTGTCATATGATACAATGAAACCAACACCTAACTTTTGCAACATTAACCCCCATCGGCCATGAATGGCCCAAATGTAGTGATTTTGTGCACAACTGAGCAGCTTCTAATGGCAACTAACAGTGAGCATTTTGAAATTGAGAGATTTTAGTATAGATAGATGTGGCAATCATTTTAGAATAAGTTATATTTAAAGTCTTTCTGTTAGTGTTAACCTCTTCCATGCTGATTGCTAGAATAAGGGCACCATTTGGCAGATACCCAAATTTGTTTTGGCTGCATAAAAATCTGTAGTCAAAAAAAATATTTTCAGTAAATTTTAAATTTTCTGTTGTCACTGTTTCAAAATCGAAAGCAGGTCACTCTTATTACTTAGCATAACTGTATTCAGCATTCAGAGGGCTATAAATGTTTTGGTGCCCCCGCTTCAACCGATACCAGTTTTGGCTGCATAAAAATACTACCAGAGACACTTCATTTTTCAGTGAAGTTTTCTGTACTCATTTATTTCATGACAGACAGATAGAATATAGCCATAGTGTTTTGCATAGCCATACATAGCATATGAACAAGAAGAACATTTCTGCATTTGCTTCAGTCAATATCTGTTTTGGGTACTTGAAATGTAGTACAGTCTGGATAAGAAATAAGTTTTGTGTGACTATTGTATATTTCCGTTTCCATTTGCCGAGACAAAGATGAAATAACACAAACAATTTTTGTGCTCATTTTCCCAGGCAGAAAGAAAATCTAACCAGAAATGCTTTGGGCTGGAGCATTCAGTAATCATAGGACAATAGTTTTGTATACACATTTGTGCATTATTAACTGGATTTGCATACATTTTGAGGTAAAGGGTTCATTGTAAAGTGTCATGCTGTCTGACTTGCTCTATCTGTATTACCTATTTTTCTTGTTTCACATCTGAGGTTGATTACTAGTGATAAACAAAATAAACATTTCAACTCATCACACTTTACAATGAACATTTCTATTATTCAATATACACTTGAGTAATTCAGTCCACTTGAGACATAAAACCAGACATAAAACTTGTGAATAGTACTGAACATCATTCTATGAAAAACTATAAGTTGTGTGGTTGAACAACTAATATATTTTTACCATTGCACCCACCAGCTGTCCTACCGGACTTAACTGTATGTGTTTTCATAGTAGTGTTGTTTGATCTGCATACAGATAGTAAACTAAATCATACAAACCTTGTGTATTTTGCTCAAATCAGTGGCCAATACAGCTTTAATTAGAGCTCAAGACACAGCAGCTTGCAGGACCTATTTCAACTGGTATTAATTGTCAATGAAGGAAAATAGAGAGAATTTCTCTAGAGATTTTCTCACAGCTTATTTCAGCTGCTACCATATATATTAACCATTTACCTTACGAATCAACCACATCTGCCCACATAATTTAAAAACAGAGCACTCAAATTTTTTTTGTTATTTGTTAACAAATTTCATTAAAAACCATAACTTGTGAGCATTCATTAGAACAAGCTCATTCCAATGAGGGGTCACTTGATGTGATTTTGTTGGATTTTGAAATCATGTGTATTGGTTAAAGGGTTATTTATGATTAACAACACAGTTCAGTACACTAAATGTAAAAAAAGTCTCTTTCCAGATCAGATCACAACACACCTACACTGGCAAGGAAATATCATTTCCGTGAGTTTGCACGCCACAGAGAAATTGCCTACAAGCACAGTCACAACTGTACATTCCCATAGTGAAGTGTTATACCCACTGCCTATAGTCCAGTCCAATTAATGCAACAGATGGTTTTGCACATGGCACCTGTCTTTTACTATTCCAGTTCACTAGTTCCCCAGGCAAATACAAGAGTCAGTCCAACAAATTTCGGCCACAACTATACAGACCTGCACATGACCCACAAAAGTTCAAACTGTAGAACCAATCAGATAGACCAAGTCAATCGCAATAGCCTGCAACATTGATCTGCTACAATGCCTGCTCAAAACAAATTTTTCCCACCACCACCCCACCAAACAAATGGGGGCATTCAGCCTGGTCGACCAGGGCCTAAGGGGGGCCTAAAGTTTCACTGTTCTCCCCCATTCAGTTTCCAAGTGGGCATGTCCAATGCAGCACAGATGTCCGCTTGGGAACATAACACCATCCTGTTCACTAGGTACACAGGATGGCAGGTACAGTGCCAGGCTGGTCACTGCCAACCAGGGCACATTGTGGCTTTCACACACCATCCTGGAGGCCCCCAAGTCTTCGCCCAATTTCTAAGATTCATAAACAAAATACTGTGAAACCAAGTTTCAATCATTATCAGAAAAACAAATGAATATAACATTTAAAGATTGAATATTTTAACATTTCTTTTTTGACAGGTTAGATTCCACAGTGTTGTGGTGAGAAAGACTGACAGAGAATTTGAAATGGAACAGGACTGGATTGAGTTGAAATTCTCTGTCTGCATTGTACAGTATAGCCATGGTGGACTGGTCACTTTCCACAAGTGGGCAATATTTCCACAGGCACAATAATATCCTATTCCAAATACTAATTGTAGGAATAATCATAAACAAGCCAAGACCAATACCGCTGCATGCAATTGATTACAGAGATGAACAGACTTCAAAGTATCGGCAAACAGGAAGTGGCTGCACGGCAGATCTGAAAATTAGATACACAATACAACTCTTCATTATGAAGCAGCAGACCAAATATAAAATCATTCCCTTTCATAGAAGCCAAGAAAACTTTGACGGAAGAGTTTCGGATGGACTGACAGATGGATGGACTGACGGACGGAGTCGAGCGGTTACTAGACCTGCTCTGCCGCTGGCGACGCATGTAAAAATTTAATTAATAAAGCACCAGCTTCAAGTGTGTGTCACTAATTAAAATTTTGCATGCATGCACATCACTGCCCCTGTGTGGATTATGACCAGTCCATGGCGACTGTACTGTATATTACAAAAACAATGAACAACTCATTTTCTAATCATTAAAATTAGTATTGTCAGTACATTTTTTATTTAGATATGGTACTGATATGCAGAATCATAAAATTTGTGTCAATTCTTGCTTCTTTTACTAAGAAATATCATAATTAAACTCAGTGTGATATTTCTTAACTGGTAGACTGCTAAATTATTTTTGGTCCTTGAAATTTCTTGGTGCATCTTTGCCTCGTTACAATTTGTGGAAAAGTGCCTATAGATAGGCACTCTCCCATAAATTGTAACAAGGCAAATCCTAACAGATAAACTAATAATATCACTTCAAAAATAATATGAGACACATCCACAGAATATGAAGCCTTTAAATTGCGGTACCGGGACTTCAGAATAAAGCCCAAATATGGGCCTCCAGCACGCTACTAGTTAAAAACAGAAGGTGAACACTAATGAAGCACATTTCATATGCCGACACTTACCCCCAAGCTTCTGGAAATACAAGAGAATTATCTCTGATGACTAAAACTTTAACCAATTATATTTTGTTAAACCGAGCTCAGTGAGTCTATCAAATAAAATATAGTTAGTAATATTTTCAAACACATCATGGGAAAATTCCACTCCTGAAAACTTGGGATTTTTAACATCAGAGTTGACAATAATAATCTACACTGCAAACTACTTTTTTCAGCAGTACTATATATATATATATCTTTAGCACACATAAAAATTATGTTGGTATGGTCAAGACTGTTCTATCAACAGAAAACTACATGGAAAACACTGCCTAAGACATCCTAAAAATAATGAAATTGATACAATAGTATTCATACATACAGCACAAAGAACATAGGTATCATTGGACCACTGAATCCTATCAGGTACTTACAAAGATAATTTCTGTTTTTGAAACAACTGTACGAAAAGACTGTAGCATTATTTTGGGAAACAAAGATGATCATCAAAAATGGCAATGACTACCATACTGGAAACTGACATAACTACCTGAAGTTCTATAAATTAATCGGTTGGCTCCTATATCTTTCAGTTTGATCCCCCCACACCCATTAGTCTTAGGAAGTACTAAGGTAGATCCCGTATGACTGGATATCTGTTAACTGAATAACCCTGTTAATTGCATTATTAATAATTTTCAAACACAAAACCATTTACCATACCATCCATACAAATTTGACCTCTTTAATTGCATATAGCTTGTAGCATAAACTCCTGTTAATTGAATCAAAAATCTTATATGTCTGAGAAATTACTGTGACGATCAACAAATTTTCCTTGTTTATTGACCTATTTGCCATCTGTGCATTTAACATGAGCATTTAAACTATTTTATCTTGTTAGAGCTCCATGAGCTCTGTCAATATATAGATATAATAGAATTAATGCCAAGTTTTCTTCTACAAACTCCACTGCACAGGGAAGGCCCATAAAACTGATCAAAGTGGACTTACACTGAATGGTAAGAAGGCAAAGCAATGATATACTGCTCCAATGCAGCTCTGAACGATCCCATTTTTGTGCCCAAATGAAAGATCAACCTTTTTTGTAATTTTGTTTTCCACATTGGAGGTTGCAGTAGAGATAGTTCACAAGAGAATTTTATATCAGTTTAACTGGTAGAGTGCTAAATTATTTTTGGTCTTTAAAATTTCTTTGTGCATCTTTACCTCATTTATTTATTTATTTAATGGTGTTTAAGGTCACATACTTCTGTACAATGGCTAATCATGACCATGAGTTTTATGAGTGGAGGAAGCCGGAGTACCTGGAGAGAACCACCAAGCAATGGTGAGCAACTGTCGGCTTCCCAACATACTAACTCCACACAAGCAGGGTTAGCATTGGTTGAAGACAGGTGCACCATCGACATGCAGTACACCTTAGTACACAATGTCACCATGCCCCCATGTGGGCAATGGGGGTGAAGTGTCTTGCCCAAGGACACAATGCAGTTGCCGCAGGTGGGATTCGAACCGAGGACCTCTCGGCTTGCAGCCTGCACCTTTACCTACTGAGCCACCGTGCCCCCACCTTTACTTGATTACAATTTATGGGCAAGTGCTGATACACACTCTCCCATAAATTGTAACAAGGCAAATCCTAACAGGTAAAATAATATCACTTCAAAGATAATATGAAGCACATCCACAGAATATGAAGCCTTTAAATTGGGGTACAGGCACTTCAGAATAAAGCCCAAATATGCACTTCCAGCACTCTTCCAGTTGAACAAATACAGGAGAACCCTGTTAGTTGAATAGCCAATTTCCTAGTGAAAATAATTCAATTAACAGGAGTATTTAATTAACAAGGAGTTGGTCCCTTTCCTATATGCCAGAGATAACAGAGCATTTATTTTATTTCATCTTGTTTGAACGATCTCATGGAGCTTTGTAATAGAGTAAATGCTTGTCTTGGATGTCCAAAGAGGTCTATAAACAAAGGGAATTTGATGACTGTCAGATTATTACATGATTTTTTATTCAATAAACAGGATTATTTTTCAGTAACGAAATAACAGGTTAAATCTGTACTGAAGTTTTGGGAAATGGTTTTGTGTTTGGAAGGTATATTCAATTGATAGGGTTATTCAATAAAAAGATGTACAATTAACTGGTAAAGTGCTAAGTTATTTTTGGTCCTGGAAATTTCTTTGTGCATCTTTGCCTTGTTACAATTTATGGGAGAGTGACAATAGGCACTCTCCCATAAATTGTGACAAGGCAAATCCCAACAGATAAAATAATATCACTTCAAAGATAATAGGAAGCACATCCACAGAATATGAATCCTTTAAATTGCAATACCGGAACTTCAGAATAAAGCCCAAAAATGGGCTTCCAGCACTATAAGTTAAGAGGGCTTCACTCATTGTATCATAAGGATCACAGTTGTTTTGTTTTTTATTCCATGTTGCAGTGTAAATCATGAATAGACAAAAAAGTTATTGTTTACAGAGGATGTGTGCTTGCCAGTTTCTATGCAAAGTGAAGTCCTCCATTCTTTAAATTTTTATTTCCCCCTCCGTATCCTGTAACTACAAATTGTCACTTCTCATTTACCACTATATGAACTATAATACTAACATTTTTTAATCAAAATTGAAACTGATACCAATAAAACATCATTACCTTTAAACTTCAGTGAAGAATAAGGTATCAGTGGATTTAGTTACTTAAACACCTTTTGTTATTTTTTTTCTTTTATTGAGTACTTTAGTACAGACATTTCACTACATTACTTGTTCAGATAAATATACCGATACATTCTCATAGTCCCCTAGAAGTCATTCCCTACAAGGGTTGGAAAATTTAAAATAAGTAATCTTGCTACGATTCATTATCAGTAGAGCACATATACAAGCGTCTAGATCATAACCAATTAAGAAAGGGCTTCTGACAGCATGTCACATTACAAGCATATCATTGTCTCAATGGGCAAAATTAAGAAATTAACCATTTTCTAGGTTGCCCAGCTGGGCCACAGCACGAAGAGATTTGTAGATAATAGTACCTCCCTTTCATACAACACCTTATCTAAACATCACTGGAGTAACACATCCCCACCTCCCAAAAAAAACCCCAAACAACCCTAAAACACTAAATGGAGAAGACCTTAATGACTGTATGAAGTTTATGATTGTAGCGACAACAGTTTCTGCGTTATGGTTGAGACATGACTTGTGATCAATAACTCTTTGCATGCTACTGGGAGATATTCCTGCCCAGCACAGGGTTTCTCTTGTCTCTGAAATTAGTACAACTTGTGCATATTTAATCATATTGTCTCCCTGTAAATGGTATGGATTTTTTCACCAATGATTTCTTGTGTTACATTTAGATTAAGTTTTCATTAAATCTAGTCATGGCTGCTTTAAAAAGCAGCCATGACTAGATTTGATGAAAAATATTTAGGAAATACTCAGCGGGTTAAGAGTTAACAAAAGTACACAAGTATGATCGAAAGCAAGTATCATTTGCTACACACCTTCTGACTGTCCTTAACATGTGTATAATGAAGACTTATAATTGTAGTTTTATTGGTTTCTGAGTTATGGCTGAGACGCAAATATGGACGGATTTTAAATGTGACCTTAAAATCTGACCTTGAAGTTACAGACCCACTTAAGAGGTGTGACATATCCTCCCATTATCCTTTATGATTGTGTTAAGTAGTTGGATGGTTGTAGCCCCAATAGATTCTGAGTTATGTTTGAGACATGATTTGTGACCTTGAACATATGGAAGTCAAGTGTGACCTTGACCTTGAAGATATGCATGCAACTATCATATACAATATACCTTATAATGTAGGAAGATTGATAATCGTAGGGTAATTTGTTTCTGAAATATGGCTGAGACACAAATATGGACAGATTTTAAGTGTGACCTTAAAATCTGACCTTGAAGTTACAGGCCCACTTGAAAGGTGTGACACATCCTCCCATTATCCTTTATGACTGTGTTAAGTAGTTGGATGGTTGTAGCCCCAATAGATTCTGAGTTATGTTTGAGACATGATTTCTGACTTTGAACATATGGAAGTCAAGTGTGACCTTGACCGTGAAGATATGCATGCAACTATCATATACAATATACCTTATAATGTAGGAAGATTGATAATTGTAGGGTAATTTGTTTCTGAGTTATGGCTGAGACACGAATATTGACAGATTTTACATGTCATCCTGAAATGTGACCTTAACCTTGAAGTTACAGATCCAACTATGATGATCTTGAACATGTGCAAGCAACTGTTATATGAAACATACCTTCAGAATTTCCTTAACATTTGTATTAAGTTTGATAACTGTAGTTTGAATCATTTCTGAATTATGGCTGAGACACAAATATCAACAGATTTTAAGTGAAACCTTGAAATATGATATTGACCATGAAGTTAGACCCACCTATGGAGTGTTACACATCCTCCCCTTGTCCTTTATGATGGTGTGAAATCTGATGATCATAGCCAGAATAGGTTATTAGTTACTGGTTCAGACACGCACACTCATGTACATTTCAATCACTATATGCCTGCCATCCAACCTAAATTGGTAGGCATGAAAATCATCTAAATCTGCTCAGCATTACACAGTACTGAGATCACAAATGCAGTCTCTTTCGTGATTAGACCATGACACACATAACCTTAAGGGTCTGGGCAAGTGTCCTGAATTCCGACCAGCCAAGAGTCTCAATATCTCCAGAAATATAGCTGTGAATAGGCAATTTATCTATTGCCTGCACATCGTCTTGATGGTAGCATTTCAAGAGCACATGTTCCGAGGTCATAAAAGTAGGAAATAGGCCTTTAGGGGTCAAAATGGTGGTCAAAATTTAGTATATAAAACACAGTGAAATCAAGACAGCATCAATAATGAAAGTGTCAATGACACTGTAGCTTAACTTAACTGTTTGTAGTGTTTGATGAAAAGGATAATGTTCAATGTTTATGAAAGGATTATGAAATAAGAGAAGAATTGTGATAATTGAGAATACATTAATTTCTGTTCCCCACATGCTATGTTTTTCAATAAGAATAATTTGAAGTGTAGACTGTACTAAAGAATTGAGACCTGGGTTAATGTGGCCCTCACAGTTAATGTCTGTCAGCCAAAGTTACCAAGTTACAGTAAAATCATTCCAAAACGAGTCATCCTACCAAGATACAATGAAATCTCTTGAGAAATATAACTTGCAGACTTTGCTAAAGGAATCCAGGTCACGTGATGGTCACGGTTGACCAATCATGACCAAAATAGGACAGTCTCACCTATATATCATACCAAGTTATCCTATCAAGTAACAATGATATCCCTTTATAAAAACAACCTGTAGACAGTGCTGAAGGAATCTAGGTCAAGTGACCAGGTGGTAGTAATGGCTGACCAATCATGACCAAAATAGGACATTGTCATCTAGACATCATACCAATTTATACTTCCAAGTTGCAATGAAATCACTTCATAAATATGAACTGTAGACTGTGCTAAACAAATCTAGGTCACGTGCCTGTGCCGCCGTCACGGTTGACCAAAATAGGTCGTTCTATCTAGATATTATACCGAGTTATCCTAACAATTTACAATGAAATCCCTTCATAAATGCAAGCTGTAGACAGTGCTAAGCAAATCTAGATAAAGTGTCCCTGTGGCCATCACAGCTGAACGAACCCGACCAAAATAGGACATTCTAATCTAGACATACACATTCATCCTACCAAGCTACATTGAGGTCCCTTCATAAATATGCCCTGTAGACTGTGCTAAAGGTTTTCAGGTTTTGGACCCTCGCAGCCATCATGGTTGACCAATTGCAACCAAAAGGGGATGTTCTCATTTAGACATTATACAGAGTCATCCTCCCATGTTACAATGAAATCACTTCATAAATATGACCTGTAGACTGCGCTAAAGGTTTTTGGGTTTTGGGCTCACATAGCTGTCCCAGTTGACCGATCGTGACTGAAAAGGGATGTTCTCATCTAGACATTACAAGGAGTCATGCTACCAAGTTACAATGACATCCCTTCATAAATACGACCTGTAGACTGTGCTAAAGGTTTTCGGGTTTTGGGCTCACGTAGCCATCACGGTTTACCGATTGCAACCAAAAGGGGACGTTCTCATCTAGACATGACCTCGTACCTGCATATTGAATTTCGTGATGATCAGACAAGAACTACAGGGTGTAGCCTGTGCTAAAGAAAATGTGAACAGACTGACAGACTAACAGACTTCTGCATGCATGATGGCAATAGCTTATCTTGACTTTGTCAAGTTAAGCTAAAAACTGACAAAAACAACATCTCAGATTCAATGTTCTCACATTTCTTTTTCAAAAGGTGTGCTTGTATAGTGCTGCAATGAGGAAAGTGTATTGAGAATTTCATCTGGATCGTGATTGGTAAAGTCTCTGTCCACTTTTAAAATCACAGTACTGTGCGTACATACATGCCAATGGTCAAATTTCCTTTTTTTAAGTTTTTGCTTCAAAAATATACCTCACTCTAATGAGTGGTTGTAAGATCTATTTTGAAACTAGAAATTGTTTAGAAAAACCATTTTATAATGTCATCCCATTACCAGGGTTCTCAATGGGTACCAGTACTGGTATAGATGGTTCTCAGTACTACTCATACTCGGTACTTTTTTGAGAGAATATCACAAAAAGCAGCAACCTTTTGCATGTTCCTTTGCCTGTTTTAGCATCATAAAATTAAGAATATTTCTGTTTGCAATGTGTACTGGGTAAGTCATCTGAATTAGCGGCAATATTTGGTAATGTCTTTGCAATTACTGCTGCAACTCAATGTGTGTATCCAATGTCCAGATAATAAAAATATACTTTGGCTGCAAGCCTAGAAATAAGAAGACTGTCATTTGTAGAATGAGGTTCCCAGAGCGTAAATTTGGTTAATAAATTTACCCTCTGTGATCTTCAATCTGAATCAAGGCCTCAGGCCTAAACAGAAAGAGGTCTCCAGAGGATAAATCTGGGGATTCTAGCCCACTATATGGGATAGCATTAGCAACTTCACCCTCTGAGGACCTCATTCTGCAAAGGACAGATTGTTTATTTCCAGGCTTGCTTGGCTGGGATTCACTTTCATAAAAAAATAAAAATCTTAAGCCTGATGTGAATGATATATCCATTAATAATTTATTAATAAGGAATGGGAGAGATAAATTTTGGAGGCTTTTTACTGTAAATAAACAATATTTTAAAACAAAGGTAGGCGCACTTAATTTGTGGGACAAGAAAAACAAGAGGCCCCATGGGGCTCACCTGACAATAGTTGTTTAAAGAAGGATTTATTTAGCATCTATAGCAAGTTAACACTACAGAGGAATGAAGTTATTTAATTATTTATAACTCCGTTGTCCATGCCAGATGATTTTTTCTAGTACTGGGTTGCTACCTCAGAAATAATGCCCTGATTTCCAGTAATGCAAAACTTGGGGAGTCCAAGTATCAACCTAGGAACTTAACTTGAACAAACTTGAGCCTGAGCCCGCCCTTCCTTCCACTACCAGGATGCTGTATACCAAATGTGAAAGCAATCTGACTTAGGGATCTGAAGGGGAAGATTTTTAAAGAAATTTCCTCACATTGCTCTAAGTTGAAATTCGGGCTACCACAGGGCAGACATGTTAAGTTTAAAAAATTCAAAATAGTGTGATTTTTACATGGCAAAGCTTGTTTTTCCATACAAGACAAAAACTGTAATTCTCCCCCCCCCCCCCCCCCCCCCCCCCCCAGCCATTACTTTTAGAAATCGAGCTCAAGAAATAAATAAATAAAATATTGGCAATGTTGCAGGAACATATGCACAGTTTCATCTAACTGAATGATGAAAATTAAGTCGGAAAAAATTTGCCTAAAATAAATTCCAAACACCCCCCCCCCCCCCACACACACCCAATCAACCCCTCCCCCTCCATAAACATACCATAAATTCAAGTCAGAAAAATGAGGTGGGGAGAACACCCACCCCCAATTTGAAAATAAATTTTTTAATTTCCTGCTCTCAGTACAAGTACAGCACCTTCAGTTCTGAGATCCATCCCTCCCTCTTCACTAGCATGGTCCCCCAGGATTTCAGATCATGGCTCCACTGCTGAAAAGTAAGATTAGGTGCTTTATCAAGATGCAAACATTTACAAAAAAGCTACATTTTAGCAAAAATCAACATTTCCATATTTTCTGAGAAGTCACTAAGCTTTTACCATGGTTTTGAGGGATAATTTGAGGGATAATATGCTATTGTTTTACTTATTTCGGTAATTTGACACCACTGCAAGAAACACCAAAATCTATCCTGTTTTTTTATGATTCCCACTTCAAATGCCAGGGAAATAAAAGAAACACAAGACAAATCATATTTCCTGTGATATTGTTAACTTCTATTGAATTAAGTCGAGGAATACATATCACATTTGTTGGTTACTCACTCCAATATTTACACCAACATATCTCCTAATTTCAACTGTAGAGGTTCGTTTTTTACCTAATTATTTTTTTCACTGTTTTCGTTTATTTTTTCGCGCATCCGAATTATCTACAGCCCAGGCAAATGTAAGGCAGTTTGTTTGAAATACTTTTTCTACATTCCAAGTTCCACTCAGTTTATTTATGGTAGTTAGTACAGTAAACTGAAAACTCGAGACTCAAGTTTGTAAAACAAAACAGGGGTCTCAAAATCGCGAGAATTTGTCCCCCGATCATGAGGTCGGGAGATGGCATAAAAAATTGGAGCCTACCACCAAAACCATTAAACTTAATATGTCTGCCAAAGACGGCCCAAATATTAACCCAGGAACCTGATTTGAACAAAGTTGAATCTCACCCCTTTAGAGATGTTGTATACCAAATATGAAAACATTCTGGCTGGTGGATTTGGAGATGATTTTTAAAGAAGTTAAAATTCAGGCTCCCATAAAAAGCCCAAATATTAACTCACAGACTCAACTTGAATCTGACCCCCACAACCACCCCCCCCCCCCCACCCTCCTCCAGAGATGGATTTGGAGAAGATATTTTTAAAGAAGTTAAAATTCAGGCTCCCATAACAGCCCAAATATTAACTCACGGACTCAACTTGAACAAACTTGAATCTGCCTCCCCCTCCCCCGCCCTCCCCCAGAGATGTTGTATACCAAATATCAAAACATTCTAAGAGATGGTTCTGGAGAAGAAGACTTTTAAAGATATTCCCTCATATTGCTCTAAGTTAAAATTTGGGCTACTATAGGGAGCCCAAATATTAACCCAGGGAACCGATTTGAACAAACTTGAATCTTACCCACCTAGAGATATTGTATACCAAATATGAAAGCATTCTCACTGGTGGATCTAAAGAAGAATATTTTTAAAGAAATTCCCTCATATTGCCCCAAGTTGAACCCAGGGACTTGATTTTAACAAATATTAATCTACGGAACTGATTTGAACAAACTTGTATCTCAGCCCCCTAGAGATGTTGCATACCAAATATGAAAACATTCTAACTAGTGGATCTGAAGAAGAAGATTTTTAAAGAAATTCCCTCATATCATACTAAGTTAAAATTAGGGCAACCATAGGGAACCTAAATATTAGCCCAGGTACTCAATTTGAACAAACTTGAATCTCACCTCCCTAGAGATGCTGTATACCAAATATAAAAGCATTCTGACTGGTGGATCTGAAGAAGATTTTTAAAGAAATTCACTCATATTGTAAAAATTCGGGCTCCCAAATATTAACCCAGGCACTCGATTTGAACAAACTTGAATCTGACCTTCCTAAAGATGTTGCATACCAAATATTAAAGTATTCTGATGGTGGATCTGAAGAAGATTTTTAACGATCACTCCCCATATTGCCCGAAGTTGAAAATTTAAATTTTATAGTAAATTTCCTTTCTTATTATACCTATCACAATTGTTTAATACAGGCTTGCACTACAGAGGAAGACCCTAACTCAGATAAAATACTCTCTATTTTAATCTTTCCCAAGAGATTTGGGAAAGAAAAGTGGTGTAAAAACACCATGAAAAAAAAAGCCCAAACTGGGTCGAGCGTCATCGACACACACCCAGTAGGCGATGCTCTTCTCTTAGTACAATTCCACGACTTCCGTTAACCAGTGTGCAAGCAGTCATCAAACCATTCTTTTGAGTCCGCCAACATAGGAGTTATGTGATCAGCAAAAGGAAGGATTCTTACCCGAATAAGAAGACGGGAGGGCCTCCATGTAAACAATTGCGGTAGGTATAATAAGAAAGAAAATTTACTATAAAATTTAAATTTCTTATCAACCTACCTTACAATTGTTTACTACAGGCTGAATGGACAATAGGATGGATCAAATAACTAACCCACACATAACTCAATTGCACTGGAACCGTGGACAGAGGAAGAGATCCCAAGTCCTATCAAACCATAGCATCACAAACATTAGTAAAAGACAATGAGGCATATGGTGATGTGCGATGCACAGACAGAAAGGGCAGTAACAGCACAGAGCTGGAACTGACCTTGTAAGCAGCCAAATGGCTGGGATAGACAACAGCCTGAGCAGAAGAAAGAGGGCCCGTAGAACAAAGGTCCTCTGCCTGCGCCTGCTACTGTCGCAGATAAGTGGAGAAAGTAATATTTCTCCAGTAGGCTGTCAGCATAACATCCAGCAACATGACGGAGTTAGTATAAGCACCAAGAGGTAGACAATGAACGCACCTCGTGGCAGAAAAACGATTGGTAATACATCGCCAGTCGCTAGACGAGCGGAGGTTGCATGAATAGCAAGACAAATCCATCAAGATATGGATTCAGGAGAGATCGTCTGTCGACCAGGAATAAAAGACAGAAAATCGATTCGACCCTTCCAAATGAACAGAGCAAAGGGTGTTTACCCTCAACAGAAGGAAGAGTGCCGATACAGATAGAAGGCAGAGTAGTTTCCGGTATCTGATTCTTGGCCAGAAAGGAGCAATCACTGGTAAACATAACTCTGGTGGGAGAGCTCCAGAAAAAGGCCTGGTCAACCGTAGAGGGCGTGAAGCTCACTAACCTGTCTGGTGGAGGCAAAAGCCATCAGAAAATCCATCTTGTATGTGAGAAAACGCATATCCACCAGGGATAAAGGCTCGAAACGGCGCCCCCAAAGCAAAACAGCAGCCAAGAAAGATACCATCTTGGGGTAAGCTGCAAAGTCCTTGGCCTTTTCAAGGAAAAGTGCCGAACAAGCTTGGAGAGGCATGGAGTAGTGCCGATACAACGCTGTCCCACATTTGAAAAGGTCTCCGAAGCATGGACGTGTACCCATTGATGGAAACAGGCTGGAGACCCCCAGAATCAAACATATACCAGAAACTCCGCAATCTGTGTTATCAAAGGAGTGACAGAAGCAACAGAGTGATCTGCACACCATCGACAGAAGACCTTCCACTTAGCCGCAGAGGCTAAACCAGTGGAGTGCCTCCTTGAAGAAGAAAAGCAACTCCACTGCACGTCTTGAAAAAACCACTACGGAGGAGACAGGACCTGACAAAAGACATGCACGAAGGCACAATGAAGTTGGGTCGACGTGAAACCTCCTTGTGAGACCTTGGCAAAGAAGGTCACGATGTAGAAGGTCACGAAGGTCATGATGTAGAAGTGCCGGAACCGCCGCTAACAGAGAGTGGAGCAGAGTGATCCACACCCACTGAGGCAACAGGGGTGCAATCGAAATGATTTGACAACTGAAGGTTCGTATCTGGGCTAGAACCCGAGGCAGATTCGGAACCGGCAGGAAGGCGTAGCTGACAAGACCATTCCAAAGGAGAGATAGCATGTCAACGGCGAAAGCCAGAGGATCTGGACACGAAAGTGTCCACCTGATGGTTCCAACGAGTTGCAAAGAGATCGATGTGGGGAAGACCCCAGAGATCGCCAAGAGACTGGAACACCGCCATGTGGAGCATCCACTCGGTGGAAAAGAACCTGCCTCGTCGGGACAGGGAGTCAGCTAGGATGTTCAGACGACCAGGAAAGTGACAAACCACCACCTTGTGCTTGACTTCCCGAGCGAGCAGTAGATGATCCCGAACCAATTCATACATGTGAACATAGTGCGAGCTGCCCTGGTTCCGAATGTAAACAACCACTGTCGAATTGTCGGACAATAGAAGGACCTGACAATTCGGAAGGATCCACTGCCGGAAACTCAGAAGAAGAGCAAGAAGCTCCTTCTGGTTGATGTGAAGAGCAGCTAGATCCTGGTCCCATGACCCATGAAGGAAAAGACCTAGAGGATCCAACGTCACACCCCATCCGAGATAGCTGGCGACTGCCATCAGAACACGATCGGACATGGGGAAGTCAAACGGAACTCCCTGCGTAATCCACTGAACATCTGTCAGGGAAGATGGTGACGAGGAAGAGACTCCAGTAACTGAAGCACCAGATACAGAGGATCGACATTCGGCCTCCAACGATTGAGCAGAAAGTGTTGGAGAGGTTAGACATGCAGCCGACACAGAGGAATGAGATCTGTCACCGAACTGCAGAGACCGAGCAGCCAGGGAAGACTCCGAGCTGTTGCGGACATGGACTGGGACAGAGACAGGGCAAAAGGCTGAGAAAAGCACAGCCCTTGCATGGGAAACCATCACCGTATCAGCTGAGTATGGAAGCCCATCCCAGATGACAAAATGACGGATAAGGGACCAGGCCCGACTTCTTCCCGGTGACTCTGAACCCTAGTGATGTGAGCAGGCTCAACAGAGTGACAACATCCGATTCCAGAAAGGCAGCATTGGAATGCCTCTGGAGGATATCGACTAGATATGCCGAAGAAGACACCCTGGACTGTGTGCGATGTAAGACTAACACATGCGACATCAGACGGGTGAAGGCCCAAGGATCCAGGTCGAAGCCAAAGGGCATGGCCTTGAACTGGAAAACATCCTGGGGAATGGAGCGGCGAACTGATCTGAAAGCCTCCATGCTGAACTGAGGAGCAATGAGAGACTGGGTCAGGAGACTCAGATCGATAACCTGTCGGAGTCAGCCGTTCTTCTTTGGCACCAAGAACAGGCAGGAATAAAATCCCACTGAAAGTATGTTCTTGATAACCTCGATCGCCCCTTTGACAGGAGAATGCCTACGTTGAAAGGGACTTGTGTTGGAAGAGGCACTCTTGGCTGAGTGGAATGCCTCAACCTGGGATGAATTTGAGGTGACTACTGCCGACGCCTACTCTTACCCTGTGAGTGAGAAGAAGTAGTGAGGAGGATCAGCCCTTAGCTTCACAGAAGAAGCAGAAGGGTACTTGTTAGGCTTTGGATGGCCCCTGCCTCCAACAGAAGGCTGATCAAGCTGACGAAGCAGCAGCTGATCTATGGAATGACACAGGGAGTCATCCCGGACCGTCGCCACAGAACCATGGAATATTAGTGGACCCGCCGATAGAGACAGATCGAAGAGCAGTGCACTGCCCCTCAAAAAGGGAACAGCATGTGTCCAGCACAGCGTCCCTGCGAACTAACTCCAAGTGAGCCGTGTTACAGGTATGTGTGTGAGAAGATGCATGAGTGCTTTGGACAGCACACACAAAAA
Organism: Pictodentalium vernedei; assembly: GCA_031216915.1. NCBI lineage: Eukaryota > Metazoa > Mollusca > Scaphopoda > Dentaliida > Dentaliidae > Pictodentalium > Pictodentalium vernedei. Next base: position 110,368,817 of record CM062293.1, read on the forward strand.
ACCTGTTCATCGTCAAACTAATCTGGGAGCAGATAAGCAGCAAAGCAGAGACGGCATGATCGAAGAGAGAAAGCATTCCAGCATCTCTCCCGATAAGCCCAACATGGACTCCATATGAAAAATGGCCGGCTTGGGAATTGGAGTCCCGATCCAAGACCGTCAAAGTCTGGCAGACTGACGGATTGGCGGAATCATAGGAACGATAATGCACCGGAGGCAAAAAAGTGTCAACCCTGATGAAGAACGACATCTTCATAGCCTTGGAACTCAGCTTAGAATCCAAAGCTGTAAAAGCTTCAACCACCTGTACCGACAGGCACGGTCGTAGGCGCCCAGAAGCAGGTTGCTCCACAGGCTGTAGGCGCGCGACCGATGATTGCAGCCAGATTGACTCTGTCGGCTGGTTTGACGGTTTGAGATCTGGAAGGAACCCAAACACAAAGTCAAGAGCTGCCCCCAAGTCAGAAGACTGTTGGCTCTCGACGTCAGGTATGTTGGACTCATCCCATGAGTCGGAAGACACATAGCCCATCATGGGCAAACCAGCCGACACTTCCCATGGTGTAGGCACACCAGGGGGATCAGAAAGCGGCCTGTTTTCAATCCCGGGAGGCGGCACCACAGGGGGCGCCCAGAAACCACTCATAGCCTCGCTGGAAGCAATGGAAAAGGCTCCTGGACAGAACCTAAGTGAGCAAGGAGAGGGCCTCCCTAAGCTCACTGACTGTGTCGGAACGGTTCGACATGGGAACGAACTAACAAAGTGGCTTCACTCCTGACCCATATTCCAGTGAAGGGTCACGATCCTCAAATACACCCGACGCGGGGCGACGGGCTGCAGCCAAAACATCTGAAGGCAGATGTGTACTGGGGTATGACATACCCCGAGGATCTACAGAGCGGAAACTCAGGAGAGTCGCCGCGGACATCTGCAGGACAGAAGGTCCAGGCTGCACAAAAAGCGTTGGTCCCACAAAACTGGCCATGGGACCAGAGTGCATGGACGGAAATGTCACGGAGCTCATGGTCACCCCACCATGATCATCTGAATCCAATGAGAAAAACTGAGGTAGACGGCTGAGAGACCACAGTAGAGACCACAGCCCCTTCCAACTTCGCCAAGTTGAAGTCAGGGAAGGCTGAGGCCAATACTCCACGTCTACACTACCAGACATCTCTGCAGATCCCTGCAAGGATAAAACCGCTGTGCTCAACGGCGGAGATGACACAACAGGGGGTTCGGTCGGCAGCCACTTCCGACTTCGCCGAGTTGAAGTCAGGGAAGGCTGAGGCCGATAACACACGTCAACACTACCAGACACCTCTGCAGACCCCTGCAGGGATAAAACGGCTGTTCTCAACAGCTGAGAGGACACAGCAGGGGGTTCGGTCAGCAGCCACTTCCGACTTCGCCGAGTTGAAGTCAGGGAAGGCTGAGGCCAATGCCCCACATCCACACTACGGACATCACTGCAGACCCACGGTAAAAGACTGCATATCCCCCACGGAGGGGGTATAACTCTCACCACACGTGGTGTCGGGAGGCCCCAAAACGACAGCATTCCACACCCCCACGGGTGTGGGAGGAGCTGCACATCCCCCATGGAGGGAGTATAACTCACCAGACATGGTCATGTCGGGAGGCCCCAAAACGACAGCGCTCCCCACCCCCAACCGCAGGTGCGGGAGGAACAGCCACGAGAACGCACCAAAAGTGAGGTCAAAAGGCATTGCCCTAAAGGAACTGAACTGGACATAACAGCGCTGAGAGCAGTAGAAGAAAAAAGGTGAACTCAACAGATACAGAAAGTAGAAGAACACCCCCAACTACGAGAGAAAGATGGCAGAAAAAAGAACTGTGGGTACACAACAGAACCCAGACGGCCGACAGGGACCTAAAAAAACAGAAATTCAGTCCTCAACAGAGTGAAGAAATCCTGTCCATACAATTCCTCATTGATACCTAACTCCAATAATAATATTAAAATTTATCAACCGAAATATTTTATGTCCGAACCGCATTGAAATGATGTCGAAAATCAAGCGCGAAATCGGAATATATAAATAAAATTCAATGAAAATGTGGTTGAAAATATTAACGAGAATATATAAAACACAGTCCTGTTATTATACAATCTTCAGATCCATAATTCCAGTCATAGGAAAACCATTATCAACGAGTTGAATTATCACTGTTTTGTAATGCAAAATGGCGACACGCCCTCCACGTTTCGCAGACAAAAAAAGAATGGTTTGATGACTGCTTGCGCACTGGTTAATGGAAGTCATGGAATTGTACTAAGAGGAGAGCGTCCCCTACTGGATGTACGCCGATGGCGCTCGACCCAGTTTTGGCTTGTTTTTTCGTGGTGTTTTTACACCACTTTTCTTTCCCAAATCTCTTGGGAAAGATTAAAATAGAGAGTATTTTATCTGAGTTAGGGTCTTCCACTGTAGTTCAAGCCTGTAGTAAACAATTGTAAGGTAGGTTGATAAGAAATTCAGGCTCCTGTATTGAGCCCAAAAATGAGCCAAGGGGCTTTATTAATAATAACACTTGTATCTGACCCCCTTATGGATGCTGCATACCAAATATCAAAAGATTTTAATCAGTGGTTGTGGAGAAAAGTTTTTAAAAATTTTTTGCAAATATGCCGACTCAGCATTTTTTCGATGGCCACTATAGAATACCCTAACACAACCAATGACAATTTTTTTACCATTCAATTCTACTGGTCCTAAAGATGCTTCATACCAAGTAACAGTTCTCTGTTCCATGTGGTTTGGGAAATATGGGCATTTGAAAATATTTCTATTTTTAGCTCCTGGGGTTCCCATGGAGATACAGGAAATTATTTTTTGCATGAATACAGTACTTATGACCCAATAATACCACATATCAAATATGGTTCAATTCGGATCATCAGTTCAGAAAGTTAAAAAATTTATAGTAATTTATATATTTTTTATACTTACCAATGACCCAGACATAGCTGGTGCTAACTCTTAAAATATAGGGCCAAACACAAATTTTGCCCCCCAATCCCCAAAATTTGCATCTAAAATCAAAGAAAACATGTCCTGAAAGGCCCTCCACACTTCGCCCCCACTGCGCATGCGCAGTGTCAAGGACGTTCCGAAATTGGCGCCATTAATCATTCTAATAACCAGTGCCTGGTAAGCGCTATGTACTCAGCGGGGAGGCAAGAGTTCCCAACTCCTGGGAGGGCCATCCCCGTCTGGGTCATTGGTAAGTATAAAAAATATATAAATTACTATAAATTTTTTAACATTTTTATACTGTAAGAATGACCCAGACATAGCTGAATAGTAAAAAGGCTGGAGGGCCAAGGACATAGAGCAAAATGGAATACGCTCAATAAAATAAAATAGAGTTATCCCCTGTAGGGAAAAAGAAGTAATAGGCCTTACATGTATCTTTCTTATTTATGATAAATTAGAAAGATACAACACCTTCCAAAATTGAGCTTCATACATCCATGTACTCTATTAATATCCAATATAATCCTTATACTAATAATTTTTAAAGTAAGCCAATAAATAAAGTAAGTCTAGAGAATAGAGACTCTTATACTCCTAAAAGTGTCTGAGGATTGCATAATCATGTCCGTTGACATATGCAATATTCAAAGGCTATACTTTAAAAACTAAGACTTGAATGAATTTTAAAAACCTAAACTTCTCACTAAACAACCATCCCAATAACAGCTCAGAATTACTAACTCCGGAGGAGGTATCCCCTTGTTTTCATAGTAAAACAGGTGACCCAAGGGAACACCCTCCACCCCCCCCTTTTTCTTGCCCTGGGTCAAATAGCCCAGAGCGAAGAGGGCAGCCGAACGGAGACACTGCCGAAACAGACAGCCTACCTAGCTATAGTAGCAACTGTTAAGTGAATGACATTCTGAGCAGTAGATAATAGACCTAACAATAGAGGCCTCCAGAAATGGACTCGATATTTCTGAGATAAAATTCATGAATGTGGATGGCTGAGCGCAATGAGCAGCCTTCAAAAATCTATAATAGCGACACTATTAATGAAAGCCCAAGAAGTAGAAGAACTCTTACTTCATGAGCCGAAATCTTAAGCACAACTGCTAAGTCAATGATATACCATAAGCAGTACCAATAGTTAATAGAATCTATTAACAATAAAATGGAGCGTAACGTCCTTCTACTAGACATCAAAGACAGAAGAAGTTTACGCCCATAGTAATAAACAGATATCTGTTTATAAATACATAAACTGTACCCGGAAAGAGTAAAGGCCTATGCCCATACGAAGACGGAAGGACCTTAAAATAATAGGTTCCGGATAATAGGAGCCTAACTCTTATGCAACAATCCAACCTAAATAGTAACGGAAGTAGTGATTCCGAAACTACAAAAGTGAAAATCATCCATCGATAGTGCATGAAACTCACTGACTCTACAGTAAAAGAGAAACCAACAGAATTACTGTCTAAAAGGTCAGAATTTGAAAACTACTGTTTCCAGAGGCTCAAATGATTACTTAGCTAAATAAGAACCGAAGTTAAAATCCATATAGGAATTTAATCTAAAGATTCTAAGTCTATTTATCAAAAAGTTACTAACTGACTTAGATAAAGAGACAAAAGACTCAATTGTAAACTATCGTAGAGTGCATAGGTATGAGGTAACATAAACCTATAACCTAAATAATAACAGGCTGCAGTAGATCTTGTGAAACAAGTATACTAAAAAATAGCAATGAGTAGTATGGAGGGATCCACAATATGAACATAATGATCCCTACACCACGACGGAAGAGCCTCTACTTTAGCCGCATAGAATAGCGAAGAAGAGGATCTCCTATAGTAAGAAATCGCGTCCAAAGCTCGTCCAGTACAGTGCTTACAATGCAATACTGACCACACAACGGAATACATGAAGGTTGCGACCTTGCGGGTTGTGATAAAGATGACACGATTTACCCAGTGAAAAAAGATCCTCACATAGAGGAAGATTTCACGTTAAGACCCACAGTAGACAAGAGAGTAAATTACCCATGATCTCTGTGAAGATAGAAATGCTATCAACAGAAATGTATTGTGGTTGTTTATCTTAGCAATACCTGCTGAAACAACAGCGCCGGAGGATACGCGTATCCTATCATTCCGTCCTATAGATCAATAGAGCGTTAACAACATTAGCTCAGAGATCTGGACAAGCCAACACATACGTCTGCAATTGATTAGCAAGCTGTGTCATAAATAAATCATCATTGGGCGCTCCCATAGATAGCAAATCTGATTGAATACTTGTTTGTTGAGAGTCCATTCTGACAGCAACAAGCGACCCGTAAGAGAACGGGAGTCCGATAAAACAATCAGACGACCCGGAATATGACGGACCAAAACTGAACTTGGTGTACTATAACCAACAGACGGATTCTTTCCATTAAATTGAATAACGGAAACGAAAGAGTGCCTCTCTGGTTCCGGAGATACGCCACTACTGTCGAATTAAAGGACAGGAATTTGGGCATGCGTTTCTGAATAATGTTCATGCAATGACATAAAGCAAGCCTAAAAAACATTATTCCGTGGAAGAAAACTGATTGCTAAGAGACTGCGGAACCCAAAGACCCTGGCACTTCGAATCCGTAGGGATCAGTATTATATCCCAATCTGTTTGACTGGCAACCGTCATAACAGCCACACTCGGGTCCGGCAACTGCGGTGGCACTCTCTGAGTCAACCACCGAATGTTTGCCCCAGTCTGAATCTCTTGTAACACTAGATAGACAAGAGAACATGTAAATCGAGCAATTCATGGATTGCCGAAAAGTTGCCGTCGAAGAGAAGCTCCTCCGAGAACAAAGCGACTCTGAGAGAGTTCTTAACCTTACTATCCAAGCGTGTGGATGTAGCTAGGGCTGCGTCACGTCTAACCAACTCCAATCAGCCACTGAAGGGCGGAGTTATACGTGAACAAACCACTGCCCTCAAAAGAAATTACATTGAGAATAATATCCCGTAAATCTTTTCTTGAAGACGTAATGATAACGCCTCAGTAAGGCGGATTACGTATGATAAAGCGTCTAAGTTAAGTCTACTATACATCATGTCGTTCCCAACATTGAAATTGGAAAAGACATAAACGGCGAAAAAGAATATATGCAGTCTTTAATCACACCGTCTAGACGCATATGAACTCTCGGTATGCCCTGCTCTGCCAAAATAAACTATTCATATAAATGATAAAATGGCAGAAATGAGCAACGCGGACAAGAAACTAAACTATCATGCTTGGTAGCAGGCTTGTATATATATATATATAGCGTCGAAAAATAAAACACATGTTGTAATGACAATATTGGACTGCGTCGGTAAGTCAGGGACAATGTCCCTGAACCGATCGAAAAATCCGAGTCCAATGACGCTATAAGTCTCTTATCCAAGATCGCAGCAATGAAGTCCGAAATAACAATCACTGGAAGATAATGCCAGAAGATATGAAAGGCATCTTCCGATACTACTAAAGGGAAAACTCGAAATCTTTCGAATCCCTTTCGCCATCCTGTCGGACCCTATAAAGCGTTCGGTCGTCCGTACCTGATGCAACCGCGGACCGCACCGACCCAGCGCCGTCGGATAATTCCTGATTCGACCGAGAAACACTCAATTGCTGGGATGCTGCGAAACAACTGTGCTAACTCGGATAGCACGTCCGTCACTGAGGCCTGAGGAGAAGCGGTCTTACGATGCATTGCCGCTGGAAGCTCCGTGATCGTTACCCCGTGCATACTACCAATATGCGAGCGAACGGAGTGTATAGGCCTCGTGTCCCTTGGCTACCGGATGGCGCGACCTATTCGCCGTGGAATCACTGAATGCCGAAACTGATCGGATACTCGAGGTCACGTAGCCAATGTGCGGTCGTGTGCCCTGCTGTGAGGATGAGGAAGCATCAAGGACAGTCTCTCGGACTGTCAATATAACGGAGCATCCCGACCGACGGACATATACTCCGAATGTAAAATATTTGAACCACAACATGCGGTCCCCTATGTTGTTGGACGAGAGAGGGACCTCTCTCGCTCACAGCCCGGACGGACCTGGACAAGCCAGGAACCGGACTAACAGGCTTCCTCCGATCTGTCCTCAATCTGCCGTCACTGGGTGAGTACTAAAGTAATTAAAGTGCTCGCATCACCCAAATCTCCTTCCTAGACCGCAACGGACGAACCCGGCAGCCGAACCATTCGATGAATGTACGCTACACCGGGTGAGCTAGCGAATGTCACTCCGTAGGCAATAGACATATTCCATGAGCACTTATTGCCGCTAGCTCTTCATTAACTATGACGACAGAGGCACACTTTTGAAAGACATCTCCATAACTCTTTGAACAAGAAACCAGAAATGCTTGGTTAGCAAGCATAAAATAATAATATATATAGCGTCGTTCAATAATTCGAAAGTTTGTGTGACATTATTGGACTATGTCGGAACTGAGGGACGATGTCCCTGAACCGAACCAAAAATTTCTAAGTCCACCGACGCTATCAGTTTCTTATCCGGCATCGCAGCATTCTGGTCCGACGAAAGAAGCTGTAGAAGACCAAGTCAGATGACATACACAACAGCATATGTTGTTCCGAAAGGGAAAGCTCGAAATCCTCCGAATCCCTTTCGGTATCCCGTCGGACCGGATGAAACTTTCGGACGTCCGTACCCGCTTCCGCGGAGCGTCCCGACCCAGCATCGTCGGATAAAATATATGCGACAGATTCAGTTGATGCTGGGATGCTGCGATAAACTGTGCTATTAAGGAAAGCACGTCCGTTCCCGAGGCCTGTGCAGTAGCGGTCTTACGATGCATTGCCGCCGGAAGCTCCGTGTACGTTGACTCCCGCACACTTCCTATGCGAACGTCCGGAGTCTGCAGGCCTCGTGTCCCTGGCTACCGGATGGTGTGACCTGGTCGCCGAAGAATCCTTGATAGGCGAAGCTGGTAATATATCGGCGGTCACGCAGCCAAGGTGCGGTCGTGTGCACTGACGAGAAGAGGAAGCCTTAGCAGTCTCCGCGGACTGCCTATACAACGGAGCGTCCCGAGCGACGGACGTATGCTCCGCTTGCGACACATTTTGTACCACAACATCTGGGGCCAGATGTTGTTGAACGAGAGAGGGGCCTCTTTCGCTTGCCGTCCGGATGGACCGGAACGAGCTATGAACCGGACTAAAAGGCTTCCTCCGTTCTCCCTCCGATCCGCCGTCACTGGGTGTGCATTAAGTTAATTTATAGTGCTCGCATCACCCCAAAATTCCTTCTAGACCGCAACGGACGAACCCGGCTGCCGAACCATTCGGTGAATGGACGCTACACCGGGCGAGCTAGCGGACGTCAAAGGCCGTCGAACCTACTAGGGTCCTCTTAGGCAATTGGCGTATTTACATGAGCACTTTTCCGCTAGCCCTTCATTAATTGTGACGACGGAGGCACACTGTTGGAAGACATCACGGATACATCACCCTAATCTTGATCGTCTGAAATAGAAATTGATAAAGTAGAGTGACCCTGCGGGGAAAGGACCGGAGTGTCCAAATCCCCAATAACATACCGTGACATACGCTTCCCATATTGTCATCGAAATCATACGATACAGAACAGGAGTTAATGCGAGTACACTGACCACATATAGAATGATAATAAAGTCAGAGGAAGACTTCCTCTTAAAACAAATGATCAATATCCTTTCAATGTGAAAAGAAAACAAGTCCTGGTACTCGCACTAACCCCTGGCAATCAAAATACATAATAATAATATGATCCATTAATATAGAAAAAATAATTGAAATCAAAATATTTTGAAAAAATATTTTTTCAGAACAGCCCAAGTTTCTGAAAAGTAACGTTGAGTCCCAATGGATCCCAAGCCTTAGTGTGGACAAAAATTTTAAAAATATTTTAAACAATTTATTCAACACTTACGAACAATAATAATGTATCTAGTTATGATTAAAATAACATCAAGATATTATTTTTTAGAAATCCCCCCCTCACACAGAGGGCTGTTGAAAATGTAAACAATGAGTGTAAAAACACTAAAATAAGACTCCAGGCACCCAGGCCCGAAATCAGTTACCAAAAATACACTATCTGATGCAAAACAGAGACTTCCAGGGAAGAAACTGCAGAACATCAGATGGTAGATGCAGAACACAACGCCTAACCACCCGTAGGTGAAGACGTAAACATGGGGAAAGAACAGAATTCATTCTGTTATTCAGCTAAAACTCCCAAGAAAATTTAGTAATAATAATTACAAAAACTATGCCAAAAGCATGGGAGAATAGCAAGGGGGGACTTAAAGGACAGGGAGAGAGGAAAACACTTAAAAAACAGTGTAACTAAATAATCAGAATGACAACAAAACGGCTGCTGCCTCGAAAATAGGTAACTTAACATAATTTCATTAAAAAATTTTAAGTTACAGCCCTGATAATATTCTGTCACACATTTTTTTCCTCTCCTCCTTCTCTATCCTCCTTAGAATCACCATTTCACTAATACTTATGTGTCTGGCATCATTTAAACTGAGATTTATAAGCACAAAGATCAGTCAGATGTTAACTGATGAAGGGCCAAACTTAGAATGATTAATGGTGCCAATTTCGGAACGTCCTTGACACTGCGCATGCGCAGTGGGGGCGAAGTGTGGAGGGCCTTTCAGGACATGTTTTCTTTGATTTTAGATGCAAATTTTGGGGATTGGGGGGCAAAATTTGTGTTTGGCCCTATATTTTAAGAGTTAGCACCAGCTATGTCTGGGTCATTGGTACAGTATAAAAATATATAAATTTTGGGCAGGATCAAAAATCTTGCCCCTCCCACTACAAAGGCAAATATTGATCCACAAACTTCGTTTGAACAAATTTGAGTCTACACCTCAAAAGGAAGCTGCATACCAAATATCAAGTCATTGAAACCACTTGTTCATGAGAAGAAGATTTTTAAAGAATTTTGGTGGATTTTCCCCCACCCTCTCCCTATAAGGCTGGGCAAGATGATTTGAAGAAAAACCCAAAATGCGATGTCAGAACAAGCAATCACCTCAAATGTAACTACAATTGGTTCAGCAGTTTAGGAGGGGTAGGTGCAAACACCATGTTCAAGGATGCCGGACGATGGATGCCGGACAGTGAGTGATCACTATAGCTCATACTGACTTTCAGTCAGGTGAGCTAAAAATGATCGGAATCATTCAAAAGCTACAATTCCAGCCATATGGCACATAGGCATTTACACTATCCCTTATAGTATTAGAAGTGGATTTAACAGAGAGTAAACACTCACACTAAACTGACGGTTGGTGCATACAATATTAGTAGAAAATGAACAAAATCATTAAGAAACAAATTGAACATACTGTGAAATAAAAAAAAGTCCTAGCTTGAAAACTGTGAGAGGAGTTAGCCGGACAAACAATGTACCCTAGATGCAGATGGATGGACGGACAGTGGATGAACAGCAGACAGACAGACAGACAGACTGACAGACAGACAATATTCCCACCGACTCTTCATTACGGGGGCATAAAAATGCCTTAAATTTAAGTTTGAAAAATGGAAATAAAATTTAAAACACAAGCGAATGACCATTTAGAACAATTTAGTACACATTTTTAAGTCAAAAGGTGACTTTTAGCCAGCTTTCGTAGATACAATAATGTTGCAATTATTCTGTAATGTTTTGACTCTCTGTTGACATGATCAGTTGTCAAGGCATTGGTTGGAGTATTATCCTATTTACATTACCCTAACTCTGGTTGTTAACAGATGCCTTTCAGTACAAGTACAGGTACTGTAGAACTACCTTCAATAGCAACTATTCAGAAAGAAACTGGAAAGAGTATACTCTCCCAAGATGATGTGTGCCAATTATATTTGGCCCATTGCTTTTGGAGACGACTTAGGTCAGTGGTTCACAGAGAGTGACTCTGAGTTTCCGATTTACCAACATTATTAAAATGAGTGTTCCCTTATGGTACCCCATGACATAACCAATTGCAATAATTTTTTAGCTAAATCGATTTTACTGGTCCAAAGAAAGATTCATATCAAATAACAATACTCTGTTCACTGCAGTTCTGGAAATATGGGTGTTTAATAATTTTTCTATTTTTAAAAGGATGTGGAAGAAATTGTTTTTTACTTAAATCAAGTACTTATGACACAATAATACAATATACCAAAATTGGTTAAAATAAACCATCACTTCTGAGAATGGAAACTTTGGCTGGGACGAAAAACCATCCTCCTCTTGTTACAACACAAAATATTGCCCTACCAACTTCATTTGAACTTTTGTTTGTTTGTTTGTTGGTGGTTAACGTCACATATTTATGCACCATGGCTAATCGTGACACAACATGGAAAAGAAGTCAAGTTTAGTCAATTGTTGATCTACATGTTGCCCATTTTAGAGGACTTTCACCCCAAGCATTGGTGACTGGGTCCTATTTTACTAGCAAAGCGGAACTGGTTTACCACAGTAAACAAGTGCTGCTTACTGCCTGGGGTTCCCACGGGGATTCATTTGAACTAACTTTATTCTACACCTCACATGGAAGCTCAGTACCAAATATTAAGTCCCATCCCAACCATCACTCACTTGGAAAATAAATGGAATCAGACCAAGAAAAGACTCTAATGCAACCTTTATGATGGACAGAAAGGTAAACAAGGAATGATGGACAAAAGCTGACAAAAGCTGAGTATGGTTCACCCTGATATTCAGCCATTTGAGCAAAAAAATTCCCTTTTTATGTCAGTCACTTCAATTGCAGCTTACTTAGATCATTTTTTCTAGAATTTTCTGCTGCTTCTTCAACACAATGTAATATGTTTTTAACGGATGGAATATTTTATGTTGAAGAATGAACTTGAAAGCTAGAAATTCTTTGTTTTCACTGTCCTTGGTTCGGTGCCAAGGTATTTCAAACATGAATATCAAAGCAACTGCACTTCTCCAACCATTCTTTTTGATGGAACTAATATTGCAAATGTAATCAACAAATGACACTTGATAAAGTACAAATATCCTTGATTGACAAATTGTCTATTTAATTCAAAGAATTTATTTGCACAGGCATGGAAATAAAAGCACAGGTTACATGTGGGTTACGTCAATTGTAAAAAAAAAAAAGCAAAGGAACTACAGATTATGACAATGTAACACAACATAACTTTAATAAATTACAAATCTTTCCTATTTTACAAGAAAGACTTAACCCTTTACCCAACATGAAAAGCAGACGACACTCGCAAAAAAAATTCTTGAACAACTAATTTTTTTCATTTTTTGTCTCAAAAACATAGGTTATGACCCCTCATTGGAACGAGCTCGATGAGCTCGTTCTAATGAGGGGTCATAACCTATGTTTTTGAGACAAAAAAATGAAAAAATAATGAAGATTAACTGACGATTTTTGAGAATAGCGCTGGCCGGTTTTGGCCGTTACGTTGGGTAAAGGGTTAACAGTCTTTTGGAAATATCTCGACTCAAAGGCCAAGTATTGCATCCACTTATGAATAGAATGGCCTGCTGTTTCCATTTTAAAGAAATTTTCACCCAAATAAATAGCAACAACTAACAGTGATCTCACATCGGTAAGACCGTGTATTAGCTGTTGATATTTATATAGGCAGAAATCCTGTTAAGACATAAAAAAGCATAACTGGCAGAGAAAAAAGGTGAAGAGGCATCACAACACCCTTTTCCCTATGAGTTACCAGTATACATACAGTGTAACCTGCCAACAGGTTATGATATAAGCCCTTTATTTCCAAGCCTGTTTGCATCACTTTATAAATGTTTCTTGTAATCCATGACAGAAGGGTGAGTGGCATATTGTTTAGGTTTCTCCCAGGCCAATGTAGACAATTCAATGACAATGCAAAAAAAAATCCCTTCAAGCGCTGTAACAGCTTCAGGGCATCTTGATATTGACCATTTGCACTGCTCACATACTTTTGTATACTTAATTGTATTACTGGTTGGAGTGTTCATCCATAACCAATAATCAATCTGTCTCCCACTCGAGCATTTGTGTAAATTTCTACATCAAATGTCACACATTTTCTCCACAGAACTGTAAAAATTTCCATTCAAATTAATCTTAGATTGACAGCATGGTCATTTTTTGCTTGCTTTTCTATTGAAATGAATCATCCACTTCATGTATTTCCATGCAACTCATTTCAAACCAGCTAAAAATCCAGGAAAAATTTGCTATTTCAGCTATTGATGATTCAAATATATTAACACCTACAATTTCATATCATCTGTACAGGGGCAAAGCACAAAAGGTGAGGGTGACATAGTTCTTTGGAGTCCACTTGTGAAAGATTAACTGGGCATGTGACACTGATATCTGACAATACTATGCCATTTGTGGAACATTTTCCTACTGGGTTTTTGACAGCTTTGCCATTCTAGACCATACCCGAAGAAAAACCAGGAGGGGACCTTTGGCTCTATGGAGAGGTTGGGGGGGGGGGGGGGGGGGGGGGACATTATTCCCCCAGAATTTTTTCATGATCTGGTTTGGCTTGATCATGACAAATATCCAACATACTGTGCAGCCAGCAAGGCAAAGGAGTATTCTTTGTATTGCTCGCTACATTAAACTCATTTCAGTTATCTGTAAGTTACTTGCTTTCCGAATTATAAAATGCTACATCATGGGATATAAATACACAGAATAATGTCACAAAAGTAACATCCTCGGTAAATTGCAGACATGTTTGTTTAGATTTGTAACTCAATCGTGTCTCAAGAGCATTTTTCCATTTTTTATCAATAAAACAGAGGGATGGTGAAGCATCATAATTATCAGGCAATCAAAATGAAATTCACTGCAGAAAATCAATGAGGATTTGGGTTTTCAGTAATAAAATTCAAAATTCTCGCACCCCCTGCACCTAGAGGTGCAATGATAAGCAACCATTCCCCTACATCTAAATCTTGGAAAACAACACTGGCTGAGACCACATGGAACCACAACCTAGTCCCAAGGGCTTCATCTTTGCAACCCTCAAACATTATCCCAGTGGTTTGATATTAACAAACTTGTAACATTTTGATATCTTCAAAACTTATGATTAAACATGAAGAAGAGTGGTTATATGACAAATCCTGTCAAGGGTATTAATGAACTTCATTGTGGCAATCAATAAAATGCACATATGACTTGTCTTCAAACGTAACATGATATAAGAGTAACTCTGTATGGAGATGATTTTGTTAGCAAAGTCCTTAATTTTATTTCACTTCTGATGTTATTTCCTCAAAAAAGTGTTTCCTTATTTGAGCTATCAGTTTAGTGTGATGGACTTCAGTGGGATTGGAAGAAAAGATTAATACATCATCATTTCAAAGTCTTGGACACTAAGACTTCATCATGCAACCACAAACGACCTCTCAAAAATTGTTAAAAAATTAAGATTTTTTTCCTACTGAAAGTATGAGCTCCTTTTAACAAGTATATCATTTTCATTAACCCTTCGTCTAATGAACTGACCATATCTGTCAACATAATCTTTACACATTGAAGAGTGAGAAAAAAATATTTATTTATTGGGGTTTATCGACGCAATCGACAACCAATCGTTCAACTGTGTCAAACAGTTTTACATGTGGAGGAGGCCGGAATACACTGAGCCACAACATGCAGTATGCGTTGATACACAGTGGCATCATGCCCCTACAGAGAGAAAAAGATTATTTAACCCTTTACCCAACGCAGACGATTTCAAAATTTATTACTTTAAATATCATTTTTTAAATTTTTTCAAAACATGTGACCCCTCTTTGGAACGAGCTCGACGAGCTCGTTTCAAAGAGGGGTCACATGATATGGTTTTGTTGAAATGTTTTGAAAAATAATATTTTTTCAGCTGCTGAATTTGCATATTACGCGGGCGGATGTGGCCGATTCGTTGGGTAAAGGGTTAAAAACATATTTCAACAAAACCATATGATGTGACCTCTCAATGGATGAGCTCATCAAAATTTGAAAAGAACATAATTAAAATAACAAATTTGGTTTACGACCAGGACAACATTCTTGCATCATGCGTAAGCATTCTGTGAAGTATGATCAAGATCTGTCCATCTGTGAAGCATGAACAAGGTCTGTTCATTGAATCAGTTTTTAAGGACCTGACAATGTTAGATCAGACATACAGTCTTCATGAAGGTCAAGACACAGCATCGAATGATGAGCAAACATTGTGTAAAGTATGAACAAGACCACTGAATCATTTTTTATATACCGGATGAAGTTAGAATGGATGAGAAGTTTGTGACCCTGACCCTTGAGTTATAACCTTGGGTCAAGGTCATGACATGCCCTTGAGTAATGAGCAATGGTTGTGCTAAGTATGAACAAGTTCCTTCCACTGAATAATTTATGGACCAAACAAAGTTAGAGCAGATGAAGTATCTATGATCTTGACTGAGTTATGACCTTGGATTGAGGTCATGATGCAAATTTGAGTTATAAGAAAGCATTAAAAGAAGTATAAGATCCTATCTAATGATTCATTTTTTCTTGACTGAACACTTGGTCTGGGACCTTGACCTTGGAGTTAAGACCTTGTGTGAAGTATTAACAACATCTGTCTATGAATTTTCTGGAGTTTTTTCTCGACTGGACAAAGTTAAAATGGGTGAACAGTCACCTTGTCCTTGGGAGTTATTTATGACTTTTGATTAAAGTCATGACAGACATACCCTCGAGAAATGAGCACGCATCGCATTATATGAAAGATAAAACTTGTCCTTTGAATCAAATTTTATAGACCATGCAATGGTTTGTGACCTTGACCTTGTAGTTAAGACCTGGGTCAAGGTCATGACACACTCATGCATCATGAGCAATCATTGTGTAACTTATGAACAAGACCTGTCCAATGAATAATTTCTAATGGACCTGGCACAGACAGAATGAATGGAAGGGCAAAGAGGTATCTATTGGCAACAGTTATTCAAGAATTGTGCTTGAAAATGTAATCCTTTAGTCATATTAAGAAAAGGAGTTGACACTTTACCTAATGAATCGGCTGCATCTGCCCAAGTAATTTACAAATTGAACAGTTGGGAAAAAAATCTTCAACAAAACCACATCATGTGACCCCCTCACTGGAATGAGCTTGTCGAACTAATAATGCTAATAATATAGTTGTGACTTCATAGAAATGTGAGTTACTCACATTTTACCCAGACAAATATACACCAATACCTTGCAGCATGATTATTGCTCACTTCTTGGTCTTCTTGATGAAAACCACAGGGACTTTTTGGTGAATGTTGACTCGGAAAGCTTCAATATACATATATTCACGAGACAATTATCTGCATACTTTTCAAATATTCAGAATAAAAATTTAAACCCTAAAATCTGCTATTCATTTCAGCATTAATCCTGGCACAAGTTTAACTTCCATACCTAAGTCTCAGTAATGACTTCTAGAGAAGTCTTGTCTACTTACACATCATTAGACAAGCCTGCAAATAAGCAGCCTGTCATGGTCAATGGAAGGCACAATTTGCATGTTTGACAGGCACCAATTCACTTGTACCTTTCATAATGATCAGTACAATTTCTTGAAACATCAATTTATGTTTATCGGCCTATAATTTAGAAGACTTCACTCAATTCTTGACTAGTTATCATTCATTGGAAAGCTCTTTTATGATCAGATTTACATTCGCAGTTATCATGTTGATTACGTGAAATTAATATGGACCTGTTGCCATGAGAACAGACTGCTCTACAGGCAAAATTATAAACAGGTTTCTCTGGTGATGGTACACCATTCTATTGGATTGTAATCTTTGCATCAGGTACCAGATGACAGTCACATAATTCTTGCTACCTGTCACCATAAGTACCCACTCAAAAATTATTTGCAGGCATGGCAGCAGAGACATTACCAGAAATTACAAGAAATTATTTTGTCAGAATGATTGTAAGTTCTAATTTTGATTAATTATTTTACCATTTTATTGCCAACTTGTCTCTGATAGTCAGGAAAACTTAGAACATTATTTTTAAAACCTTACTATAGCATTATTTCACATAATTAATGATTCTTGAAAATTATCCTCTTTAACAGAGTTATCATCAAACAAATTAGTCTTTTTTCTTTAAGGGATAAGTTGATGCGAAACGGGTATAAACATTGAACTTCAAACCAAAAGGTCCACTGTTTGATCCTTACCTGTGGTAACTGCACTGTGTCCTTGAGCAAGTCACTCACTCCCAATTGCCCAAGTTGTGGCAGAGATGTGCATGAACTAAGGCGTATCGCACTTTGATACTGCACTTGCCTCAATCAATGCTACCCATGCTTATGTGTAGACAGTAAGCTGGGAAGTATTGCTCACCACTGTATAGTGATTCTCTCTGGCTTCCTCCACCATAAAACTGTTTGGCATATCAACCTGACTGTCAAGTGTCATTAAACCCAAATAAATAAATAAATAAATCAGGCCAAAAAATTTTAAAATTTGTTTCTCAGTCCATTCCGCATGGTCCTTTTGGCTGCCGCGTGCTCTCTTTTTATAAGCAATGTAAACTTAAAAAAAATAAAAATTAAATGGTTTTTGTCTGATATTTTACCCAAGTTAAATTTTTTATAAATTTGTCCCTTGGGTGCAAGAAGGCTTTGCAATGCTTTAGCATTGCAAAGCCTTCTTGTTCTCTTGGGAGGAAATACACCACCACCCATGCTATTCCATAGATTATGAGGCCTAAAACATAAACAAACAAGAACATGAACTTCTGATTCCAAAGAAATAATTACAGAAATAAACTAGAGGGGGTATCAGTACCCCATGGCTCACCAGCAGGTGGCCAATGTAAAAGTCCAAAACCTGCACACAAAACTCCAAAATTAAAAGTAAATAAGCAGCTAAAGGGTTATATAATATAATAATAGCCCCAAGAAGCATGCTAACATAAGATAGGAACCATGGCAATATGCTACAAGGTAAGTCTCCACTTTGAAGAAAAGAAAGACAAACCTCAAAACCTGCACATAAAAGTTAAAAAAAAGCATATCATTTGTTTCAATGGTTTAAAATTGAGAAAAATACCCGGATAATGTCACAGTAACCACCATCGCAACATGCCAGTAAGGTGAAACTCTACCTGAACAAGAGCGCTTGTATCGCTGAAGCAATACAATGTCCCCTACCGAACTAATGAGCATTAATAATTATACAAATGTTATAACCTAGATGTGATCAGCATGAATTCCATTGAAGCATTTCCAAAAAAAGTCCAGAAAACTGATATTTTGGCGCTTTTCCATATTTCCAAGGGCCATAACTCACACAAGAATAATGCAATCAGCATGAAACTCTAACTTGGTCTGTAAGTCATCGTTCTATAGTAGGTTACCAAGAATGAAATCATTCGGTTGAAGCATTTCTAAAAAAAGTCCGGAAAACTAAAGTATGACTGACAGACTGACTGACAGACTGATGGATGGACAGAGTACAAATGAAACTTGATCTGTAAGTCATCATTCTATAGTAAGTTACCAAAAGTGAAATCATTCCATTGAAGCGTTTCCAAAAAAAGTCTGGAAAACTCAAGTATAACTGACAGACTGACTGACAGACTGACGGATGGATGGACAGAGTGTAAATGAAACTTTATCTATAAGTCATCGTTCTATAGTAGGTTACCAAAAATGAAATCATTCCGTTGAAGCGCTTCCAAAAAAAGTCCGGAAAACTAAAGTACGACCGACAGACTGACTGACAGACTGGCGGATGGATGGACAGAGTGTAAATGAAACGTGATCTGTAAGTCATCGTTCTATAGTAGGTTACCAAAAATGAAATCATTCCGTTGAAGCATTTCCAGAAAAAGTCCGGAAAACTGATATTTTGGCGCTTTTCCATATTTCCAAGGGCAATAACTCACACAAGAATAAGGCAATCGGCATGAAACTCAAACTTGATCTGTAAGTCATCGTTCTATAGTAGGTTACCAAAAATGAAATCATTCCGTTGAAGCGTTTCTAAAAAAAGTCAGGAAAACTGAAATTTTGGCACTTTTCTATATTTCCAAGGGCCATAACTCACACAAGAATAATGCAATTAGCATGAAACTCAAACTTGATCTGTAAGTCATCGTTCTACAGTAGTTTACCAAACATGAAATCATTCCGTTGAAGCGTTTCCAAAAAAACCTCCGGAAAACTGATATTTTGGTGCTTTTCCATATTTCCAAGGGCCATAACTCACACAAGAATATTGCAATCAGCATGAAACTCAAACTTGATCTGTAAGTCATCGTTCTATAGTAGTTTACCAAAAATGAAATCATTCCGTTGAAGCGTTTCCAAAAAAAACTCCGGAAAACTAAAGTGTGACTGACAGACTGACACACTGACAGACGGACAGACTGACGGATGGACGGAGTGAAAACCTATAATCCCCTCCGGCGATGCCGGTAGGGGACTAAAAATATCCACTTAGAAAAGAAAGAAAAACCTAAAAACCTGCACATAAAAGAACAAAAAGTATCACATCTGTTTTAAAGGGTTATAATTAAGAAAAATACCCTGAAAATGTTACAGTAACCACCATGGCAATATGCCAGTGAGGTAAAACTCCACTTAAAAAAAATATCAAAACCTGTACACAAAAGTCAAAAACCTGCACACAAAAGTCCAAAATTCGGGTAAATAAGCAGCTAAAGGGTTAAATAATATAATATTAGCTCCAAGAAGCATCCTAACATAAAATAGGAACCATGGCAATATGCTACAAGGTAAGTCACCAGTTGGAAGAAAAGAAAGACAAACCTTGAAACCTGCACATAAAAGTAAAAAAAAGTATCACATTTGTTTCAAAGGGTTAAAATTGAGAAAAATACCCTGCAAATGTCACAGTAACCACAATGGCAATATACCAGTAAGGTGAAAAACTACTTGAACAAGAAGAATATTACTAAGGTAACACATCCTGCCCCCCCCCCCCCACCACCTTTGTGACCTTCACCTTGCAGATGCGGCAGAAACTATTATATGCAACACACCTTCTGACTGTCCTTAACAATTGTAAAAAGTTTAACAATTGTACTATGATTCGTTTCTGAGTAATGACTGACTAATATTGCCTGATTTTTAGTGTGACCTTGAAGAGTGACCTTGACCTTGAAGGTACGAACCCAGCTATGGTGTGTGACACATCCTCCTATAGTCCTTTATAATTGTGTGAAGTTTGATGACTGTGGCCCTAACCATGTTCAGTGTAACCTTGAAATGTGACCTTGACCTTATGGACCTGGCTGTGATGCGTGACACATCCACCTGTTGTCCTTTATAATTGAGTGATGTTAGATGATTGTAGCCCTAATAGTTTTGGAGTTATGCTTGAGACACGATTTGTGACCCTGAACATATGAAGGTCAATTGTGACCTCCACCTTGCAGATGCGGTGGAAACTATTAAACGCGACACACCTTCTGACTGTCCTTAACATTTGTAAAAAGTTTAACAATTGTACTATGATTCGTTTCT
This sequence comes from Pictodentalium vernedei, assembly GCA_031216915.1. Classification (NCBI taxonomy): domain Eukaryota; kingdom Metazoa; phylum Mollusca; class Scaphopoda; order Dentaliida; family Dentaliidae; genus Pictodentalium; species Pictodentalium vernedei. The sequence continues at coordinate 110,389,416 of CM062293.1, forward strand.
GAGTTATGGCTGAGACACGAATATTGACCAATTTTTAGTGTGACCTTGAAATGTGACCTTGACCTTGAAGGTACGAACACGGCTATGGTGTGTGACACATCTTCCCATGGTCCTTTATAATTGTGTGAAGTTTGATGACTGTGGCCCTAACCGTTTTTGAGTTATTAGCTCGGACACACACACACACACACACACACACACACACACACACACACACACACACACGCACACACACACACACAGAGAGTCTTGTCTACCCTACATACCGAGGTACCCCATTGTTTGTCCTTTGTGTGGACTAACGGCTTTTACCTCATTTTGCCGGTACAGTTCTGGGAAAACAACCGAGGTAAAGGGTTTCTTTTGTCTTTTGTACCTCGGTAAGGCAAAACACGCAAACTCTTTTGTCTAGTTACCTCGTCAAGTTGGTAAGACAAACCCACACACACACACACACACACACACACACACAAACAGACACACACACACAGTCTTGTCTACCCTACATACTGAGGTACCCCATTGTTTGTCCTTTGTGTGGACTAACGGTTTCTACCTCGTTTTGCCGGTACAGTTCTGGGAAAACAACCGAGGTAAAGGGTTTCTTTTGTCTTTTGTACCTCGATAAGGCGAAACACGCAAACTCTTTTGTCTAGTTAACTCGTCAAGTTGGTAAGACAAACCCACACACACACACACACACACACACACACACACACACACACAGAGTCTTGTCTACCCTACATACCGAGGTACCCCATTGTTTGTCCTTTGTGTGGACTAACGGTTTCTACCTCGTTTTGCCGGTACAGTTCTGGGAAAACAACCGAGGTAAAGGGTTTCTTTTGTCTTTTGTACCTCGGTAAGGCAAAAAACCCACACACACACACACACACACACACACACAAACACACACACACACACACACACACACAGACGGACACACACACACCTCAATCACTATATGCCACCCGACCTAAGTCAGGGGGCATAAAAATATCCACTTGGAAGAAAAGAAAGACAAACCTCAAAACCTGCACATAAAAGTCAAAAAAGTATCACATTTGTTTCAAAGGGTTAAAATTGAGAAAAATACCCTGAAATGTTAAGGTAACCACCATGGCAATATGCCAGTAAAGTAAAACTCCACTTGAAGACAAAATTTCAAAACCTGTACACAAAAGTCAAAAACCTGCACAGAAAAGTCAAAAACCTGTACACAAAAGTCCAAAATTCAAGTAACTAAGCATGGAAAGGGTTGAATAAAATATTAGTATCCCTGAAAAGCATGCTGACATAAAAAAAAATCAAAAAAAAAAAAAAAATCAAAACCTGCACACATAAGTTCAAAATGAATGAATCCGGACGCCGACGATGCCGCCGACATGAGGGCTATGCCATAGGCTCACACAACTATCGTTGGTGAGCCAAAAATAAAATAAAAAAACGCTTGCCTGTATGCAATTTTCAATGGCCAGAGAAACAGAAGATCTACTTTGCATGGCCTAAAACACCAGTATCCATTTCAAAACAATGGTTTAGGATTTAAGACTATTGTCAATCAGGCTAAAATATTTTTAAAACGGATAATGCAACCAAAACATTTAACATATGTAATAACTGTTTGTGCGTGTTTGTTCTGTCAAACTGACTGAAGAAAAACTAAAGTATGAACAACTTTATCACATACTGATTAACTGAATAACATTGGTGAATGCATATAATAATCAAACAGTTATTTATTATACTTGAAGTGCAAATATTACCTGTTAACTCTAATCTATACGGGTTACCTAAATTTCCATTTGCTTTGTGGATGTTTTGTCGCCAATATTAACATTACTAATATCAATTATATCTTGTTTGACAGAACTCATAAAACAGAATTAACTAGAGGTACTGTGAGCAAGCTCACAAAGTGATACCCCCCGCGCCTCAGTTGTAGCCTTTTTTGGTACATTAAAATGTATAAGTTAGATTATCTCCTCTTGGAAATGTCCAAACGGAATTATATTGCTTCATGCACATCTTCATATGGAGTTCTTCCATTGTGTAAAGTTTCATGAAAATTCTTCCAACGGTTTAGGAGGAGTTGCACTTATAAGGATGGACAGATGGCCGGACAGACAAACGGATGGACAGACAGGGTGATTCTTATATACTCTCCCAAACTTTGTTTGCAGGGGGGTATAATAACATTCAAGTTAACTGCTCATTTAGGGGTGCAGTGGCTCAGTAGGTAGAGGTGCAGACTGCAAGCCGAGAGGTCCTCGGTTCAAATCCCAGCAACCGCATTGTGTTCTTGGGCAAGACACTTGACCCCCACCTTCCCACGTGGGGGCAAAGTGGCAATGTGTACTAAGGCATACTGCACATCGATGGTAACTTGCCTTCAACTAATGCTAACCCTGCTTGTGTGGAGTTTAACATGTTGTGGAGTCTGACAGTTGCTCGGTGGTTCTCTCCAGGTACTCTGGCTTCCTCCACCTGTAAAACTTTGTGACATGAGGTGACCCTGGCTGTCAAAAGTGTCGTTAAAACCCAATAAATAAATAAATAAATTGCTCATTCTTGTTAACCAGTTACTTAACTTGGCTAGCAAACACCTTTGTTCTCAAATATCTACAAAACTTCCAGCTTTGCTTACAAAATAAGGGGTCTTAAGCCATGTTTTCTATCCAAAAATTAAAAAAAATATTAATTTTTCAAATGCAATTTCTGTGAACAGTACTGTCAAGGTATTGCCATTAAGTAATGTAGAGGGTTAATTGCATATTTTTCACTCACGAAGTTGGCAAATCAATTAGTGGGGTTCTACTGTACTGCTACAAAAACTTACAGCTACTTGAAAAATACACAAGTCTTCATTCAATATACACTTACCTGAAAAAAGATAGAAAAACATCTAAATTTGCAACCAAAATGATAGTCAATCAATATTGTCATAGAATCTCACAACGGATTACATTGTTTGTTGGGTTTTTTATCCCACGTAAATTTCTGGTTATATTCGCAAACAAAATTCATCCACTTCACATAACAAAACAGGCCCCTCAAGATCAGAATTTAAGCCAACTTGAAAATGGTTACAAAAAAATTTTTCAGGCAACTCATTTTTCGAGGTAACCCTTTTTCTAGAATTTAAGTGAAAAAATGCTTAGTGATACAGATATGATTAACCATCTGCACTCGTTGATGCTAGGTAGTTCTCTCCGGGCACACTGGCTTCCTCCACCCGTTAAAACTGTCACGGTCACGATTAGCCATGGTGCATAAGTATGTGACCTTAAACACCAATAAATAAATAAATAACTGTCTGCACTGATGTCAAAAGTACCAATATTTCACTTGGCAAATTCTTCACATTATGCAACAATTTAACCATTTCAATCTTGTTTGACAGAGCTGAATGAGCTCTGTCAAACAAGATGAATTGGTGGAATTTCTAGTTGCCTAATGGAAGAAACTGGCAGCTTGATAATTGGGCCTGTGTGAGCAGTGTTAATCATGTTTACCAACAAATTCTAAGATGAAGGACTGTAATTGCTGCAGCTTATTTCTTCCATAGAGGTGATATTATGCTGTGGTTTAACAGACTGCCAGAAAGCACTCAGCATAATAGACTGTCAGAAATCTCCCAGAGAGCCCTTTCTCAACAATATGTTGCAGCTTAACATTTCATTGACAGAGTCTGAAGTTTCGTTGTCATTATAAAAACAAATCAATGCTTGCTCTAGAAAAGTTAAATGAAAACCAAGGAAACAGAGTAAACCTTCATACTATTTTTGTAAAATCTAGTAATTTTGGCAAATGGAAAACATTTGCTCTATTTCTGTTCAGGCTACCAGTATGTGAACAAAGAGATTTTTCACCCTGTTTGTACAAGTCTGTGAAAACTACCTTTCAATTGTCCAAACTTGTCCAACTGTTCACAAAAATTATGCAATTTTTTTCTCAATAATGTTCCCACCCAAACATGCTATTCCATGTCATTAAAAGTAGCCTATGGAATTCAGTCTAATAAGGAGCCATGAACTATGCCAAAAATTTTCTCTTTTTTTGAAAATTGTTTTCAAATAAACATTGGCCCTAACTTGCAAAACTATTGTCTGGTAAGAGTTTCAGCAGAAGAAATCTTGCAACACGGATTTTCCTGTCTTTAGGGTCCAGTTTTGAGACCCAATCCCAATGCTATTTAGTAAACTTTTTCCTTAAAGACCTGCACTAATTCCTAATTCTACAATCTGCTATGGACATTAGGAGGAAGTTAGGATATATATATCTCATGTAATTTTCCCTTCTTCTGATTGGCTGAGAGGTACTATACTGTTTCCAATAATTTCATCTATCGACGGATCCAAAAATAATCATGAACAATTTCTGTGTCTCCAGTTTTTTCCCATCTGATGGTGTACATCCCAGTTGAAGGGGAGTCTAGGTTCAATTCCTCAAGTAGTCAGGGAAATCTATTTACAAACAATGACACAGCTTCTCATAACAAACAGAATATTTTAAAATTTATGCCACTGTTGGTCCAGACTTGAGCTCTGTAAATACAGTTGGAAAACCTACCCAATTGTTAAAGCTATAAATTATTTTTTTTGACAAAACTAGAGCTGGTACCAAGGGTCGGTAATCTCTCCAACAAATGCCCCAACACAGCAACAAGAGTGGAAATTAAAAAAATTTGTAAGTTGAAGAACACTGTGTCCTTGACCTTCGGCACAATGACTACAACATACATAGTGTTCTTTATCTCATGTCTATCCATTCCAAACCACACTGATGCAGGAAGATGGCTTCTGGAATATCTCTTTTCACCAGAAAAATATTGGAAAAACATTCACTCATTGTAAAAACTGTCTTCAAAAGAGAAATTTCCAAGTTCTCACAGCTTTTAGAAACCGGCCATAATTTGCTTCAGAAATGTGCAAAACTACATAAATTTAAATGCTGGAATGATTTGGCCAACCAATTCTGAAATAAATTGATCAACAAACTCTAAATCATTAAACTTTCTTTTAACATTGCTGCAGAGCGGTGATCAGACATGTGGAGGGTGGAAACCAAGAAAATTAATCAATTAAAGTTAAAGGTCACTGTAACCTTGACTTTTGGCACAATGACCCAAAATATACAGGTGTCTTTTCATCATAAGCAACCCTCATGTCAAGCTTGGTTTGATAGGCTAGCGGATCTTTAATTAGTGAGCAGCCACCGGGAAAATTTTTGAGTTAAATGCCCCTGTGACCTTGGACTTTGGCTCAATAACCCCAAAATAAATAGGCTCCTTCCTCTATAGGCTTCTTGTTCTCATCATACCCAATGCACATGTCAAGTTTGGTTTCAATTTGCTCTGCAGAAATCTAATTACAGAGCAGAATACTTACATTACATTTGTTGATGTTTAAGGTCACTTTCAACATCTTTGGCTATCTCAAGACCACAACACAGGGATGAAGTCAAGTTTCGCCAATCGTTTACACCAATGCTGCTAGCTTTAGAGGACTTCCACCTCCAGCAATGTTTCCTGGTCCTATTTTGCCAGAAAAGCAGAACTTGTTTCCCACAGTAAACAAGCACTGCTGCACTTTCCTGGGTTCTTATGGGTAAGAGCAGAAACTAGTAAAATTTGTAAGAGTTCACAGTGACCTTGATCTTTGGCACAATGACCCCCAAAATAAATAGGGTTCTTCCTCTCATCCCCAACCCACACATCAAGTTTGGTTTCTTTCAGCCAAGCAGAACTTCAGTTAGAGACCAGAATCCAACTCCATCTACAGATTGGCCGACAGAATGATGAACAGTGCCATGGCCATATCCTCAAGAAATCTGAAAATCATGTTGAGAATAACAAATGTTTTGGGTGTCAAATCAAAATCCCTCAAGCTCCAAGAGATAGTCACATTATAAGTTATTGTGATGGATTGATGGTAACATGGTCTGATGTTTGCGGCTTGGAGGTTATGTTCAACCAAGACACGAAGCGTCGAGGTTGAACATACACTCCAAGCTGCAAACCTCAGACCATGAGACCGTCAATTGATTACAATAATGTACATGTTCCAATAATACCCCACCCATAGCCCAAAACACACATCATGAAATGAACAAGGCACTTGGATGAACAAGGCAACTTTAAGGATAACAAATTTACTAAATAAACCTTTCGTGTACCCCACAATGTCACTGGACAACAAAATGAAAGTGTCAATGACACTGTAGCCCAACTTGTCAAACTTGAACTTAGTAAGTTATAAATGAAATGGCAAAACTAAGATCACTGGTACCAATGTTATTTGATGAAATTTCAACATAACAGAATTGTGTATGCACAACGTCAGAGTAATCCATGCATTTTTAAATGTAAACTGTAAGACTGGCTAAAAGAAGAATGTTGATACACAAATGCAGTATGTTCAGAGGTTATTGTAAATGGAAACTTTTTTCACAGAAATGATTGCTAATCAGCAGCTCTTATCTAGAGTTCTTGACGAATGAGCACACCAAGTTCAAAAACAATCCTATGATACATGTGGCCTGAAGGCCATGTCAAAGAATTTTGAGGCCAAATGCAATAAATTCAAAGATTGTTGTTAACAGCAACAGTTTTTGATGGAAATGAAAAGAAAATCTATAGCTCCTATCTTTGTCACCCTGCATAAGCATACAAAGTTTCAAAACAACCTGATAATGAAGGTGCCCTCTGAGGCATGCCAAAGGAAGATGTTAATGCACAAATGCACTAAGTAGAAGGTCATTGCTCTGTGGCAACGGTTTTTTTGTTTGTTTTTTTTTTATGAAAATTCATAAATATACCCTACAGAGAATGCAAAAGGAATAAGTTGATGCACAAATGCAGTAAGTTCAAAGTCTGGTGATAACGACAATAATTTTTTATGGAAATGAAAAAAAGCAATAGCTCACATCTAGAGGTCACCCCAAACACACATACCAAGTTTCAAAGTGATCCGATCATAAATGAGCCCTAAAGGGTGTGTTAAAGGGAAATATTGAGGTCTGACTAAACTAAGTTCAAAGATCAGCGGCAACATTTTTTGACAGAAATGGAAGAAAATCGACAGCTCCCATATAGGTGTCACCCCACACAAGCACATCAAGTTTGCAAGTGATCCAATCTTAAATGTGCCCTGCAGAGTGTGTCACATGGAAATATTGATGCTCAACTGCACTAAGTTTTTACTAAGTTCATTGAACGTCATTGCCAGTGGCACCATTTTTTGACGGAAATTGAAGAAAATCAATAGCTCCCATCTAGAGGTAACCCCAAACAAGCATACAAAGTTTTAAACCGATCTGATGATAGATGTGCCCTGTAGGGATGCCAAAGGAATATATTGATGCCTGGCTAAACTAAGTTCAAAGATCGTTGCCAGCGGCAACATTTTTTGACGGACGGAATTGAAAGAAAATTGATAGCTCACATCTAGAGGTCACCCCAAACAAGCATGCCAGGTTTCAAAGCAATCCAAACATAAATGTGCCCTGTAGGGTGTGCCAAAGGGAAATATTGAGGTCTGACTACACTAAGTTCTAAGAACGTTGGCCACAGCAAGATTTTTTTACGGAAATGGAAGAAAATCAATAGCTCCCATCTAGAGGTCTCCCCAAACAAGCATACCAGGTTTCAAAGCAATCCGATCATAAATGTGCCCTGTAGGGTGTGCCAAAGGGAAATATTGAGGTCTGACTAAACTAAGTTCTAAGAACGTTGGCCGTGACAACATTTTTTGACGGAAATGGAAGAAAATAGACAGCTCCCATCTAGAGGTCACCCCAAATAAACATGCCAGGTTTCAAAGCAATCTGATCATAAATGTGCCCTGTAGTGTGTGCCAAACGGAAATATTGAGGTCTTCTGACTAAACTAAGTTCTTAGAACGTTGGCTGAGGCAACATTTTTTGACGGAAATTGAAGAAAATCGATAGCTCCAATCTAGAGGTCAGCCTAAACAAGCATGCCAGGTTTCAAAGCAATCCAATCATAAATGTGCCCTGTGGGGTGTGCCAAAGGGAAATATTGAGGTCTGACTTAACTAAGTTCTAAGAACGTTGCCAGTGGCAAGATGTTTTGACAGAAATGGAAGAATGTCGACAGCTTCCATCTAGAGGTCACCCCAAACAAGCATACAAAGTTTCAAACCGATCTGATAAGTTTCAAAGCGATCTGGTCACAAAATGTGCACTGCAGGGTGTGCCAAAGGGAAATATTGATACATAACTGGCCGAAGTTAATCGAAGGTCATTGCCATCGGCAACATTTTTGGATGGAAATCAAGTAAAATCAATAGCTCCCATCTAGAGGTAACAGCAAACAAGCATACGAAGTTTCAAACTGATCTGATCATAAATGTGCCCTGTAGGGCATGCCAAAGGAACTAAGTTCTAAGAATGTTGGCCGCAGCAAGATTTTTTGACGGAAATGGAAAAAAATCGATAGCTCCCATCTAGAGGTCACCCTAAACAAGGATGCCAGGTTTCAAAGCAATCCGATGATAAATGTGCCCTGTAGGGTGTGCCAAACGGAAATATTGAGGTCTTCTGACTAAACTAAGTTCTAAGAACGTAGGCTACTACAATTTTTGACAGAAATGGAAAAAAAATCGATAGCTCCCATCTAGATGTCACCCCAAACAAGCATACCAGGTTTCAAAGCAATCCAATCATAAATGTGCACTGTAGTGTGTGCCAAAGGGAAATATTGTGGTCTGACTAAACTAAGTTCTAAGAACGTTGGCTGTGGCAACATTTTTAGATGGAAATTGAAGAAAATCGATAGCTCCCATCTAGAGGTCACCCTAAACAAGGATGCCAAGTTTCAAAGAAATCCAATCATAAATGTGCCCTGTAGGGTATGCCAAAGGGAAGTATTGAGGTCTGACTAAACTAAGTTCTAAGAACATTGGCCGCGGCAACATTTTTCGACAGAAATTGAAGAAAATCGATAGCTCCCATCTAGAGGTCACCCCAAACAAGCATACCAGGTTTCAAAGCAATCCAATCATAAATGTGCCTTGTAGGGTGTGCCAAAGGGAAATATTGTGGTCTGACTAAACTAAGTTCTAAGAACGTTGGCTGCAGCAACATTTTTTGACGGAAATTGAAGAAAATCGATAGCTCCCATCTAGAGGTCACCCTAAACAAGGATGCCAGGTTTCAAAGCAATCCAATCATAAATGTACCCTGTAGGGTGTGCCAAAGGGAAATATTGAGGTCTGACTAAACTAAGTTCTAAGAACATTGGCCGAAATTGAAGAAAATCGATAGCTCCCATCTAGAGGTCACCCCAAACAAGTATACCAAGTTTCAAAGTGATCTGATCATAAATGCGACCTGTGAGGTGTGCCAAAGGAAGTTGTGGATGTATGTACTAATGTACGTACGTATGTATGCCGACGGACAAGAAGTTATGGCAATAGCTCAGCTTGACTTTGTCAAATTGAGCTAAAAATCAGTAACTCAGATGAAGGTCAAGGTTACTCCATCTCAGTTCAAATCATGGACAAGTTCATGATTTGAACTGAGAAGGAATAAGCTCGAATTTTTTATTAGTGGGTTGTGAGTATACATTCATGGAATGATCACTGGCCTCAAAAATACGATATTAAAGGCACTATGTACTTTGAATCTCTTCCCATTGTTATCATCTTTTCCAATATTTCATGTGGTGAAGTCAGACAACATATGCCACTAGAGCGTAAATACAAAAAAAAATTAAGCAAGCTCTCGTCCAATCAGAGGGTGAGGATTTTAGTCTTATTGGAACATACTGAAATAAAGGAACTGCCATATGAAGAATATTTCTAGTATTTGAAACGTTAACATCAGTATTCCAGGAATGATATGATCAACAAACCCACCAGCAAGTTGTCACCATAGATTTATGGTTTCTGAATAAACATTATGTAAATAGAAGGTCCCCTCCAACAACCATAAATCTAATAAGCACTTTCTCTTTGTACTGAATAATTGATGTCAGCCAGCTGGTGCATGTTAAATTCCAATTTTTTTTCTTTTATGAAAACAAAAGCTTGACAACCACTAAGACAATCTAATATTACAGAATATTACAGCATTCATTTGCTAATTTCACTACTTGTAACTGGTAGCATGTCTCTTCAATAGGATGCCAAGTGCAAGTAAAACTGATTTCAAGCATTCCATCCTTTTCATCTTTTATTAACTGATTCTGTACTGGAAGCCACATTTGAATTGGAATTATGTCATTTTGTTCTTGCAAAATTTTCTGAAATTCTGCCCCTGCTATTTTGAAGTGCAGGTACCACAACTTGATATCATAGTCTTTGGATGCGCTTCATATTATTTTTTAAGCAAAATTATTTAGTCTGTGTAGATTTGCCTTGTTACAATTGATGAAAGAATGCCTATAGATACTATAACCGTGGGGATTGACCGTCGATATCTGATGTGAAACAATGGTGTTCAACTGATGACTCGGAGACAAATTAAAGATGATAACAATTTAATATTGAATCTGGTATTCCAAATGTCTAACAGCAACAAACATTTAACAACTGGTCTTGTTGGATATCCGAACAATATCACCGTAATAATAGCTCATGGGATTTCCCAGTAAAATGAAGCAGAGTAACGTTTGGAAATCCAAACTATAACTGAATTCTTACTTATGATCGATGCGATATATACAATACAATAAATGAGTCAAGTCAGAACAGGTTTACTGGATTTTGATTAAAGTAAGCTTTCACTGCATCTTAATCAGATGCCTGATTATCTTACTGAATAGAGCTCAAATAAACAATGGAGGGAAACAATGAATAAAGGCAACTTGTTAACAACAGTTACTGCTACGAGAGAGGCTTGCTGTCACACAACGAACAAGAAGCCCCAGGGGGCCTGAGGATGCTCATCTCACATGGTAGCCTAAATATCAGCCCAGAGAATTGATTTCAACAAGTTGCATCTGCTCCTCCTAAGAAAAGCTAAAACCAAATATCCAAAGATTCTGACCAGTGGATCAAAAAAAAAAAAATTTTTAAAGAATATTCCTCATATTGAACTAAGTTATAATTCGGGCTCCACAGGGAGCCCATATATGAACCCAGGGACTTGGCTTTAACAAACTTGAATCTCACCCCCCTAAGGATGCTGCACATCAAATATCAAAACATTCCGACTGCTGGATCTGAAGAAGAAGATTTTTAAAGAAAATTCCTCATTTTGAACTAAGTTACAATTCGAGCTCCCACAGTGAGTCCAAATATGGACCTAGGGACATGGCTTGAACAAACTTGAATCTCACCCCCCTAAGGATGCTGCATACCAAATATCAAAACATTCCGACTGCTGGATCTGAAGAAGATTTTTAAAGAAAATTCCTCATTTTGAACTACGTTATAATTCGGGCTACCACAGTGAGCCCAAATATGAACCCAGGGACTTGGCTTGAACATACTTGAATCTCACCCCCTAAGCATAGTGCATACCCAATATCAAAAGATTCTGCCTGCTGGATCTTGAGAAGAAGACTTTCAAAGAAATTTGCCTGAAATGCACTAAGTTCAAATTTGGGCTCCTATACTGAGCCCAAATATAAACTCAGGGGGCCGGTTTGAACAAATTTGAATTAGATCCACCCCACAATGTTGCATACCAAATATCAAAAGATTCTGCCTGCTGGATCTGGAGAAGAACATTTTTTAAGAAATTTGCCTGAAATGTTTGAATTCGAGCTTCTATAGTGAGCTCAAATATGAATCTAGGGAGCCGATTTGAACAAACTTGAATCAGATCCACCCCAAAATGTTGCATACCAAATATCAAAAGATTCTGCCTGCTGGATCTCGCGAAGAAGATTTTTAAAGAAATTTGCCTGAAATGCACTAAGTTCGAAATTGGGCTCCTATACTGAGCCCAAATATGAACCCAGAGGGCCAATTTGAACAAACTTGAATCAGATCCACCCTACAATGTTGCATACCAAATGTCAAAAGATTCTGCCTGCTAGATCTGGAGAATAAGATTTTTTAATGTTTTTCCCATTGCCTACAGTGTTAAAAAGTGCTGACTCAGCACTTTTTCAAAGTCCTGAAAAAGTACCTTGTGATCAAACCGATAGGGATTTTTTTTAACCATACTATTCTACTGGATAAAAGTAAGCTTTATACAAAATAAGAATTCTCTGTGCCGTGTAGTTTTGGAGATATGGCTGTTTTAAGGTTTTTCCTATTTTTAGCTCCCGAGGTTCCCACACGGCAATGGGAAAGAGGCCCAAACACCACCTTCACGCAGGATGACAGACAGGCGACGGACGAAGAGTGATCAGAAAAGCTCACCCTGACTTTCAGTCAGGTGTGCTGATAAAGAAATATACCAAGTTTAAAACAATTGAAATTAAATTAGACTCAATGCGAATAGTGCAGATTGTCAATATAACAACAGTAAATTAGTCTTTTGTATCAGTCATTTATGCTCTGAACATGCTTCGGTGATAATACTCTCCCAAACATTGTAATAAGGCAAAGAGATGCTAATAAATTTTTCTGACCAAAAATAATTTAGCACACTACCAGTTAATGGATAAGAGAAATCACAATACGTCTATCCATTTCAAACCACAATGATGCAGGAAGATGGCTTCTGGAAGATCTTTTTTCACCAGAAAAATATTTGAAAAACATTCACTCATTGTAAAAACTGTCTTCGAAAGAGAAATTTTCATGTTCTCACAGCTTTTAGAAACTGGCTATAATTTGCTTCAGAAATGTGCAAAACTACATAAATTTAAATGCTGGAATGATTTTGCCAATTCTGAAATGCAGAGTAAATTGATCAACAAACAATAAATCATTAAACTTCCTTTTAACATTGCTATAGAGCATTTATGGATTAAGATATTCAACCCAATATTGGTAATTATAGGAATTTATAAAAACTCTGGACTCTTATGGAATTCATAACATGTAGAATCTTTCAGCAAAAGTATATCACTTTCATCCATTATGCCATATTAACAGATATTATTTTAATGAAAAATGTTCAGAAATATATTCTCCCTTCACATAACATTAGCTTCCAAGTATTGGACCAATTGTTATCACATCCTTATTCTTCAGTTTGTCCTCCAAACCTTAGTTTATGACATGACAAAGGAATGCTGGGTAACAAGTTATGATTTGGAAGATAATAATGGAGAAATCACAAAATCTGAACTCTAATTTTAGTGCCAAGAGTTTCATTCACAAAGGGGTCCCACATCTGAGCAAAAAAAAAAAAAAATAGCTGGTTGAGAGCTAGATTATTTTTGGTGGTCTGAATTTATTAAAAATTTGTTTTATTACAAACTATTGGAGGGTGCTTGTAATAGAACATATTTACATAAACAAAATATTATTTGCATTTGACTGAATATGAAACATGAGCAAGGAAAACATTGTCTTTTGCTCTGGTACCCTCATTTTTTAAAGCCCTGATAGTGGCTTCTAAGCACTCAACCAGTTAAAGAGTTTTCAAGAAGTCTTCTGAAAGAAATCAAGTGGATATTACCTATCAAAATAGCATTATCCAAAATAAAATTATCATATTCAAATCCCACCAAAAACTACTGAAGTATATGCGATGAAACTATCATGAGATCACAATACTGAGTTTCAGCAAGTTTCTTTCTTTATTTATTTATTTATTTTATTGGTGTTTAAGGTCACATATTTTTGCACAATGGCTAATGAAGGCTGCACGTTGGAAATATTAATTGCTCTACCCCAAATAATGGATACGGACTCTTCCAATTTCTGCCATTTAACTGGCATGGAAGATACCACCAGTGTTGAAAGGGTTAAGTCTACAGTTTGCTTTCTTAATCAGATGGTAGGGCTGTAAGTTAATTTCTATCTGGTTGTGTCCTGTCAGGATATACCACAGCAATAAATTAACTTCCATACAGTTTTACAGTCCAAATTTGTACTAAAATTGTATATACTCAAATTCTATGATGCCACCTTGGCAGCTTGGTGGCTCATTGGTAAGATCACTGGACTTTAATGAAAAAGATTGACGCTAAATTCTTAATTTGGGCAAGACAATTAATTCTGATTGCCCACACTGGGGCATCGTGGTGCTGTGTACTATGGTATACTGTATGTTGATGGTTGGACTTGTTTTCAACCACTGCCAAATCTGTTTGTGCTGGGTAAGTTGGAAAGTCTGACAGTTGCTCACTGCTGCTGGGTAATTCTCTCTGGGTAATCCAGCTTCTTCCACACATAAAACTGTCTGACACAATATGACCCTGGCTGTTGAAAGTGTTGTTAAACACCAATAAACAAACAATCAATGCCACTTTGCACATGCAAAAAAAGTAAAGAATATTCAAATACAATTTGAATATTCTAAAAGAATATATAAATCCTTAATTCTATTTGTTTCAGAACTAAACTTATCCTTTAGTCCAGGCACATTAGACATAAAAATGAGAAAGTAAGGAAAAAAATCGGAGAAAGCTGATTTTTTTATATGTTTCCGGGACACACATTGCGGATAAAGTGTGAAAAGTCCCCGCGAATCCGAGCTGAGCTTTTTTAGTTATAGCGTTTTTTTTATGAAAAAAAAAATTTTAAAAAAAATTCGACCCAACTCCATATTTCTCATTCTTATTCGCCTTAGTAGGGTGAGAATCATAAATATCGTGCTGAATGATATTGAGAATACATATCCCCAACAGAAAATGCCAACTTTGTACCAATCCTCACACTCAATGGTGAAATATTCACGAAAATGTACAAAATTACGAAAAAAAATTTATTGTTTTCATACACACAACGGTACACAACGTCCATTAAATCAAATATACGACTACTTTGGGAGTTAAATTATATATCAAAAATTGCAGAAAAGCAGTGGCTTTATAATGATATATAACAATAGTCATTTATTCCATAATGAACTGGTGAAACGTGTGAAATATTAACCATACCCCCTAAACTCAAATTCAAACGGCATCGACTTTTCTCATTCAAATACCGTATTATAGCATCACTGTTTCAATTTCCATGTTCGATTAAATCACATAATCACATAAAGCCGAACACTAGATAACATAGACTGCACAGAAGTCAATGAAATATTCTGTGGACTTGCCAGAGGTGACTGTACAACAGCTGACGCTGTCAATCAAGAAAGTGTCAACCATCTACTGTCAAAATTACACGAACTGCTCCAGAATGCGTCCGTAGGATGCACAGGAAAGCTTTGGGTACAATACTACGAGCAAATAGGTCTTCTCCAGTTGTTCTTGAGAGCAGAGCGCACAGGCGACTGGGAACTCCACACATATTGTGTTCGCAATATGATTCCAGTATTTCACGCAGGTGGTCATTTTGCATACGCAAAAAGTTCTCATCTCTATTTGCAGCAGATGAATGAGCTAACAGAAATAATGCAACAGGATGATTTGAAGTTGTTCACTGAGAAAGGTTACTTTACTCAGATAAATTCTGGGACGGGATATATTCTGATCAGACCATAGAGCAGTGTTTAATGAGAATGTTCAAGCTCCCTGGTGGTCTCACACATGGCAGGGGAATAACCGATAGCACTGTTGCAAAATGGGTACATGGACTACCTCTTTGCCTTCCGATATGTAATGCTCTCGAAAATTTTGTTCATGTTCACACTGGTCATGGCGAACAACATCGGGATCTCCGTCAAAGTTCACAATTGACTGATGCCAATGATATCACCAAATTATTGAACTGGCTCAGAGTGCATTCCCCCTTTCAGAATAGAGATCCGCTACAATTAGTCTCTATAGCGACCAGGTTTGTGGCCGACGAAACTGTGAACTGTGACCAAGTTCACAAAATTGGTGAATGTTGCGTATCGAATGTTGTAAGCAAAACGTTCAACAGCATCAAACTACGATGTGTTGACACTGTGAATTCTTTCGCATCGATGGCAAATAGCATCAAAGTCCGTGGAAGTAAAGTAGTGATTGACCCCACAATTCTGTTCAACCGCATCACATGTGTTATTCAGTCACAAGCAGAGATGGAAGAGTATCTCAAATATGAACTCGCCCCGAAACCACCAGCATTGTTTGATTCTGCTGGAATGAGGAAGACACAGAAAAGCATGCTCGGTAAGATCCTCAAAACATACGGTTCCGAGCAAACTAAAATCCCAGAAACATTCTCTGTTTGTTGTAGATGGTGGATTTTTATTGAGGGCAGTTGTATGGCCTAAACAGTCGTCATATAAGGACATATGTACATCATATTCCAATTATCTAGTGAGACATTTTGGGGCGAACGTTGTGGTTGTTTTTGATGGTTATGCTTGTACAATGTCGACAAAGGGCATGGAACAAGCCTGTAGATCTAAAGACAGGTATTCCATTGATATCAATATCTCACCCGAGTTACCAGCCACCACACCCCAATCCGATTTCCTTGCAAATGCCAAGAACAAAACCCAACTGATCGATCTTCTAATGCAGGAGCTATCTGCTATCAATATTCAGTCCAAGCAGGCCGAGGCTGATGCTGATGTACTGATAGCCGAAACTGCACTTGACATCGCTCAAGATGACAACAATGTTGTCGTTGTGGGAACAGACACAGACTTGTTAGTCATTCTTACCTCTCGAGTTCAACCGGGATGTAATATTCACATGATGTATTCCATTACCCCAAACTTACTAGTTTCAGTTAGTGAAATAGCAACCAAAATGGGTGACCATAGAAGCAACCTCCTTGTAGCACATTCTATAAGTGGTTGTGACACTACTTCTGCACTCTTTCGAGTTGGTAAGAAGAAAGTATTCAGTACAATTGTCTCCGATGTTACTAGCGACTCACAACAGTATGTCAACACAATTTTGGCGGATGACAGTACACCAAGTGCAGTAGCCGCTGCCGGGGAACAACTTCTCCTGATCTTATACGGGAGTAAAACTGTTTCCTCTCTCGACCAATATAGATATGTCACTTACAAGCGTTATGTAGCAAAATCTAAACTGAATAAACCCATCGACCTAGCCTCACTCCCACCAAGCAGCGATGCTGCACAACAACATGTCTACAGATGTTATCTCCAGGTCCAACAATGGCTGGGCACTTCGCTTCCTCCGACGGATTGGGGGTGGTCGCTAGACAATGGACTTCTTGTACCGACTGCAGCCACAAAGCCATGTGCCCCCGATAACCTACTGAATCTGATCAGTTGTGGTTGCAAGAGTGCTTGTACAAAAAGGTGTGGGTGTAAGAAGGCAGGACTCTCTTGCTCAGGTTTGTGTAATTGCAGTTCGGATTCTTGTAACAACCACAGAAACACTGTCCTGTCGGAAATTTCTGAGTTCGATGAATAATATGTATATAGGTCATGTCATTTCTGTATATAGCGTTGATAATAGTCAATGTAACTTAATCCATGTTGATTGATTTGTACATTCTGTAAATATTATTTATTGATTTTTGTACATTCTGTAAATATTATTTATTGATCTAATGCTGCCAGACACAGACGTGTCTGTTCGGTCCCAAGCCCGAAAATAGTTGAGTTCTCATGCTGACGAATTTTATGCCAAAAGGGGAACTCGGCCAGAAGCAGAGGGGGTCTTCCATAATGTCTATTTTGTAAGCAATGATAAAAGTCTTCAAATGGTGGTGGATTTTTTATCGTCTGTCCAACTAACATCCCGTTCTGTACTACGACCCTTTGGGCAAATCCGTTAGGAAAATCGTCATTTTTTGCGTAAATCCGATACTTTTTTGTGAATTTTCAATAATTTTTCGCAGAAATTGTCACAGAATGCACATTTTCCTCTAGGTAAATGTATATTAAACATTATGTAGCTCGAAATACGCGTAAACAAAAAATACAGTTGGATCAATTCGAGGTTACAAAGTTCGTGCGATTTTTTTTTATTTTTTTCAAACGCGTTTTCGAAAAAAGGCTGTAGAAAAAAAAGCTCAACTGGGATTTTAGGGGACTTTTGTCTAATCGTTCAGTGACATGTACTCGACATTCCCTGAAAAAATCAGCTTTCTCCGATTTTTTTCCCTAGTGAAACCTAATGTTCTTGGGCTACTTGAGCCGCTACATAAGTTGTCAATACAGAAAGAACTGAAAGTTCTTCACATTAACTCACAAATAGTCTCCAGATCTGGTTAATGATCTGGGTCAATGTTTAAAAGCTGATATAAATCACAAATTATAGATGGTCATTAGTTTTTAGTGACAGAACATTTTATAAATGAGATTTAAATAGACTAGGGGTGGTCATTCAGGGAAACAATAGACAGGTTTAATAACTTGTATTTCAAAACATTCTCAACAAAGCACATCACAAAGACAGAAAAAATCCAATATCACTTTCACATGCTGTCAATAAAATTTCTAAGTGTATTATACCATAAAAAAAAAAATCAATATTACCACAGTATTAAGCAGATTTCAATTTTTGTCTTCGTTTGTAAAATATAATGACAGATTACTGTCAGTGTTATTCTGTTACAGCGAAATATTTTAGTATATCATATGCTAGCAACTATTACAACCAGAGGACACCGTTGGACGGTGCATAATATACCTGTACATCCAGAAATGATAAAACATTATGCGGGCATATAAAAAAGTCTGGAAAATGGTAAAAATTCTAAGTTCAAGGGCAGTAACTTCACCAAAAATCAACCAAGTGAAATGAAATTCGAACTTGGTATGTAAGTATCCACAACAAAGCTATATACCAAAAATGTTCTCAATATGTAACGAAAAGAAAGTCAGGAAAATGAAAAAAAAAATCCAGAAAACTCTAAAAATTCTAAGTTCAAGGGCAGTAACTACACCAAAAATCAACCAAGTGGAAAGAAATTTGAACTTGATCTGTAAATATCCATAACAAAGCTATATATAAAAAAATTTCTCAATATGTCAATCCATAACGAAAAAAAGTCTGGAAAACGGTAACTAAGTTCAAGGGCAGTAACTCCATCAAAAATCAACTGAGCGGAACGAAATTCGAATTTGACCTTTAAGTATCCATAACAAAGCTGTATACCAAAAATTTTCTCAATATGGCCATCCATAACGGAAAAAAGTCCAGAAAACAAATGGACACCAACGCTATAACATAATACGATCGTTTTTATAAAACGGGCATATAAAAAAGATCTCTATGAGTCCTGTCAAAAAGATATCTAAATTTTATAGTAAATTTCCTTTCTTATTATACCTACCACAATTGTTTACTACAGGCTTGCACTACAGTGGAAGTCCCTAACTCGGATAAAATACTCTCTATTTTTGTCTTTCCCAAGCAAGTTGGGAAAGAAAAGTGGTGCAAAAGCACCAATAAAAATAAGCCAAAACTGGGTCGAGTGCAACCGGCGCAGACCCAGTACGGGACGCTCTCTCCCAAGTACAACTCCACGACTTCCGTTGCCAGTGCGCATATACCGTCTCTAAAGACTCATTCTTTTTTGAATCCGTAAACGTTAGAGTTATGTGATCAGCGGGGAGGAAAGATTCTTTACCCGTAAAGAAGACGGGAGGGCCTCCATGTAAACAATTGTGGTAGGTATAATAAGAAAGGAAATTTACTATAAAATTTAGATTTCTTATCAACCTACTCACAATTGTTTACTACAGGCTGAATAGACAAAAGGCTGGAGGGAATCGCATAACCAACCCCCACATAACCCTAGTGCACTGGAACCGTGAAGCAGAAGGAAGAGGTCCCGAGGCTTATCAACCATAATGTCGCAATCATTGGTAAAGGACAATGAAAAGAGACATATGAGCCTGTGTGACACACAGACAGAAAAAAGGGCAGTAACAGCACAAGGCTGAAACTGACCTTCAAGAAGCCTAATGGCTATGGCAGACAACAGCCTGAGCAGAAGAAAGAGGACCCAAGGCAAAAAGGTCCTCCGACTGCTCCTGCAACTGGCGTAAATAAAAGGTGGAGAAAGTAGAAGCATTTCTCCAGTAGGCTGCCTGCATAACATCCGACAACTTGACGGAGTTAGAATAAGCCCAAGAGGTAGACAGTGCCCGCACCTCGTGGGCTGAAATACGATTGGTAATACAATCGCCAGCTGCTAAACGACTATAAGCCGTACGAATAGCAAGACAAATCCATCGAGAAATGGATTGAGGAGAAATCTTCTGTCGACCCGGAATGAGAGACAGAAAAAAACGTTTTCTGCCCTTCCGTATGAAGCGTGTCCGATCAAGATAAATGCGAATAGCACGGACCGGACAGAGCAAAGGGCGAGTACCCTCAACAGAGGGAAGAGCCCTGATACAGATAGGAGGAGGAGTAGTATCTGGTAACTGATTCTTAGCCAAAAAGGAGCAATCAGTGGTAAAAGTAACACTGTTGGGAGAACTCCTAAAAAAGGCCGGGTCAACCGAGAGGGCGTGAAGCTCACTAACCCGTCTGGCCGAAGCAAATGCCATCAGAAAAGCCGTCTTGTATGTGAGAAATTGCATATCCACTTGGGATAAAGGTTCGAACGGCGCCCCCCCCCCCCCCCCCTCCAAGCAAAGCAGCACCCACGAAAGATTCCATCGTGGAGTAAGCTGCAAAGTCCGAGGCCTTTTCAAAGAAAAGTGCCGAACAAGCTTGGAGAGGTAAGGATTAGTGCCGATACGACGCTTCCCCACATAAGAAAAAGTCTCTGAAAGCATAGACCTGTAACCCTCGATGGTAACAGGCTGGAGACCCCGAGAATCAAACAGATATACCAGAAACTCCGCAATCTGTGAAATCGAAGGATTGGCATAATCAACAGAGTGATCAGCACACCATCGACAGAAG
The DNA here is from genome assembly GCA_031216915.1 of Pictodentalium vernedei. NCBI lineage: Eukaryota > Metazoa > Mollusca > Scaphopoda > Dentaliida > Dentaliidae > Pictodentalium > Pictodentalium vernedei. The sequence continues at coordinate 110,410,237 of CM062293.1, forward strand.
ACCTTCCATTTAGCTGCATAAGCTAAACCAGTGGAGTGCCTCCTTGAAGAAGAAATGCACTCCACTGCTCGTCTCGAAAAACCTCTACGGAGGAGACAGGACCTGACAAAAGATATGCGTGAAGGCACAATGAAGTCGGGTCGACGTGAAACCTCCTCGGGCGACCTTGACAAAGCAGGTCGCGACATAGCGGGAGACGTGCCGGAACCGCCGCCATCAGCGAGCGGAGCTGATTGATCCACACCCGCTGAGGCGACAGGGGAGCGATCAGAATGATTCGACAACTGCAGGTTCGAATTTTGGCGAGAACCTGAGGAAGAATCGGAACCGGCGGGAAGGCGAAGCCGACTAGACCGTTCCAATCGAGTGACAGAGCGTCCATGGCAAAAGCCAGAGGATCTGGACACGGGGACACGAAAGTGTCCACCTGATGGTTCCAACGAGTCGCAAAGAGATCGATGTGGGGACGTCCCCAGAGATCGCAAAGCGACTGGAACACTGCCCTGTGAAGCATCCACTCGGTGGAAATAACCCTGCCCTGTCGGGACAGGGAGTCGGCTAGGACGTTCAGACGACGGGGAATGTGACGAACAACCACCCCGGCGTGAACCTCCTGAGCGAGCAGTAAAAGATCCCGAGCTAACTCGTACATCGGAAGCGAGTGCGTGCCGCCCTGGTTCTGAATGTAAGCAACCACTGTCGAATTGTCAGATAGTAGAAGGACCTGGCGATTCGACAAGTGAGGGATCCACTGCCTGAAACTCAGAAGAAGAGCAAGAAGCTCCTTCTGGTTGATGTGTAGAGCTGCTTGATCCTGGTCCCACATCCCGTGTAGGGAAAGACCGAGAGGATCCAACGTCGCACCCCATCCGAGATCGCTGGCATCTGCCATCAGAACGCGATCGGACGTGGGTAAGTCCAGCGGAACACCCTGCGTAATCCACTGAACATCTGTCCAGGGAAGAAGGTGAGGACACAGAGAGTCCGGAAACGGAAGCACCTGATCCAGAGAATCTACATTCGGTCTCCAACGACTGAGCAGAAAGTGTTGGAGAGGTCTGACACGCAGCCGACCTAGAGGAATGAGATCCGTCACCGAACCGCAGAGACCGATCAGCCAGAGAAAACTCCGAGCGGTCGCGGACCTGGACTGGGACAGAGTCAGAGCAAAAGCTGAGAGAATCACAGCCTTGGCCTGGGGAACAGCCACCAAATTGAATTTGGTTTGGAAAGACATCCCCAGATGACAAAACGACTGAGAAGGGACCAGGTCCGACTTCTCCTCGTTGACTCTGAATCCTAGCGACGTGAGCAAGCTCAACAGAGTGGCGATATCCGATTCCAGTAAGGCAGCATTGGAATGCCTCTGGAGGATATCGTCCAGACATGCCGAAGTAGTCACCCTGGACTGTGTGCGATGGAACGCTATCACATGCGACATCAGTCTGGTGAACGCCCAAGGAGCCAGGTTGAGGCCGAAAGGCATGGCCTTGAACTGGTAAACTCGCCCCAGAAAAGCGAACCTGAGATACTTCCGTGACGCCCGATGCATCGAAACGTGGAAGTAAGTGTCTCGCAGGTCGATGCTGGCTGCGAAATCTCCCTGGTGAATTGATTGGCGGACCGACCTGAAAGTCTCCATGCTGAACTGGGAGCAATGATAGACTGGTTCAGGATGCTCAGATCGATAACCGGTCGGAGTCGGCCGTCCTTCTTCGGCACCAAGAACAGGCGGGAATAGAAACCCACTGACTGAACGTTCTTGACGACCTCGATCGCCCCCTTTGCCAGGAGATTGGCAATCTCCGTGGACAAAAGTTCCCGACGTAAAACGTCTGAAGGAACTGTGGTTGGAAGAGGCACCCTTGACAGAGTGGGGTGCCGTCGGAAGGATATGCGCAGCCCGGACCGAACAACATCTAACACCCATGGATCGGATGTGATGGTGGTCCAAAGGTCTGCAAACTCTGCTATTCTTCCTCCAACCTGGGACGAGTCGAGGTGAGGACCTTCATTTCGAGCCCCGACGAGGCCCGCGAGAGGAGAAACCACCTCCTCTACTAAATGAAGAATCCTGAGACTTCCCTCGATTCTGCCGACCCCTACCTTTACCCCGTGAGTAAGAAGCAGAGGCGGCGGCAGAAGGACCAGCCTTTTGCTTCACAGAGGAAGCAGAAGGGTACTTCTTAGGCTTGGAACGGCCCTTGCCTCCCCGAGAAGGCTGATCAAGCTGACGAAACAGCAGCTGATCTTTGGAATGACGTAGGACATCATCCCGGACCGTCGACACGGAACCATGGAAAAGTTGCGGACCTGCCAAAGAAGCAGATCGAAGAGTAGCACGCTGCTCCTCGGGAAGGGATCGTCCTGTGTCCAGCACAGCGTCCCTTCGAACTAATTCCAAATTGGCCGTGTTACAGGCATGCGTGTGAGTAAGGTGCATAAGCGCCTTGGACAGCACATGCAAAGGAGCCTGTACCTCGTCAAACTTATCTGGAGGCAGATAAGCAGCCAAAGCTGAGACGACGTGATCTGAGAGAGAAAGCATGCCAAGCATCTCTCTAGATAAGCCCAACGTGGACTCCAGAGTTGTCATTGGAATGACGGCAGACTTGGGCTTGGAAAGCCCGAGGGAAGTGGAGTCCTGATCCAGAACCGTCAAAGTCTGGCAGACTGACGGATTGGCGGAATCGTAGGAACGATAACGCACAGGAGGCAAAAAGGTGTCAACCCTGGTGAAGAACGAAGTCTTCAAAGCCTTGGAATTCAGCTGGGCATCCAATGCTGAAAAAGCTTCAACCACCTGTACCGACTGGCACGGTCGAAGGCGCCCAGAAGCAGGTTGCTCCATAGGCTGTTGGCGCGCGACCGGTGATCGCGGCCAGGCTGACACTGTCGGCTGGTTAGCAGGTTTGAGCTCAGACAGAAACCCAAACACAAAGTCAAGAGCCGCCCCCAAGTCCGAAGACTGCTGGCCCTCGACCTCAAGCATGTCGGACTCCTCCCCAGAGTCGGAAGACACATAGCCCATTGTGGGCAAACCAGCCGATGCCTCCCATGGTGTCGGGACACCAGAGGAATCGGAAACCGGCCTGTTTCCAATTCCGGGAGGCGGCGCCATAGGAGGCGCCTGGAAACCACCCATAGCCTCGCTGGAAGCAACAGGAAGGCTCTTTGAGAGAACCTGAGTGAGTAAGGAGAGGGCCTCCCTAAGCTCACTGCCTGTACCGACCGGTTCGACAGGGGAGCGAACCGGCAAAGTGGCTTCACCTCTGACCCTCTTAACCAGCGAAGGGTCACGATCCTCCAAAACACCCGACGCGGGACGACAGGCGGCAGCCGAAACATCTGAAGGCAGACGTGTATAGGGGTACGATGCACCCCGAGGATCAATATTGCGAGAACTCATGAGAGTCACCGCGGACCTCTGCGGGGCAGAAGGTCCAAGCTGCACAAAAGGCGTTGGTCCCCCAAAACTGGTCGTGTGACCAGAGTGAGTGGACGGAAACGCCACGGAGTTCATAGTGTTTCCACTATGAACATCCGAATCCAAAGACACAACTGTGGTACTCGACGGCGACGAGACCACAGCGATGGGCTCGGCCGGCAGCCCCTTCCGACTTCGCCGAGTTGAAGTCAGGGAAGGCTGGGGCCGATATCCCACGTCTACAGTATCGGACAGTTCTGCAGTCCCCTGCAGCGAAAAGCCGAGGCCGGCTGAAACAGACAACGAAGCAGACGGACCAGCAGCAGTAGTAGATACGTCGAGAGTCGTTGAGGCTGGTGAAATAATGGAGAGAGCACACCGGCTCGGCTCCGAAGGAGGAGTCACAACCCTAGTGACAGCCTCAGATGTCGACTGGAGGGGGACCGTAGTCCCGGAACCAGGCATCTCTACACCAGAACACTCAACGGCTCCCGCAGTATCCACCACAGGAAAAGACTGCACATCCCCCACGGAGGAGGAATAACTCTCACCAGACAAAGTCGGCTCGGGAGGCCCCGAACGACCACGTTCTCCTTTCCCGCGGGAGCGGGAGGCACGGCCACGAGAACGAACGACACGATTTACAGACGCCCAAAAGGTGGAAGACCATGTTCCACAGACACCACACGGCCGCTCGGCCGAACACCCATTACAGGAGGAACACGACGAATGTACATCGTCCACATGCTTAGGCAGCAGACACTGCCCACAAGGAATTGTCCTAGGCATGAGAGAGGTGAGAGGAGCAGAGAAGGTGAGATCAGAAAACAGAACACCCCCAAAGAGAGAAAGGTGACAGAAACAAAGACCCCAGACGGTCGACCGGGAACCACCCAACAGGAAGACTACTCTCAACAGAAAGAAGAAACACTGCAGGAGTGGTACTCCGCTGACACCTAACTCTAACACAATTAGAAAAATTTGCAAAAAAAGCATGAACAATAATTGTGAAAATCTAAGTCCGAACCGCGTGGCCCGCGAAAATCGCGCGCGACCCGAGAGAGAGCAAATAAATATACATTATGGACATATAATAGAAAAAAGAGAATATAAAACACTGTTCCTGAGAATACAAAGGATACACTGTGGTATAATGAATCAGGAATCATCAAACATCGAGCTGGTGGAACACTGATAAGCGTGCAAAAACATCTCGACACGAAGCGGATTTAAAAAAGAATGAGTCTTTAGAGACGGTATATGCGCACTGGCAACGGAAGTCGTGGAGTTGTACTTGGGAGAGAGCGTCCCGTACTGGGTCTGCGCCGGTTGCACTCGACCCAGTTTTGGCTTATTTTTATTGGTGCTTTTGCACCACTTTTCTTTCCCAACTTGCTTGGGAAAGACAAAAATAGAGAGTATTTTATCCGAGTTAGGGACTTCCACTGTAGTGCAAGCCTGTAGTAAACAATTGTGAGTAGGTTGATAAGAAATAACTGATTAAATTCTGATCTGCATTATGGAAAAATTTTGGCACTAAATATTTAGTATTATTTATTTATTGGTGTTTAAGGTCACATATTTTTGCACAATGGCTAATCATGACCATAATATGAGTATCAACTCAAGACCAGGGGTGAGCATTAATAAGCCATGTTGCCCAATTTAGAGAGGGTTTGCACCTCTCAAGCATTGGTGACTGGGTCCTCTTCACTTCTCGGGGTTCCTGCGGGGAATCAGAGTTGACAGTAATATTCACACTGCATACTACTTTTTTTGGTAGTACAAAATATATATATATATCTTTAGCACACAAACAAAAAATTGGCACTGAAAACTGGTATTCTGACACTACAGTGTGGAGTATTTTAGGCATATACTAGCTGTGCAACAGGAAGGCGAGAGAAATATAAATTTTATAGTAAATTTTCTTTCTTACTATACCTACCGCAATTGTTTACTACAGGCTTGCACTGCAGTGGAAGACCCTAACTCGGATAAAATACTCTCTATTTTAATCTTTCCCAAGAGATGTGGGAAAGAAAAGTGGTGTAAAAAAAACACCATGAAAAAATAAGGCAAAACTGAGCCGAGCGCCATCGGCGCACACCCAATATGGGATGCTCTTCCCTTAGTACAATTCCATGACTTCTGTTAACCAATGCGCAGTGCAGTCATCAATTAATCATTCTTTTGAGTCCGCCAACATAGGAGTTATGTGATCAACAGAGAGGAAGAATTCTTACCCGAAGAAGAAGATGGGAGGGCCTCCATGTAAACAATTGCAGTAGGTATAATAAGAAAGGAAATTTACTATAGAATTTATATTTCTTATCAACCTACCTTACAATTGTTTACTACAGGCTGAATAGACAATAGGATGGAGGGAATCACATAACCAACCCACACATAACTCAATTGCACTGGAACCGTGGACAGAGGAAGAGATCCCTAGTCTTATCAAACCATAGCATCACAAACATTAGTAAATGACAATGAAAGATGAGGCGTATGGTGATGTGCAAGGCACAGACAGAAAGGGCAGTAACAGCACGGAGCTGGAACTGACCCTGTAAGAAGCTGAATGGCTGGGATAGACAACAGCCTGAAGAAAGAGGGCCCGTAGAACAAAGGTCCTCTGTCTGCTCCTGCAACTGTCGCAGATAAGTGGAGAAGGTAGCATTTCTCCAGTTGGCTGCCAGCATAACATCCGACAACATGACGGTGTTAGAATAAGCCCCGAGAGGAAGACAATGCATGCACCTCATGGCAGAAAAACTATTGGAAATCCAATCACCAGTAGCTAGACGAGCGGAAGCTGCACGAAGAGCAAGACAAATCCATCGAGAAATGGATTCAGGAGAGATCTGGCATGTGAGAAAACCCATATCCACCCGGGATAAAGGCGCGAACGCCTCCACACCCCCCAGCAGAGTAGCGCCCAAGAAAATGTCCATCTTGGAGTAAACTGCAAAGTCCTAGGCCTTTTCAAGGAAAAGTGCCGAACAAGCTTGGAGAGGCAAGGATGAGTGCCGATACGATGCTGTACCACATATGAAAAAGGTCTCCGAAGAATGGACTTGTACCCATTGCTGGAAACCCCCAGAAACAAACATATACCAGAAACTCCACAATCGGTGCGATCGAAGGAGTGACAGAAGCAACAGTGATCGCACACCATCGACAGAAGAACCTTCTACTTAGCCACAGAGGCTAAACCAGTGGAGTGAGTGCCTCCTTGAAGAAGAAAAGCAACTCCACTGTTTGTCTCGAAAAAAACACTACGGAGGAGACAGGACCCGATAAAAGACATGCGTGAAGGCACAATGAAGTCGGGTTGACCTGAAACCTCCTCGGGTGACTTTGGCAAAGAAAGTCGCGACGCAGAGGAATACATTCCGGAACCACCGCTAACAGAGAGCAGAGCAGATTGATCCACACCCACCGAGGCGACAGGGGTGTGATCAAAAGGATTCGACAACTGCAGGTTCATTCATATATGGGCTAGAACCTGAGGCAAAATCGGAACCGGCAGGAAGGCGTAGCCGACAAGACCGTTCCAAAGGAAGGACAAAGCGTCCATGGCTTAAGCCCACCTGATGGTTCCAACGAGTTGCAAAGATATCAATCAGGGGACGACAACAGAGATAGCAAAGAGACTGGAACAGTGCCATGGGGAGCATCCACCCAATGTAAAAGAACCTGCCCCGTCGGGACAGCGAGTCGGCTAGGAAGGTCAGACGACCGGGAAAGTGACAAACCACCACTCCGGCGTTAACATCCTGAGCGAGCAGTAGAAGATCCTGAACCAATGCATACATGGGAACATAGTGCATGCCGCCCTGGCTCCAAATGTAAACAACCACCGTAGAATTGTTAGACCACAGAAGGACCTGACAATTCGAAAAGCGGAGGATCCACTGCCGGAAACACAGAAGAGCAAGAAGCTCCTTCTAGTTGACATGAAGAGCTGCTAGATCCTGGTCCCATGATCCGTGAAGGAAAAGACCTAGAGGATCCAACGTCACACCCCATCCGAGATCGCTGGCGATTACCGTCAGAACATGATCGGACGTGGGGAAGTCCAACAGAACTCCCTGCATAATCCACTAAACATCTGTCAGGGGAGAAGGTCATGAGGAAGAGACTCCGGTAACAGAAGCACCAGAACCAGAGGATCGACATTCGGCCTCCAACGATTGAGCAAAAAGTGTTGGAGAGGTCAGACATGCAGTCGACCGAGAGGAATGAGATCCGTCACCGAAACGCAGAGACCAAGCAGTCGGGGAAGACTCCGAGCTGATGAAGTCCATTCCAGATGACAAGACGGAGAAGGGATCAGGTCCAACTTCTCTCCGTTGACTGTGAACCCTAGTGATATGAGTAGGCTCAACAGTGTGACGACATCAGACTCCAGAAAAGCAGCATTGGATTGCCTCTGGAGGATATCAACTAGACAAGCCGAAGAAGACACCCTGGACTGTGTGCGATGTAAGACTAACACATGCGACATCAGACAGGTGAAGGCTCAAGGATCCAGGCCGAGGCCAAAGGGAATGGCCTTGAACAGGAAAACATCCTGGGGAATGGAGCGGTGAACCGATCTGAAAGCCTCCATGCTGAACTGAGGAGCAATGATAGTCTGCGTCAGAACACTCAGATCGATAACCCATCTGAGTCGGCCGTCCTTCTTCGGCACCAAGAACATGCGGGAACAAAATCCCACTGAAAGAAAGTTCTTGATGACCTCGATTGCCCCCTTTGACAGGAGATTGCCTATCTTCGTGATCAAAAGTTCCCAACGTGTAACGTTGAAAGGGACTCATGTTGGAAGAGGCACTCTTTACTTACTGGAATGCCTCAACCTGGGACGAAATCAAGGTGACTACTGCCGATGCCTACCCCACTCTGTGAGTGAGCAGAAGTGCCGGTAGGAGGATCAGCCCTTAGCTTCGCAGAGGAAGCAGAAGGGTACTTGTTAGGCTTTGGACGGCGCCTGCCTCCAACAGAAGGCCGATCAAGCTGACTAAGCAGCAGCAGATCAATGGAATGACAAAGGGAGCCATCCCGGACCATCGCCACGGAACCATGGAATAGTCGCTGATCAGCCAAAAGAAGCAGATCGAAGAGCAGCGCACTGCCCCTAAAGAAGGGGACGTCTTGTGTCCAGCACAGCATACCTGCGAACTAATTCAAGCTAGCCGCGTTACAGGCATGTGTGTGAGAAGATGCATGAGCGCCTTGAACAGCACACACAAAACAAAACCTGTTTGTCGTCAAACTCATCTGGGAGCAGATAAGCAGAAAAGCAGAGACGACGTGATCGAAGAGAGAATGCATTCCAGCATCCGTCTTGATAAGCCCAACCTGGACTCCTGAGTCTCCATATGGCTGAGGAGTTAGAATCCCGATCCAAGACCGTCAAAGTCTGGCAGACTGACGGATTGGCGAAATCGTAGGAACGATAATGCACCAGAGGCAAAAGTGTCAACCTTGATGAAGAACGACGTCTTCATAGCCTTGGAACTCAGCTTAGAGTCCAAAGTGGTAAATGCTTCAAGCCCCTGTACCGATAGGCACAGTCGAAGGTGCCCAGAAGTATGTTGCTCCACAGACTGTAGGCGTGCGACCGATGATCGCAGCCGGGCTGACACTGTCGGCTGGTTTGACGGTTTGAGACCTGGAAGGAACCCAAACACAAAGTCAAGAGCTGCCCCCAAGTCAGAAGACTGTTGGCTCTTGACGTCAGGAATGTCAGACTCATCCCACGACTCGGAAGACACATAGCCCATCATGGGCAAACCACCCGATGCCTCCCATGGTGTAGGCACACCAGGGGATGAGAAAGCGGCCTGTTTCCAATTCAGGGAAGCGGCGCCACAGGGGGCCCCCAGAAACCACTCGTAGCCTCGCTGAAATCAAAGGAAAAGGCTCTTGGACAGAACACAAGTGAGTAAGGAGAGGGCCTCCCTAAGCTAACTGACTGTCGGAACAGAATGTGTGAACGAACCGACAAAGTGGCTTCACTCCTGACCCATTTCCCAGCGAAGGGTCACGATCCTCAAATACACCCGATGCGGGGCGACGGGCTGCAGCCGAAAAACATCTGAAGGCAGATGTGTATTGGGGTATCACATACCCAGAGGATCAGAGTGAGACAGAAGGTCCAGGATGCACAAAAAGCGTTGGTCACACAAAACTGGCCATGGGACCAGAGTGCGAGGATGGAAATGCCACGGAGCTAATGGTGACCCCACCATGAACATCTGAATCCAATGAGAAAAACTGAGGTACTCGACGGCTGAGAGACCACAGTAGAGGGTTCGGCCAGCAGCCCCTTCCAACTTCGCCAAGTTGAAGGCAGGGAAGGCTGAGGCCAATACCCCACGTCTACACTACCAGACATCCCTGCAGACCCCTGCAGGGATAAAAACTGCTGTGCTCAACGGCTGAGAGGACACAGCATGGAGGTTCGGTCGGCAGCCACTTCCGACTTCGCCGAGTTGAAGTCAGGGAAGGCTGAGGCCGATACCCCACGTCTATACCACCATACACCTTTGCAGACCCCTGCAGGGAGAAAACTGCTGTGCTCAATGACCGAGAGGACACAGCAGGGGGCTCGGTCGGCAGCAACTTCCGACTTCGCCAAGTTGAAGTCAGGGAAGGCTGAGGCCGATACCCCACGTCAACACTACCAGACACCTCTGCAGACCCTTGCAGGGATAAAACTGATGTGCTCAATGGCTGAGAGGACACAGCAGGGGGTTCAGTCGGCAGCCACTTCCGACTTCGCCGAGTTGAAGTTAGGGAAGGCTGAGGCTGATACCCCATGACCACACTACAGACATCACTGCAGAACCCTGCAGGGTTAAGCCGAGGCCGGCTAAAACGGTGATCGATGACATCGTAGACGGAACAGCAGTAGCAGCAGATATGACGGGATCTGTTGAAACTGGAGGAAAAGGGGAGAGAGCAACCTAGCTCGGCCTCCAAAGGAGGAGTCAAAACCCTAGTGACAGCCTCAGATGTCGACTGGAGAGGGCGCATAGTCCCGGAACCAGGCATCTCTTCACCAGATATCCAACAGCTCCCGCAGTATCCACCATGGTAAAAAAACTGCACATCCCCCATGGATGGGGAATAACTCTCACCAGACGTGGTCATGTCGGGAGGCTCCGAAATGACAGCGTTCCCCACCTCCCATGGGTACGGGAGGAGCTGCACATCCCCCATGGAGGGGGTGTAACTCTCACCAGGTGTGGTTGTGTCGGGAGGCCCCGAAACGACAGCGTTCCCCACCCCCCGCAGGTGCAGGAGAAGCTGAACATCGCCCACGGAGGGGGAAAAACTCTCACCAAATGTGGTCTTGTCGGGAGGCCCCAAACCGACAGCGTCCTCCCTCCCTCCACGGATGCGGGAGGAACAGCCACGAGAACGCACAAAAAGTGAGGGCAAAAGGAATTGCCCTAAAGGAACTGAACTGGAAATAACAGGTGAGAGCAGTAGAAGAAAAAGGTGAACTCAACAGGTACAGAATGTAGATGAACACCCCCAACTACGAGAGGTGGCAGAAAACATAACCGGTGGGTACACGACAGAACCCAGATGGCCGACAGGGACCTAAAAACAGAAATTCAGTCCTCAACAGAGTGAAGAAATCCTGTCCATACAGTCCCTCATTGACACCTCACTCCAATAATAATAATAAAATTTATCAACCGAAAAATTTTATGTCCGAAACTCGATGACACGATGTCGAAAAACATTCGTGAAATCGGAATATATAAATAAAATTCAATGAGAATGTGGTTGAAAATATTAACGAGAATATATAAAACACAGTCCTGTTATCATACGATCTTCAGATCCATAATTCCAATCACAGGAAAACCATTATCGACGAGCTGAATTATCACTGTTTCGTAATGCAAAATGGAGACACATCCTCCACGTGTCTCAGACAAAAAAAGAATGATTAATTGATGACAGCACTTCGCATTGGTTAACGGAAGTCGTGGAATTGTACTAAGGGAAGAGCATCCCATACTGGGTGTGCGCCGATGGCGCTTGGCCCAGTTTTGGCTTATTTTTTTCACACCACTTTTCTTTCCCACATCTCTTGGGAAAGATTAAAATAGAGAGTATTTTATCCGAGTTAGGGTCTTCCACTGTAGTGCAAGCCTGTAGTAAACAATTGTAAGGTAGGTTGATAAGAAATGCAAGAGCCTAGATTCAAACCTGCAATCCTTGCAGGCCTGGAAATGAAGGGGATTATATTGTAAACCTTTGTAGGTTATGCTACATAGCATGGTGTTAACACATAATAAAAAGTGTGTTGTAATGCTTTTTTCCGCCTTCTGTTTTGACTATGCCAGTCATGCTGTTTTATGTCTAAATGGGACTTCAGCCTAAATAAATATCAACTACTAATGCTCGATCTCACCAAAGCGAGATCGCTCATAAGTTGTTGCTATTTATTTTGACGGAAAATCTTTACAATGGAAAAAGCCTGCCATTCTATTCATTTGTGGATGCAATACTCAACCTTTGAGTGGCGATAGTCAGAAAGATTGTCTTTCTGGCCAAACGAGAGATTAGTAATTTGATAAAGTTAAGTTGTATTATTAATTATTATATTTATTTATTAAGGTTTAATGACACTTTAACAGCCAAGGTCATATTGTGCCGGTGACAGTTTTATGGGTGGAGAAAGCTGGAGTACCCGGAGAGAACAACCGAGCAATGACGAACAGCTGCCAGCTCCCCAACATCGTAACTCCGCACTGCAGCACAGGTAGGGTCAGATTGGTTGAAGACATGCGCTCCATCGGCGTACAGTATGCCTTAGTGCATGGCGTCATTGTGCCCCCATGTGGACAGTTGGGGTTAAGTGCCTTGCCCAAGGACATAATGCAGGAGTCTGAATCGATCGCTCAGACAGTCACCCATCCAAGGAATAACCGGGCTCGACCTTGCTTAACTTCGGTGATCTGACGAGAACTAGTTACCGCAATGCCACCACGCCCCCAGATAAGTTGTATTACTGTGCAGTAACCTGTAGTTTGTTCGCAAATTTTACAATTGACGTAACCCACATGTAACCTAAATGATCATTCATGGGTTATTTCCAGGCCTGCCCCTGGCACACAAAGTGACTGATTTATGAGACTAAAAGAAAAACAAGGCTGGTTGGCAAATGATCTTTATACATAGACTGCTATACCACTCTCCCATGAATTGCACCTCAAAGTTTCGCCCAAGAGCAGTTGAAACAATGCCAGTATTGCCACCAGGTAATACGAACCCCTGAGTAACATGAATGAGAGGGAAGTGTGGGAGCCAATGTTGAACATACAACCCTTAGCAAACAAAGCCACTTATTTACCATGAGACTAAGTGATCCAAACTGAACAGGATTGTTGGCAAATGGCCTTTACACCTTGATTCATCTTTGTAAAAGTGATCAAACCAATGAAATAGTGAAAAAAAAAAGAATTTCATATAAATCAGAATGATAATGAAAAATTCACTTCAATGATTCAAAACTCTGTTTGGATGCTTTCCTTAACTGGTGAATTGCTAGATTACGTTTTGTATCAGGAATTTGTTCATATTCATTCATTTTAATACAGTTTAGAGTGCCAGGCCCAATCAATTGTAACAAGACAAATTCATGTAAATGAAATACTTTAAATAATCACACTGCCCAAGTGATTCTCGGATTCTATGGGCAATCAGAGGAGTCTCTGTTGATGTTCGAAAGTTTCTATGTTGAAATCGCGTCTTTTCACTCAGCAGATATGGCTGCAGAGCAGATATCTAGTCCTGCGAGGAGGATGGAGGGGTATTTATCAATCCCCTTGCATTTATCAAGTAGCAGGATTATCGACTGAAGGTTCAGTTCATCTGGGGGAGATGTAACTTTTCTTTTAAGCAGGAAAATAGACTGCACAAATAGACTGGTAGAATTTCTATCTTATGGACAAGCAAGTGGATTTTTAACCAATTTGTAGGCATAATTTTAGGAATCTGAGGTGATAGATTGGAAGCGAAATATATTGGGAATGAAAACAATTCAAGTTGGTCACAGTGAATCATTTTGTAATATGTACAATTTAGATATCAGTGGGTATGGTACACAACAAAAAGTGGTTCAGCAGATTCTCTGTGGCCTGTATGGAGGGTTCTCAGTGGTTCTGGGTGAAACATTTCTTTGTTTTGTATACAGTATGTGCAAGGCATTTTACCACAAAACACCCGTCGCTGTGGCAAGGACCATAGGAATCAGAAAATGTCTTTTTATATCCGATTTATATGGCAGCAACAACGGGTGGAAAGGATTAAAATCCACGGCAGACCGATCAAACTAACAATCTTCTTTCACTGCAAACTTAAGTGCTGAGGATTAGTGCTTTTTTGGAAAATGATGAAGTTTTAATGAAAGGAAAATGCTTCTGTATGAGTGATCCGCCATGACATCATGTAATTGGAATTAAATTTAATTCATGACAATAAATATGTCACTCAAAGAAAGAAATGATTGTTTCGGTTGTAGCAAACATTTCATTATTGTACATGTAACAACATACATGTGTTCACACGTTTAGTTTATCCTTAGTGTGAGAAAATCACACGGGGGCATATAGGGTCTGCCACTTGTTTTCGAAGGCACAGGCTTAGCTCACATCAGCCCAAGGCATCCCCCCCTCCCCCGCTTCACTGAACACCTATTACATTTTCCATGGAGTTCAAAAAATGCCCATGGTTGCAGCAGGGATTCGAAAAAGAACTGACGGTTTTTTTCCTCTGTTGATGTGTGCCTGCTATTTCATCACTTCAGAATGAGCAATTCCCCGACTTTTCACACTGTGTTATGCGGGGAGTCATTTACCACTGAGTAAAGCTTTGAGCCTGTTCAGTGACTCACCACCCTACCAGTTATCACTTGAAGAATGAATAAAGGCTTAAATTTAATAGCCTAGATTTTTGGACTCCCTCATTGTATGAATCTCAATGTGTGGCATTTATTCAAATGACAGAAAACACAGCGGAATGAGTTTTAGGATTATTTAATTGCCATAATATTGTTAAATACGACAATTTACAACTTTATTTGAAGTCAAAACACAAACTACAAAATCAACATAGCCTGATCGTAACAGGGATGTTGCTCATCGAATCATTTTCAGTTGTGAGACATTTCGTCCCTATTCAGTTCGACCCAGACAATAGTCAAGCCAGCATGAAGAACAATCACATCACTGACCCGTGTGACTGCAGTTGAAATGTTGGAGACTTGGAGTTCATACTACGGGAAAAGAAGATTATTATTAAACCACTGAGGAAGGGGTTTCACCCCAAAATTATTTACAAGTTTAAGGAATTAGCAGAATACGTCCGGTGTGAAATGTACCCCACAACAAGTGGCGTAGAAATCGTGTAAGTAGGTTGGTACCCCCCCCCCCCCCCCAAATGGAAAATTCCCAAACCCTCTTGTGACTCGCAGAATCCATCCCATATCTGTGGTGCTAGGGTACCCAAACCCAGTGCCCTTCGATCCTTGCCATACAAAACTGAGACTTTCAGTGCCACCCCAACCCTTACTGCCTCTTGAGTTTTTTGTTAGTGTTGTTTACGCAGTTATCCCCAACACAAGTTATTATCTGGGTGGAATATACACAGGGTGGGTGTTTCCAAATCCACCTAATATCCATGTATTCTGCTAATCCTTTAAACTTGTAAATAATTGTTGGGTGGAAAACCACCTCCTCAGTGGTTTACTAATAATCTTCTTTTCGTGTAATATAAACAACAAGTCTTTAACATGTCAATTGCAATCATACGCATCGGCACGGGTCAGTGATATGAATGTTCTTCACGCTGGCATGCCTATTGTCTGGGTCAAACCGAATAGGGACGAAATGTCTTGCAACTGAAAATGATGCGATGAGCAATATCCTTGTTTTGGTCGGTCATTGTTGATCTTGTAGGCTGTGTTTTGACGTCAAAGCAAAGTTAGGCCTAAATTTTCGTATTTAACAATATTATGGCAATTAAATATCCTAAAACTCATTCCGCTGTCTTTTCTGTTGCTTGAACAAATATCACAAACTGAGATCCATACAATGCGGAAGTCCAAAACCCAGGCTATTAAATTTAAGCCTTTATTCATTGATTCTTCAAGTGATAACTGGTAGGGTGGTGCTTCACTGACCGGCTCAAAGCTTTATTCAGTGGTAAATGACAGCCAACGTAACACAGTGCAAAAAGGCAGGGAATTGATCATTCTGAGGCAATGAAATGCAGGCACACATCAACAGAGGAAAAACAAAACAAAAACAAACCAGAGAAACAGAATTTACTGCATCCAGTAAATTCAAGTCTGTGTGAAAAGGGTTAAAGTATCAGGAAAAAACTATATAGAAAGAGAATTTATGGAGGCTTATTTTTGGGAGTAAAATAGTTTTTAACAAATCAGAAATGGGTTTTCGTTAACAGTATCTACAGATATTCATACAGAAATCAGAACAATTTTTCTAAGAAACCAGAAAATACATATATGTGCACACCATTTAAAGGGTTTGATCAAGGAATCAGAAATTGATATTACAGGCTCTGCCATTTATTTGAATGATGAGATACATGAATAATCTTCAGAACTGCATTAGTTGGTATAAAATTAAATTCTTAATAGGTCTGAAAAATATGCTCTTAATGACCTCTGTTCACCGCATTGAGGGGGGTCACATTTTGAACCTCTAGCAAGTTTCAACTCATTCGGTATAGGTTCCATGTCTATGGGGCATATCAAGCCTGAAGTATGAGCATAAACTACTTTACAAATATTGGCTCCACCAACTCCAGATCTGCCATATTTGATGGCATATATTCATATTACCTAGAAAATGTTAAGGTACATGGTACCTCTGGAAACTATTTTGCGAGTAAAAGAGTTCAGTAATGTTGGAATTTTGACGTAAAAAAGGACTTAAAGGCCCCAATAGCCTATCGAAAGACTTATTGGCATTGACAAAATTCCGAGGTCCTATCTATGCCCATGAGTGTTCAGAAAAACATTGTGATAATGGAAAGGGTTTTCATTATTCTTGTTTTGCATAAAATAAAATTTTTTGGACCTATATTAAGATCTTGAGAGGGCTAAAATACCCCCTTTAAACACTCCCATTTTAATCCTTTAAAAGGGGGCATGGTGGCTCAGTTGGTAGAGGTGCAGGCTTCGAGCCGAGAGGTCCTCGGTTCGAATCCCACCTGTGGCAACTGCGCTGTGTCCTTGGGCAAGACACTTCACCCCATTGCCCACGTGGGGGCACGGTGACACTGTGTACTAAGGCGTACTGCATATCGATGGTGCACCTGTCTTCAACCAATGCTAACCCTGCTTGTGTGGAGTTAGTATGTGGGGGAGCTGACAGTTGCTAGCTGTTGCCCAGTGGTTCTCTCTGGGTACTCCGGCTTCCTCCACCCGTAAAACTGTCGTGCTCATGATTAGCCATTGTGCAGAAATTATGTGACCTTAAACACCAATAAATAAATAATCCTTTAAAAAATCAACTCATTCCAATGAGGTGTCATAAGCTATGTTTTTCAAGCAAAAATTAAAACTGAATAGACATTTCTGTGAATAACGCTGTCCGGTTTTCGTCATTATGTTGGGTAAGGGGTTAAGAAGGCTCTTACTTTGGAAGGCACACTGAAAAGGAGCCCCATTCCGTATAGAATTAAATGTTACAGAAAAGAAATTGAAAAACATTCTGTAGCCATGAGTTATGTTAAAGGTGTTTGTACTCACATTGAAGAATTAAGAGGGTTAAAAACAGACCATTCAAATATTCCATTTCATTAATATATTAATGTTACAGGCCTTTTGAGAAAGCCACACACCACTCCATCCCAAAACCTGTCGATCCTGAGTTATGATTGAGAATAAATAAATTTTAAAAATGCTTTGAAAAGTGAAGGGTTCTTTTTTGTTCAACATGATTTGAGAGTGGAGTTTGTAACATGATACTAAATAAACATACAAATCTATTCCATGCAAGTTAAGGTTTCTCTCTGACCCTTTGCTCTGAGAGATTCTCTTTTAGCTAATGCTTCAGCGAACTCATTTGTCAATATATGTTGTAAACATATTTTAACCTCTAGTACCCCAAGGCCCCACATGCCTCCAAATCATAGATGACCGAATACTAATTGCAGGTAGTTATCAGTATACCAAAAACATTGAGATAGGATTGATTGTATACGGGTTATTGTGTTGACAAACAGTGCTTAGAAGACAAAATATTACAACTACACCATCAAGGCATGCCTTCTATGAATGTTATTTATTTATTCATTGGGGTTTAATGACACTTTCAACAGCCAAGGTCACAAGGCCCCACATGTCTCCAAATTATACAAAGTCTATCAGTATACCAAAAACATTGAGATAGGATTGATTGTATTCACGTTATCATGTTGACAAACAGTGAATAGAAGACAGAAATATTCCAACTACACCATCAAGGCATACCTTCTATGAATGTTATTTATTTATTTATTTATTGGGGTTTAATGAAACTTTCGACAGCCAGGATCAACTTGTGTCATACAGTTTAACGGATGGAGGAAGACCGAGAACCCAGACAGAACCATCGAGCAGTGGCGAGCAACTGTCAGGCTCCCCAACATACTAACTCCACACAAGCAGAGTTAGTGCAAGTGCATCATCGACATGCAGTATGCCTTAGTACACAACGTAACCAAGCCCTCACGTGGGCAATGGGGGTGAAGTGTTTTGCCCAAAGACACAAGGCGGCTGCTGCAGGTAGGATTCAGACTGAGTGTCTCTCGGTTTGCAGCCTGCACCTCTGACTACTGAGCCACCATGCCCCTCTATGAATGTAATGGGAATACTTTGAAGGCTTATTTTTGGGGATAAAATAGTTTTAAAGAAATCAGAAATAGGTTTTCGTTAACAGTATTTAAAGATATTCATTCAGGAATCAGATAATTTTTTTCAAGAAACCAGAAAAGGCATATATGTATACAGCATTCAAAGAGTCCAATCAAGGGAATGGACTAGGGGGTCCAAAAATGTGATCTCCAGCAATTCTGAAAAATGCACTCAGTGACCCCTGGGTGACCTCAGTGACCTTGACCCATATTTTAAACCTCCAACGAGTTTTGACTAATTTGGTGTTGGTCCCAGGTCCATACATCATACCATAATTGAGATATGAGCATGACCCACTTTCAAAATGTTTGGCCACGCCCACTTTTTTCATGTAAAAAATGCATGTATGAACTTCAGGAATGCATTATGGAGTCCAAAAATGTGATTTCCAGTAATTCTGAAAAAATGCACCCAATGACTCCTAGGTGACCTCCATGACCTTGACCCATATTTTGAATATCCATCAAGTGTCGACTCATTTGGTGTTAGTCCCAGGTCCATACGTCATATCACGTCGGAGATATGGGCGTGACACCCCTATGGACACCACTAATGCCCCAGGAATCTGAAAAACATAGGTGGCCGAAAACTTGTGACTGTCTATCAGCATGCCAAAAATCAACGAGATAGGACAAAAGGTTTTCGAGTTATCGTGCAGACAAGGAAGCACATAGAAGAGAGAAGACAGGAGAAGAAGAAGGAGAAAAAAAAAAGAAAAAAAGAAACCGTACAAAAACAATAGTCTGTGTGTTTCACACAGACTAAAAATAACAGTTGTCAGTTCTTTTTCAAAGTCCGAGTTTACTCTTGAACTTGGGAATCCATTGAAAATTTGATAGGGCTGGCCGGGGTGGGGGGGGGGGGGATGCCTTGGCCTAACGTGAGCTAACCCTGTGTCTTCGAAAACAGGCGGCAGACCCTATACACATGTGTCTTCCCAAAATACCAAACATGCATTGGATTTTAAGAAAAATAAAATTTGTTTTGTTATTTTTTGTTAGACTTATGTCGAACAGTCGCAGTCAAAATAAAGGAACGAGTGAATGGTTTTCTCACACGAAGGATAAACTAAACATGTGCACATATGTATGTTGTTACATGTATGATAATAACATGTGCTACAACCGAAACAATCAGCTCTTTCTTTGAGTGACATATTTATTGGCATGAATTAAATTTAATCTCAATCACCCGATGTGGCGGCGGATCACTCGTACGGAAGCATTTTCCCAAAAAGCGCTAATCCTCAACACATGCGCGTTTGCAGGAAAGATTATTAGTTTTATCGGTCTGCCACGGATTTTAATCCTTTCCACCTATTGTCGCTGCCATAAAAATATATAAAAAGACTTTTTCCGATTTCTATGGTCGCTGCCACAGAGACGGGTGTTTTGTGGTAAAACGCCTTGCACGTACTGTATATCCCAAACAACGAAATGTTTAGCACAGAACCTTTGAGAACCCTCAGTACAGGCCATAGAGAATCTGCTGAAAAACTTTTTGTTGTGTACCATACCCACTGACATCTAATTTGTGCATATTTTAAAATGATTCACGGTGCCCAACTTTTTTCATTCCAGATATATTTTGCTTCCAATCTATCACCTCTGATTTCTAATATATGCCTACAAACTGCTTAAAAATCCACCTGATTGTCCATAAGATAGAAATACTACCAGACCCCTCTAGGTTTGTGCCTATTTTCCTGCTTAAAACAAAAGTTAGTCTCTCCCAGATGAACTGAGCATCAGTCGATAACCCTGCTACTTGATAAATGCAAAGGGGTTGATAAATACCACCTCCATCTTACTCGAGTAACTAGAAATCTGGTCTATGACCCTATCTGCTGGGTGAAAAGACGCGATTTCAACATAGAAACTTACGAACATCAACAGAGAATCCTCTGATTGCTCATAGAATCCGAGAACCGATTGGGCTGGGTGATAATGCACATCCACAGAATACAAAACAGGAATTTAACCAATTCAATCTTGTTTGACTTGACCTCATTGAGCTCTGTCAAACAAGATTGAATCAGTTAAATTTCTAGTTGCATTATTAACCCTTTACCCAACATAACGGCCAAAACCGGCCAGCGCTATTCTAAAAAATCGCCAATTAATTTTCAAAATATTTTCATTTTTTGTCTCAAAAACATAGGTTATGACCCCTCGTTGGAACGAGGTCGTTCCAACAAGGGGTCATAACCTATGTTTTTGAGACAAAAAATTAGGTTATTCAAGAATTCTTTTTGCAAGTGTCGTCTGCTTTTCATGTTAGGTAAAGGGTTAAAAAACTCTTTACTACTTGAAGTCTTGTTACTTTAATACCAATGTGCAAAGGGTTAACCATGGTACTAGCACTTTTCCATAAATCCCCAATGGGCTTTCAGCCAGGGAGCACAGTGGCTCAGTGGTTATGGAATTGGGACTTCAAACCGAAAGGGTCTCAGTTCAATCCCAACCAGGGGTAACAGTGTTGTGTCCTTGGACAAGGCACTTAATCCCCATTGCCATGTGGAGGCAAGGTGGTGTGGTGTACTAGGCGTACTGCATGTCGATGGTGCACTTGTCTTCAACCAATGTTAACTCTGTTTGTGTGGAGTTAGTACGTTGGTGAGTCTGGCAGTTGCTCGCCATTGTTTGGTGGTTCTCTTCAGGTACCCCAGCTTCCTCCCATACAACTGACCGACCTGAGGTGACCCTGGCTGTCCAAAGCGTTGTTAAACACAAATAAATCAATAAATGAATAACCTGTTGAGCCTCTGCATGCTGATGTCAAAAAATAAAAAATTCATGTCGTAATTTGTTCTCATAATGCCACTGGGAAGGTAACCAAATAAATCTTGTTTTACAGAGCTCTGTTAAACAAGAATAAATTGGTTAAATTCCCAGTTGTATTATGGAAAAAAATTGCTGCTGGAAATATTGGTATTTTGACATCAGTGTGAAGAGGGTAAACAAAAATAATGGGACATGAAAATGCATCAAAAGCAAATTAAAACCATTTGGATGAACAAACCAATTTTATCTCTGTAATCATGTTTAAATTGGTGTCCTCATTCTGCATACATGCACTTAAGTTGCATGACAAGCTCTACTTCACAAACCAATCCTTCAACATCAATACTGTGATAATTTATCATCATTTACTACATCAGACATAACATGAAAGTCAATCTCCCACTCTTGTTGCACCTATTTACAATTATACATCATGTCTGCTTTTATGGATAAGTGCACAAACTACCCCTATACACAGTGAATAGGCCACATCCATCTGACAAAATATTTGATGCAAATTGCCTAATCAACTTTTTTGTACTTCATTCTTCCAGAACATAGATCCTGAAAGCTGACTAGAACCAGTGTTCCAAACTTGCCCGGCAGTGAGGCCATGAGCAGGCCTGTTAACTATCTTCAGATATTGAGGGGGTGTGTGACCCATTTTTGCCTGACCACAACATGGGAGTTGCAAGACTGTTCTTACGTACACCTATAAATTTTGGCAAGCTTTTCATATCATAAGTCTATAACCAACAAACCAAGCAAATGCCATGAGACAGCAAATTCTCCCGCTTTGCAAGAAAGAAGTGGGTCAAAATGAGTAGAAAAAAGTTGAAAGTTGAGTGTAACCTTTTGCACAACTTCTGCTTTCAGATACATGGAGAGTGAACAAAAGTGGCTGAATATCAAACTAGAGCAAAATTTTACCAGAAAGAATGTCTTTAGCAATCTTTATGAAAATCTGATTATATTTTGTCGAGATATCGTGTTCACAAACTCATTCGACAAACACTAAATATCCAACAAAAATGGGCACAAATATCCAACAAAATTGGGCACAACTTCTACAAAACTTGACAATATTGGGTCAATATCAAACAAGAATGCGATCTTCTCACAATGCATACCTTTAGAAACTTTCAGGAAAATCCGAGTACATTTCTTCAAGTTATCACACTCACAAAGTCATTATCAGACAAATTCCAATTTTTTAACAAAAAGGGGCATAACTCCTTCAAAAAGTGTACCTGTAATCAGAAACTGCCTTTTTGACATTTAAAAATATCTGAAAAACATTCCAGCTACAAGATATTGCAATTATTTATTTATTTACTGGTGTTTAACTCTTAACCCACTGAGGATTTTTAAGATATTTTTTATTAAATCTAGTCATGGCTGCTGTAAAGCAGCCATGACTAGATTTGATGAAAAATTCATCTATATTTAATTTTAGAAGTCTGTGTGGTGAAAAAATCCAGTTTACAAGGAAAAAATCTGGTCGCAAGTGCCCAAATGATACTTATTTCAGTGGTAGGAGAAATCCTGTTCTTGGCAGGAATATCCGTCAGCAGCACTCAAGGAGTTAAGGTTATATATTTCTGCACAATAGCTAATTGTGACCTAATAACTGCATATTTTACTTTTATTGGAGTCTTAACCATCCTTCCTCAACATGAGTATCAGACAACACTTGAAAACAGATTTCCTGAATAACTATAGTTTTTTTCAAGTTTTACCACTGAAACACAGCTTATTTGAATGACATGTTGAGCTCATGAGGGGTCCTAAGATACATTTTTTAAACAAAAAAATTAAAAAATAATAAAATTTGATTTCCGATATTTGTAATTAGTGCGGGACAGTTTTGGCCATTGTATTAGGTAACAGGGTAAAAAAAAACATTGCAGCTTCAAAAAAAACAAACCAATGAAGAAATAGAGGATCTCTAATGAGTTGCAGTTTCATATAAAATTTCTGTACAGAGTTCACTAAAATCGATCTGAGTTGAAGTTTACCGAGGTTCAGAAATTTCATGTAAATTGTGACGATTTTGAGGTTCTCTTTATCCCATAGAATAGAATAGAATAGAATAGAATAGATTTATTGCAATATTACACCCACATGGGCAGTATGCACAAATACAGTAGACAATGTTAGGCCTACATTTATCATTTAAAACTGACAACAATATATTTCTTACGAATTTTTACGAAAGAGAAAAAACTCACGCACAGCACAGCAAATCACATTGCAAAGGGCAGGATCTGTGATCTGTAATGTAATTTAATCTTTCAAGATTCTTTTTATCA
The DNA here is from genome assembly GCA_031216915.1 of Pictodentalium vernedei. NCBI lineage: Eukaryota > Metazoa > Mollusca > Scaphopoda > Dentaliida > Dentaliidae > Pictodentalium > Pictodentalium vernedei. Next base: position 110,433,715 of record CM062293.1, read on the forward strand.
CACAATGTGTAATTTAACCTTTTAGCTACTCTTCACAAAAATGGTTTGCCAAACTTTATTATTTTGAAATTTTTGCCTAAACAACATAGCTTCTTATGACCCCACACAAAAGATTCTGCCTGGTGGTTTTGGAGAAGATTCTTTATAAAGAACATATTTCTGATATTGCATGAAGTTAAAATTTTTGCTCCTGTATGGGTCCCAAATATGCCACCCTCCCCCCTTCAGATGCTGCATACCAAATATCAAACGATTATGATCAACAGTTCTGGAAGATATTTTTTTTCATTTTCGCAAATATGCTATTTCAGCATTTTTTCGATTCCTCCTTTGACACACGACAACCAACCAGTTGCAATTTTTTCTTCTTTTTTATCATTTGATTCTAATGATGCTTCATATCAAATAACAGTTCTTCTATGCAATTTTGGAAATATGGGTGTTCTGAAAATATTTCTATTTTTAGCTCCCGGAGAAATCTTTTTGCATGAATCTTATATTTATGACTCAATAATACCAATATATCATATTTGGTTCAAACTGACTCCTAGGTTCAAAGATTTCAGGCTGAGCGAAAGATCTTGCTCCTCCCATTACAAAGACAAATACTGTCCTATGAACTTTGTTTGAACACACTTTATTCTTCACTTAAACCAGAGTGATGTCACACATGGAGCCTGACTGTCCCAGTAATGACAATGCTAAAAATTTAAATTTTATAGTAAATTTCCTTTCTAATTATACCTACTGCAATTGTTTACTACAGGCTTGCACTACAGTGGAAGACCCTAACTCGGAAAATATACTCTCTATTTGATCTTTCCCAAGAGATTTGGGAAAGAAAAGTGGTGCAAAAACACCAAGAAAAAATAAGCCCAAACTGGGTCGAGTGCTACCGGTGCAGACCCAGTATGGGACGCTCTCCTCCAAGTACAACTCCACGACTTCCGTTGCCAATGTGCATATACGTCGCTAATAACTCATTCTTTTGAATCTGCCAACATTAGAGTTATGTGACCAGTGGGGAGGAAGGATTCTTACCCAAATAAGAAGACGGGAGGGCCTCCATGTAAACAATTGCGGTAGGTATAATAATAAAGGAAATTTACTATAAAATTTAAATTTCTCATCAACCAACATTACAATTGTTTACTACAGGCTGAATAGACAATAGGATGGAGGGAATCACATAACCAACCCACACATAACCCAATTGCACTGGAACCGTGGACAGAGGAAGAGGTCCCTAGGCCTATCAACCATAGCATCACAAACATTATTAAAAGACAATGAGAGATGAGGTGCATGGTTATGTGCGACGCACAGACTGAAAGGGCAGTAACAGCACATAGCTGGAACTGACCTTGTAAGAAGCTGAATGGCTGGGATAGACAACAGCCTGAGCAGAAGAAAGAGGGCCCGTAGTACATAGGTCCTCTGCCTGCTCCTGCAACTGTCGCAGATAAGTGGATAATGTAGCATTTCTCCAGTAGGCTGCCAGCATAACATCCGACAACATGGTGGAGTTAATATAAGTCCCAAGAGGTAGACAATGCATGCACCTCGTGCAGAAAAACGATTGGTAATACAATCGCCAGTCGTTAGACGAGCGGAAGCTGCACGAATAGCAAGACAAATCCATCGAAAAATGGATTCAGTAGAGATCTTCTGTCGACCAGGAATAAGAGACAGAAAATCGTTCCTACCCTTCCAAATGAACAGCGTCCAATTGAGATAAAAGCGAATTGCACAAACCGGACAGAGCAAAGGGTGTTTACCCTCAACAGAAGAAAGAGTCCCGAAACAGATAGGAGGCGGAGTAGTTTCTGGTATCTGATTCTTGGCCAGAAAGGAGCAATCAGTGGTAAACATAACACTGGTGGGAGAGCTCCAGAAAAATGCCAGGTCAACCGAGATTGCGTGAAGCTCACTAACCCGTCTGGCTGAGGCAAAAGCCATCATAAAAAAAACATCTTGCATGTGAGAAAACGCATATCCACCGGAGATAAAGGCTCGAATGGCACCCCCCCCCCCCCCCCAAGCAGAGCAGCACCCAAGAAAGATTCCATCTTGGGGAAGCTGCAAAGTCCGAGGCCTTTTCAAGGAAAAGAGCTGAACAAGCTTGGAGAGGCATGGAGTAGTGCAGATACGACGCTGTCCCACATACGAAAAGGTCTCTGAAGCATGGACCTGTACCCTTGATGGTAACAGGTCGGAGACCCCCAGAATCAAACATATACCAGAAACTCCACAATCTGTGTGATCGAAGGAGTGACAGAATCAACAGAGTGAGCCGCACACCATCGACAGAAGACCTTCCAGTGGAGTGCCTCCTTGAAGAAGAAAAGCAACTCCACTGCTAATCTCTAAAAAAACGCTACGGAGGAGACAGGACCTGACAAAAGATATGCGCGAAAGCACAATGAAGTTGGGTCGATGTGAAACCTCCTCGGGTGACCTTGGCAAAGAAGGTCGCGACGTAGAGGGAGACGTGCCGGAATGCCGCCAATAGAGAGCGGAGCAGATTCATCCACACCCACTGAGGCGACAGGGGTGCGATCGAAATGATTCGACAACTGCAGGTTCATATCTTGGCTAGAACCTGAGGCAGAATTGGAACTGGCAGGAAGGCATAGCCAACAAGACCGTTCCAAAGGAAGGACAGAGCGTCCACGGTGAAAACCAGAGCATCTGGACATGAAAGTGTCCACCTGATGATTCCAACGAGTCGCAAAGAGATCGATGTGGGGACGACCCCAGAGATCGCTAAGAGACTGGAACACCACCATGTGGAGCATCCACTCAGTGGAAAAGAATCTGCCCCGTCGGGACACGGAGTCGGCTAGGACGTTCAGACGACCGGGAATGTGACGAACCACCACTCCGGCATTGACATCCAGAGCGAGTAGAAGATCCCAAACCAATTCGTACATGGGAACATGGTGCACGCTGCCCTGGTTCCGAATGTAAGCAACCACTGTCAAATTGTCGGACAACAGAAGGACATGACAATTCAAAAGGTAGGGGATCCACGGCCGGAAACTCAGAAGAAGAGCAAGAAGCTCCTTCTGGTTGACGTGAAGAGCTGCTGGATCCTGATCCCATGACCCGTGAAGGGAAAGACCTGGAGGATCCAATGTCACACCCCATCTGAGATCGCTGGCGACTGCCGTCAGAACACAATTGGACGTGGGGAAGTCCAATGGAAACTTCCTGTATAATCCACTGAACATCCGTCAGAGTCGAAGGTGACGAGGAAGAGACTCCAGTAACTGAAACACCAGATCCAGAGGATTGACATTCGGCCTCCAACGATTGAGCAGAAAGTGTTGGAGAGGTCTGACATGTAGCTGACTTAGAGGACTGGGATCCGTCACAGAACCGCTGAGACCGAGAAGCCGGGGAAGACTCCGAGCTGTTGCGGACGTGGACTGGGACAGAGTCAGGGCAAAGGCTTAAAAAATCACAGCCCTTGCCAGGGAAACTGCCACCGTATCCAGCTGAGTACGGAAGCCCATCCCCAGATGACAAAAACGACGGAGAAGGGACCAGGTCCGACTTCTCGCTGACTCTGAACCCTAGTGATGTGAGCAGGCTCAACAGTGTGTCGACATCCGACTCCAAAAAGTCAGCACTGGAATGCCTCTGGAGGATATCGACTTGATATGCCGATGAAGACACCCTGGACTGTGTGCAATGTAAGGCTAAGACATGCGACATCGGGAGGGTGAAGGCCCAAGGATCCAGGTCGAGGCTGAAGGGCATGGCCTTGAGCTGGAAAACTCCCTGGTGAATGGAGTGGCGAACCAACCTGAAAGCCTCCATGCTGAAGTTAGGAGCAATGATAGACTGGGTCAGGATACTCAGATCGATAACCGGTCGGTGTCAACTGTCCTTCTTGGGCACCAAGAATAGACGGGAATAAAATCCCACTGAATGAATGTTCCTGATGACCTTGATTGCCCCCTTTGACAGGAGATAGCCCATCTCCGTGATCAAAAGTTCCCAACGTGTAACGTTGAAAGGGACTTGTGTTGGAAGAGGCACTCTCGACTGAGTTGGATGCCTCAATCTGGGACGAATCGAGGTGACTACTGCCGACACCTATCCTTACCCTGTAAGCAGAAGTGGCGGCAGGAGGATCAGCCCTTGGCTTCACAGAGGAAGCAGAAGGGTACTTGTTAGGCTTTGGACGGCCCCTGCCTCCAAAAGAAGGCTGATCAAGCAAAAGAAGGCTGATCAAGCAGACGAAGCCCAACACGGACTCCAGAGTCTCCATATGAAAAATGGCCGGCTTGGGAGTTGGAGTCCTGATCCAAGACCGTCAAAGTCTGGCAGACTGAAGGATTGGCGGAATCATAGGAACGATAACGCACCAGAGGCAAAAAAGTGTCAACCCTGATGAAGAACAACGTCTTCATAGCCTTGGAATTCAGCTTAGAGTCCAAAGCTGTAAACGCTTCAACCACCTGTACCGACAGGCAGGATTGCGTCCGGGCTAACACTGTCGGCTGGTTTGACGGTTTGAGATCTGGAAGGAACCCAACACAAAGTCAAGAGCTGCCCTCAAGTCAGAAGACTGTTGGCTCTCGATGTCAGGTATGTCAGACTCATTCCGTGAGTCGGAAGACACATAGCCCATCATGGGCAAACCAGCCAATGCCTCCAATGGTGTAGGCACACCAGGAGGATCAGAAAGCAGCCGAGCTTCCAATCCGGGGAGGGGGTGCCTGGAAACCACTCGTAGCCTCGCTGGAAGCAACGGAAAAGGCTCTTGGACAGAACCTAAGTGAGCAAGGAGAGGGCCTGCCTAAGCTCACTGACTGTGTCGGCCGGTCGAACCGACAAAGTGGCTTCACTCCTGACCCATTTAACCAGCAAAGGGTCACAATCCTCAAATACACCCGATGCGGGGCGACGGGCTGCAGCCGAAACATCTGAAGGCAGATGTGTATTGGGGTATGACATACCCAGAGGATCTACAGAGCGGAAACTCCGGAGAGTCGCCACAGACCTCTGCGGGACAGAAGGTCCAGGCTGCACAAAAAGTATTGGTCCTGCAAAACTAGCCATGGATCAGAGTGCATGGACGGAAACGCTACAGAGCTCATGGTGACCTCACCATGAACATCCGAATCCAATGAGAAAAACTGCGGTACTCGACGGCTGAGAGACCACAGTAGAGGGTTGAGGCCGATACACTACGTCTACACTACCAGACACCTCTGCAGACCCCTGCAGGGATAAAACTGCTGTGCTCAACGGAGGAGAGGCCACAGCAGAGGGTTGGTCGGCAGCCACTTCTGACTTCGCAGAGTTGAAGTCAGGAAAGGCTGAGGCCAATACCCCACATCTACACTACAGACATCGCAGCAGATCCCTGCAGGGATAAGCCGAGGCCGGCTGAAATGGTGACCGATGACATTGCAGACGGAACAGCAGCAGCAGATACAACAGGAGGTGTTGAAACTGGCGGAAAAGGGGAGAGAGCAACCGAGCTCGGCCTCCAAAGGAAGAGTCACAACCCTAGTGACAGCCTCAGAAGTTGACTGGAGAGGGCCCATAGTCCCGGAACCAGGCATCTCTTCACCAGACAACTCAACAGCTCCTGCAGTATCCACCACGGTTAAAAAACTGCACATCCCCCACGGAGGAGGTATAACTCTAACCAGACGTGGTTGTGTTGGGAGGCCCCGAAATGACAGCGTTCCTATCCCTCTCTACCTCCACAGGAGTGGCAGGTACTGCAACCCCCTCCCCCTCCCATGGAGGGGGTATAACTCTCACCAAACACACCAAACAGAACACACCAAAGCGAGGGCAAAAGGAATTGCCCTAAATGAACCGTACTGGAGATAACAGAGGTGAGAGCAGTAAAAGAGGTGAACTCAGCAGACATAGACAGAACACCCCAACTACGAGAGAAAGGTGGCAGAAAAAGTACCGGCGGGAACACAACTGAACCCAGATGGCAGACAGGGACCTAAAAAACAGAAATTCTGCTCTCAACAGAGTGGAGAAATCCTGTCCATACAGTCCCCCATTGACACCTAACTCCAATAATAATAAAATTTATCAACCAAAACATTTTATGTACGAACCACATGGTATGCGAAAGTCGCACGCGACATGTAAAATATATAAAGTACAATGAAAACATGGTTGAAAATAATAACGAGAAAATATATAAAGTACACTGAAAACGTGGTTGAAAATAATAACGAGAATATATAAAACACAGTCCTGTTATTATAAGATCCTCAGATCCATAATTCCAGTCACAGGAAACTGTTGTCAACGAGTTGAATTATCACTGTTTCTGAATTTGCAAATGGACGTCCTACTCACGAGGATGGACGAAAAAAGAATGATTCATTGGTGATTGCCTTTCGCACTGGTTAACGGAAGTCATGGAATTGTACTAAGAGAAGAGCATCCCCTACTGGGTGTGCGCCAATGGCACTCGACCCAGTTTTGGCTTATATTTTCGTGGTGTTTTTGCACCACTTTTCTTTCCCAAATTTCTTAAGAAAGATCAAATAGAGAGTATATTTTCCGAGTTAGGGTCTTCCACTGTAGTGCAAGCCTGTAGTAAACAACTGTAAGGTAGGTTGATAAGAAATAGCCTGTGCTATTTTCTGTTAAATGTTTACCTAACGAATCTGCCATATCTGCACTCGTGATATACAAAAATTGCTATTTTAATTTTATTTTTTCATTTTTCTACCCCAAAACATACCTCATGACCTATTAATGGAACAAGTTTCATGAGCTTGTTCCAATAAGGATTAATAAGCAATGGTTAGAAGTAAAAAATGAAAAAATCTGATATTCAGAAAAGTAATTTGTACTGTTGGCTTCAACTTGTGTTAGGTAAAGGGTTAACAATGCAGTACATAAGACATTCTCTTTCTAAAATCTTCTATTATAATACTACTGAAAAATAATTTTGGAAAAAGTGACAAGAAAAATGTTCTGCTTTTTTCATCTTTCTGAAAGAAAGTATAAAATTATTTGTTTTCTGAAAATGTCAACAAAATTTGTAGTTAGATCATAAGCTGCATAGCTCTGTTGATTAGGAAATATAACTTCAGTTAATATAAGTTGGAATTTTTATCTTAAAATTTATGGTTTAAATTTTAAAAGACTATTCATCAAATTTGAAGTGTATCTGTGTTTTCTTGTTGAAAAAGTAATATCACATTTAAAGAGAATCATATAATTAGAACTGGATTTATCTTCTGGATAACATGGGGAGGAGGGACCCCCCTCCCCAAAAAAATAAAAAAAAAAAAACAAGAAAAAACAAGCAAATCAATTTGAACAAACTTGACACCCCTAGAGATGTTACATACCAAATATGAAAGGATTCTCACTGTGGATCTGAAGAAGAATTTTCAAGAAATTTTCTCATATTGCTCTAAGTTAAACTTTGGGCTTCAAGGGCTTCAATAAAAAGCCCAAATATTAACTTCTCTTGAACAAACTTTAATCTTCAACACCAAAGAGTGTTACATACCATATATCAAGGCAATCTCTCTGGTGGTTCATGATAAGATTTTTAACGATTTTTAGGCTTCGGCATCACTGCCCAGAGCCTGACAAAGGCAGCTGCTTCATTTGAACAAAATAGAAAGGGTATACCCCAGGGATGGTTTTGCAATATATGTTTGAATTTGGCTGAGTGTCTGTGAAGAAGAATCCAGGTTTGCAAAAGTTAACGGACGACAGACGTCAAGTGATGGCAATACCTCACACTGACTTGCAGTCAGGTGAGCTAAAAAAGCTGCATACAAGTAAGAGAAATCATGTCTGTAAATGCAATTATTAAAGTTCTATTGATCATGCAAGAACAATAAGAGGCCTGCAATGCCAAATGCTGCTAATGCTGGGAATACCAAGTAAAATTTACGGTAAAAAAGTGTTAAATATTTCCTAAAACCGATAAAAGAAATCATTGATGTAAATGCAATCATTAAGTTGTATTGAGTAGGCAAGAATTAAAGTAACAAAGTATGTGGCAAAAGCCTAATTTCAAATGCAAAGAAACTCAGTTTGAAAACATGTTTAACCCTTTACCCAAAGCAGACGATTTCAAAATTTATTATTTTAAATACCATTTTTTTAAATTTTTTCCAAAAATTTCAACAAAACCATATCATGTAACCCCTCTTTGGAACGAGATCGATGAGCTCGTTCCAAAGAGGGGTCACATGATATGGTTTTGTTGAAATTTTTCGAAAAATAATATTTTTTCAGCTGCTGAATTTGCATATTACGCGGCAGATGCGGGCGATTTGTTGGGTAAAGGGTTAAAAGAGGTTAAAATCATGCCAATATTAATTAAAATCACTGTAGAAAGCTTCAGTAGACAGTAGACATTAGACATTGTCACAAATGAGAAACAATGCCATTCCACTAAACTGTTTGAAGATTTAAAGGAGTAACTTTGAAAACAAAAAACTTTAACCTGGATGTTCCAAGTTAAATTGACTACAAAAAAGAGTTAAATATTTCCCAAAATAACATGAAACATAATGAGAATGATACAATCAATAGTAATTAATATTAATTAAAAAGAAAAAAACTTTAACCATCAGTAAAAAACTTTAATCGCAAACTTTAACCAAAACTCTAAATGTTAACAGACAGACAGATTGACGAATGGATGGACAAAAGTCATGACTGTAGCCCTGACTTTAAACACTCGGGCTAAAAAGGAAACTCAATACCAAATATCAAGTCATGGTGTACATCGGTTCATGAGAAGATTTTTTTTTAAATTTGGAGAATTTTCCTCCTCCACCTCCTGGGGTGAGGCAAGGTGAATTGAACAAAATCTAAATGCGATGTCAGGACATTCAGTCCAAATTTTAACTAAAATCAGTCTAGTGGTTTTGGAGGAAAAGTTGTGAACACCATGTTTATGAATGACAGGCAACAGATGATGGACAGAGAATGGTCACAAGAGCTCAACCTGAGTTTCAGTTTCGCAATCTAAAAAGTATCCCAAGAATTATCAAAAGAGTTCTGAACCATCAAGATGGCCATTGGGCACAAAAACAACCGACAGTTATACAAACAAAAATAACCAACAGTTGGACCAATATTGATTAGTGTCTTATTTATTGTCTCAAGTCTGCATAAACTGTGTAGAGAGAAAATAAATAACATACACTTTTCTGTTCATTGAAAAATATATGTGAGTCAAGGTGTCCAGATGTTTTGTAACAAGTTGATGGGTGGTTCACTGATTGAGCTTTGATTACATATATTACATATTAACAAAGGAATTTTCTTAACTGTTTTGGTGTGAATTAATACCTTGATGCAAAAAATTTGATCTATGAATTGTTATCACTACTCTGGCAAACTAACCTACTTTTACCTTTACTAGGTTAGCTTAACACTGTTATTCATTGGCATAACTTTTGACAAGTTTATATTTGAAACTGACATGGCTGAGACTAGTAACAAATTACTGAGGTTATGACAGTATAAAATAGCATGATAATCTGAATGCATATTGAACATATATTGATGTTTTTCTAACCAACCTCAAATACATTTAAGGAACACAAAAAAATTAGGAATTTTCTACGAGGTTATGCAACTGTACACATAATTTGTATATGCCCCACATTTGGGAGCCTTGGCACCATAAAAATCTTATAGAAATTTCTGGGTCAACCATGTGCCAAATAAATACATAAGAAATGCACATAAGGCTAAAAAAAGTATTTGGTTCTCAGGCACCTTCCTCATTGAAATTGAATCCCCCCTGTTGAACATTTTTATTGGCTTGCAGTGTCTTCCAAAGTTATTATGAAATCATGAGACTTTCAAATTTTCCTTTTTACATTGATTTATATTCATTTGGACATGTTTTCAAGAAAGCTTGATTAAAATACAGTGTCTGTTTATTATATTTGTTTTGTGAACATCTGTTTGCTCTGTTCTACAGAAAATTTCTCAAATATTATGTGGAAGGTATTTTTTGAAAACGGTACATAAATATAACTTAAATATAACTTAACACAAAAATTATATTTCTTTATTAACTGGTAAAGTGCTGAGTTTTTTCTGACAACAAATCAAAGCTCATCATGTACTGCTCTATTACATTTAATTGGATAGTGCCTTATAGGCACTATCCAATTAAATGTCAGAGAGCAAGGTATTGTATAAAAAATCTGATCCATATCAGGGACAATAAAGGCTTCCTCAGGCAGAATGTAGCTACAGACAGTTATTGCCTGTCACTTTTAGTAAAGCCCAAAATATGGCTTCCAGTACTCTACCAGTTAACTTGTGGAGTGATGGAAGTCAAAATTCTGGTTTTACTCTAAGTGAAGGTACCACAACTTAAAGACTTCATATTTGATGGATGTGTTTCACATTACATACAAAGTAAAATGATTTTGACTAGTCAGAATTGCCTACCTACAATTTATAGGAGAGTGCCTATAAGCACTCTCACAAAAATTATAATGAGGCAGAGACAAGTGAACAAATTTTGATGACCAAAAATAATTTAGCGCTCTTGCAGTTAAAGGCTTCATATTTTGTGGATGTGCTCCATAAAATGTGTGAGGTGAAATTATTTAGCCTGTATGAATTTACCTTCTTGGCATTTATGAGAGAGTGCCTGTAGACACTCTGCCATAAAGATTAACAGGGCAAGAATATGTAAATAAATTGTTCTGACAAAAAAAAAAATTAACATTCTCCCAGTTATTAAACACAAAAAATAAAAATACAAGCCCCCCCCCCCCCCCCACCCCCCTCGTTGATTTGACAAATTAAGTGCTTGAGAACCAAATGCAATTTTTTATTTGGTCAAAATACCATCAAGTAATGTCACATCAACCCTTTGTTGCTAGTTCATACCTGACTAAGCAAAACACACATTTTTTTAGATTACTGTAACGAGGCTTGCATGGATATACATTCATTTCTGTAGCTTACTTTTCAGTTATCTTTATTGAAAGCAAACCTACTGTAAAAGCAGAACATTACAGAACATCTCAGTATGAAATCTAAAGGTAAATTTCAATTTGAATCTACTTTAGAGCCCCAAAACTGGTACTTCAACAGCATCACCGAGGCTTCCAGATGATGAAGAGATTTCTCTAACAGTGGCTTTGAGTAAATTTTGGCTGCTATACAGACATCCAAGATTTTAGAACAAATTACTGCCAGTCTACAAGAGCTACAAATTGGTACATAAAGAATATTCTGAAATAAAACAGGTCAAGAGTATAATATTATTAGTTTTTGAAACATTTCCATATTCATTTCCTTAATGGGACATTTCTGTGAAAGCGGACTATAATAATAATAACACTTTGGCCAGCCGCTGATATGTCGCGGTTCTCGGACGAGAAGGCCATGGTTACCCCTGTACTCCCAACTGCCTCCCTATTCCCACGCTTCTCCTCTCCTCCCAACACTTGGAGACGAACTGCTTGATGACATCCCTTGCCCCATTCTTTCCAATCTCACCGATTAGCATATTAACCCTCTCCTTTGAGTCTCCCCCTAACCACATGTCCTTCATTCTCCCATCCCACTTCCCCATTATACTCCCAGTGAATCTCATTCTTTTAGACTGATACTTTGGGCATTTTAGAAGAAAGTGTTCCAGGGTCTCCACCATGCCCAAGTTACACATCTGGCACTCCCTTTCACCGTCTTTCCCAATTTTTCCCCTCAGCTCCAGGGATCGCGACCTCAGCTTGAACAACAGTGACTCCCCTAAGGTGCCATCAAGGTACTCTTCAAAACCTGGCTTCTCTTTATCATGCAGGCCAACCAAAGACCTCTTTGATTTGACTCCCTCTCGCCAATTACGGTTACAATCCGCCATGACCCTTTCTCTGACGATTTTTTTACCCTGGTTTGCCCCAACGTCCAGGTCCGAGATCTCCAATGAGTAGTTCTCTACTAGCTCCCTCACTTGGACCATCCACCCCGTTTTGATATTTGAGTTGAAAATTCTCAGGAACATTACTTTACACCATCGGCTGTCGGGAAGATTTACCAAATAATTAAGATAATCGAGTTTCAACAGGTCTATCCTGTCCTTGATCCTCATCCACCCAAGCTCACCCCTGATTGCTTCTAGCGCTGCGGCATTACTCGACCCCGTTATCCATCGGCCTGCATCGTTCTGCAGGATTTCCAAGCTCTTTACGGCCGTCTGGTTTAGGGGTACCGCTTCCGTACTGTATGTTATACTTGGCTGCCCCACCATTTCCCAAATGGTTTTCCCCACGAAAACCTTATTGAAACTGTTTCTCCCTATAAGTTTCATTTGGTTAAGGATTCGCTTCCCCTTCAGAATCAATTTATTTGTGTGGTTTCGGTAGATGCCTCTTCCTGTAATGTTTATATTTACCCCCAAATACTCGTAATCACCTGTCTCTCCTACACTGAGAAGTTTGCTGCTCCCTTCCGGAATGCAGAACTCACCCACTCTCCACCTTCGAGTGGGGTCCACTTTGCGGCCCACAGGTATAACTTTGCTCTTGCTTTCATTAAGTTCGTGTCTCCATTTGCTCCCATATTTCCCAACAATTCCCAGCATTTTCGTTAGCCCCTCTTCGCTTTCTGACACTAGAACCATATCGTCTGCAAAAAAATAGCCCTGGGATCTTCAAGTCCCCAACTGCTACCCCGTCATCGCTACGCAGGAGTTCATCTCCTAAACCTTTTATGTACAATGCAAACAGGGTTGGCGAAAGGATACACCCCTGTTTTAGGCCTATCTCCATAGGCACACGTTTTGTTGTAATGTTTCCCAGGCTAAGTTCCCTCTGTACATCCTTATATAATGCTTTCATAATTCCAACAAACTCGCCTCCTAAGCCCATGGCCTCCAGCTTGCGCCACATACCTTCCCTCCATACTCTATGGGACCCAGTTAGCTGTAAGAATGGAGAATCTGTTAAAAAAATTAAACCATTATAATCAATGAAAAATCTGAAACAGCTGCTTCATAGAATTACTGTCTTAATCCATTAATAAAAGTGAGAACTCAATGTATTAAATTTTCTTCTATAATTTGTTAACAGCTGCTTCAATAAAGTCATGAAATAGTTTTCAGTTCATGAAACTGTTGGACATATGCAAAATCCATATTATAAGTTATTGAGATAAATTGATGGTAACATGGTCTGAGGTTTGCGGCTCAGAGCTTATGTTCATATCTAAACATGAACATAACCTCTGCGCCGTAATCCTCAGACCATGTTTCTGTCAATTTATCACAATAACGTTTTTGTTTCAATAAGACCCCCCCCCCCCCCCCCCTCACCTATAGCCCAAGACCCACATCATGAACAAGGCAACTTTTAACGATAACAAATTTAGTACATAAGGTCACCCCATTTTACATCAAATCGTAAACTGATTTGTAATTTAACTGGTAGAGTACTAAATTATTTTTCATGGGTGATTTGTAATGTGAGTATTTCTTTTCAAGGGTACCATACTACAAGCAAAAGGAAACCCAGTGTAGTAAAATTTTGTCCATAAACATTTGTTTTGTTACAAGTTATTGGGGAGTGCCTCTTGGCACTTTCCAAAAATTGTAATAAAACAATTTGCTTAAACATTTTTTTTTGTGTTTCAACTGCTGAGCAAATGGGGTAATGAATACAGAGTAACACCACTATAGTGGCTTTCTGCACTTTTCAGTACAGCCCTGATAGTCGCTTCCAGACTCAACCATTTAAACACTTTATTTGGAACACTGTCTGCTGCACATGTAAAAAATCTATAAAAGTAAAGCAGTTAAGTTTGTAACTCCATTGAGGGAATTACCAAATAGGCAAGGTCATTTCAAATATTTTGCATGGTGATGTCAGATTGTAACATATGCTATGGGAGCCATAAAAAAAGGAAAAACTAAGCAAGCTCTCATCCAATCAGAAGGCAGGGATTTTAGACTTATGGGAACATTAAATATTCACAAGATAAGTGTCGAAAACAACCTGAGACTACATGATAATATAAGTAAAAATGACAGCCAGATTCACCTTGTATCTAGACAGTTTTACGGGTGGAGGAAGCTGAAGGACCTGGAGAGAACCACCAAACAACTGTCTGACTCCCCAATGTACTAACTCCACACAAGTAGGGTTAGCATTGGTTGAAGACAAGTACACCGTCGACATGCAGTATGCCTTAGTACACAGCACCACCACGCCCCCCACGTGGGGAATCAAGATTAAGTGTCTTGCCCAATTTATTTATTTATTGGTGCTTAAGGTCACATATTTCTGCACAATGGCTAATCGTGACCACATCATGGATACAAAGTCAAGTCCATCCCAATCATTTATACCCTTATTGCACATTTTAGAGGACTTTCACCACACCAATTTCCTACCACCTAAGTCCAACAAGGGCAATTAGTCTCAAAGAAATTCTTGGACACAGCTGGTTCACAATATCTTTTATGTTATTATGACCAAAAAGCTATATATTAAATTAGGAAAACAAAATCTTGTATGGCTTTCTTTGAAATGTGATGACAAGAAATTCTTAGTCCAACAAGAGCAATACCTCTCGATGAAATAGTTGGGACATAGCTGGTTCTTATTCCCCTTCCTGATATTATCACTAAAAAGTATATATCAAATTTTGGGAAAAAATGTATACGACTACAACTAAAGTTAAATTTTCTTCAGACTGCTAGCTGTATGCAATCGCACACTGGAGATAGTAAACAAATATAACATCAGGATTATGATAGAAATCAGGGAGTGTCAATACAAAAATGGAAACAGAGCAAATTTGATGATCCAATACCAGAAATCAATTTCAAAGTGCTGTTGTAAAGTGATGGTATTATTATAGATGCTTAAAATAGAAACGACTGATATTTTTGGTCATATAAATGGTACAATTTAATGGGAATGCCAGGAGGTCCTCTCCATTAAATTGTAAAAATACAATAAACAAGTGAGGGCTTCTGAGATACTCATCTGAATGCCAAGAGCCTCACATCAACATAATACAATGAAAACAATCTGACCAATAGGCAAGACACAGTATGCGGAGGGTGAATTGTCACCAAATCACCCATGGGGTGGAGGTACTACTCTCAAATTTTGTACAGAAACACAAGAAGCACAAGCAAAGCTTCAACCAATGGACCTCCAGGTTCAACCTGGAGGTCCATTGGCTGAAACTTTGCCAATGCTAATTATGCTTTGCGACAAATTATCATTTATTGCTTGAGAGAAATCATCATTCCACGGGAGATTTATTGATAATACACTCTCCATGTATTGTAACAAAAGTAACAAAAGTATTGCAACAATCCAAATTAATAAAAGATGAGATATAGCCAATTTAGGCCAGGGTATAAATGAATTTATGGGGAAACTAACTGCCAGCTTTTTTGAGTCCCAACTGTATACTCCACAGACTGGCTTTCTGGGTTCGTTCCAGTGACCCCAAGTTGTCCAGTGGAAAGTTTTGGTTTCATATGCTCTTTCCTAAATCCGTTTTCACCACAGCACTGTGCATGTTCCATCATTTCTGGGGAGTCAGACAATTTTCAGCAACAGACCATAGTCCCTTTGTTTTAAGCTAACAATCCCAGAATTCGTACGAACCATTCCTTTGGTGGCACCAAGTTCTTGATCAACAGGTTATGCGTCACTCCAAACTTTTCAGCAGTGCCATCAAGTTTACAAAAATCTTTCCCGCCATCTCCAAGCCTCTAGGCAACAAGTGATTAACATGCCTTATCCCAGTCATTCACACAATCATTAAGTGGGTATTTTGTTAGTTTTCTCTCTCCCCTCCTACTAGAATCTCAATTGTGCAAATCCTTCCAGAGCAGCAGATGGACATGCTAACTTGAATGCCTACGTCATACAGGGAAATCATCCTCGAGTTCTGGAAAGCCTGCTTCTGCTTTGCAGCCAAGAACCACCGCATCGGGATACCTTCATCATTTCCTTTGCAAGTTTGGAAGTATTTGTGTCCCCGGCTGTGTTCATTTCTCATGCCTTACTGTGTGTGTCTCCACAGATGGAGGAACCCTCTATCCCTGTTTCATAGGCTGGGATTGATGAGACTCTATATGTCAGGAATGGACTGATTTCATAAACACTTGCAGTGCCTATCTCTGCTTTATAGGCTGGGATCCTGGTGCTTTTTCAGCAGTTCACACAGGTAACTCCAATCGTGCCTACATGGCCAGTAGATTCGGCTACACTGTTTTTTGTTTTTTTTTCTCTTTCTGTAAATCTTGTTGTTGCTCCAGATGGTTTAAAATTTCGGAAAAGTGTCATCATCACCTAAGCATTACATGGCTACAGGCACTGCATTATCTAATCCCCTTTTGGCATAATTTTATTTTTTTTTTTGTTTTTCAAGTATACAAGTATACATCACATGATAAATATAATTAAACATAATAACTTGACATATGAGGTGAAGTGCAAAACTTTTAAAAAACACACAAGTGAGGAAAGAAAAAAAAAACAACACACACACACACACAAGAAACAAAACTCGATCTAGATCTGGCAGTCCCGCACCCCAAGTCTGGGCAGCCTTGAATGGCCAGGGGTCCCATGGGTGACTTGGTCAGACAGAGTGGATGCAAAACAGGTGATTTCTTTTGGGGGTGATAGGTGATCTATGCCCATCACCATACCCAGAGAGATGAGTTTAGTGTTGGGCACAGATTATCCCTTGTAATGTCGAAAAGTTAGCATAATTAATTATATTTTGGGGAAAGATTTCATTTACCTGAGCGTTACATGGTTTTATGTACGGTGGTATCTGCACCCATTTTGGCAAAATCTTTCATAAGTTAGGGAAAGGTTTCATAATTATCTGAGCATTACACCGCTAGAGGTACTCTAGGTCATAGATTGCATACATTCAATATTTGTATAGGCTCAATAAACAAACCGGTCACTCAATGAGTGGCCACATTATCATCATAATTCAGGCTTGTTATTTTGCCAAACATAGCTTCTCCCAGGGTTAGGGTTAAAAAGGTTTTCATCAGGAGTGGTTTCTTCCATAAAAAAATATGAATCTCTGTTTTACAGCCAAACCATGACACTCCTAAATATACTCCTGGAGCTTAAATGGAAACAAGAATAAAACCTGAAAGAAAATTGGGTCCGATAATTTTTTATCACTTCTTAACAAGGTAAGGAAGGATATATCATCGAATGCAAATAGATTTGACATATATGATTGGATTACTGATAAAGACAAGTTATTTGTGCAATACAGTGGACCCCTGTTGATTGAATATCCACTTTGGCAATGAAATTTATTCAATTAACAGGTGTATTCAATTAACAGGGATTTGGTTATTTACCTGTTTTTCTAGCGATAAACTTAGCATTTAAGCTATTATAATCTTGTTTGACAGAGCTCATGGAGCTCTATCAAACAAGATATTATAGACTAAATGCCTGTATTTGATGGACTGAGACCAACCTGGATCTATAATCAAGGAAAGTATGGTGATTGGTAGAGTAATTTCTCACATGATACAAGATTTTTTATTCAATTAACAGATGTTTACTCCACAGCCTACATGTGATTAATAGGTCAAATTAGTATTGAAGGTATGGTAAATGGTTTTGTGTTTGGAAATTATTTTCAACAAGAAAATAGTCATATGCATAACATATGCCCTCTTCTGCAATACCAACATGGGTAGTACAAAAATTATTAAATTTTTTGCTGCCATTCAACAAATGAAAGTGTCAATGACACTGTAGCTTAACTTGTCTGTGTATTGTTTGATGAAAAGGATAATGTTCAATGTTTATGAAAGGATTATGAAATAAGACAAGAATTGTGATAATTGGGAATATGTTAATTTCTGTTCCCTGTATGCTATGTTTTTAATAAAAATAATATGAGGTGTAGACTGTACTAAAGAACTGAGGGGTGGGTTAATGTGGTCTTCACAGTTAATGTATGTGGCCCTCACAGTTAACGTATGTCAAAAGTTACCAAGTTACAGTGAAATTATTCCAAAACGAGTCATCCTATCAAGTTACAATGAAATCCCTTCATAAATATGGCCTGTAGACTGTGCTAAAGGTTTTTGGGCTTCAGGCCTGTGTAGCCATCACGGTTAACCGATTGCAACTAAAATGGGACGTCATCATCTCAACATTATACCGAGTCATTCTACCAAGTTACAATGAAATCCCTTCACAAATACGACCTGTAGTCTTACTTTCGGGTTTTGGGCTCAGGCAGCCATCATGGTTGAATGATCACGACCAAAAGGGGACGTTCTCATCTGGACGTTATCTGGAGTGATCCTACGAAGTTACAATGAAATCTCTTCATAAATATGACCTGTAGACAGTGCTAAAGGTTTTCGGGCCCCTGTAGCTGTCACAGTTGACCAATCATGACCAAAAGGGGATGTCATCATCTAGGCATTATATGGAGTCAACCTAACAAGTTACAATGAAATCCTTCCATAAATATGACCTATAGACTATGCTAAAGGTTTTTGGGTTTTGGGCTCGGGCAGCCATCACGGCTAAATGATCGCGACCAAAAGGGGACGTTCTCATCTAGACATTATTTGGAGTCATCCTACCAAGTTACAATGAAATCCCTTCATAAATATGACCTGTAGACTGTGCTAAAGGTTTTCGGGCTTTGGGCCCCTGCAGCCGTCACAGTTGACCAATCACGTTCAAAAGTGGACGTTCTCATCTAGACATTATATGAAGTCAACCTACCAAGTTATAATGAAATCCCTCCATAAATATGACATAAAGACTGTGATAAGGGTTTGGGGCTCGGGTAGTCGTCATGGTTGACAGATCGTGACCAAATGGGGAAGTTCTCATCTAGACATCATGCAGAGTCATCCTACCAAGTTACAATGAAATCCCTCAATATTAAATATGACCTGCAGACTGTGCTAAAAGTTTTGGGCTTGGGCAGACATTACGGTTGACAGATCATGACCAAAAGGGGACGTTCTCATCTAGATATTATACAGAGGCATCCTACCAAATTACAATGAAATCCCTTCATAAATACGACCTGTAGACTGTGCTAATGGTTTTCAGGTTTTAGGCTCGGGCAGCCATATAGGTTGACTGATCGCGACCAAAAGGGGATGTTCTCATCTAGACATGACCCCAAACCTGCATATGAAATTTTGTGATGATCAGACAAGAACTACGGGGTGTAGCCTGTGCTAAAGGAAAATGTGAACAGACTCACAGACCAACAGACTTCCGCATGTGTGATGGCAATAGCTTATCTTGACTTTGATGAAAAATGGATGGTTAGAGGCAGAGATGGATGAAGAGCAATCAGTTATTCCCTACTTACATGAGCTAGAAACTGGTTATCATTTACTATTGCAAAATAATCATTGGTCAGAAAAGTGGTGATCAGTTAGATAAATGCAACAACGACTTGACAATTCTCAATAGAATTTTATCTGACACCACACAAAATTAGAAGAATCAATTTTATGACATGCAGCCTCATCTGATTTGCAACTGAAGTAGAAATTCATCATTATCATATGATGTGTAATATTTTCATCGAAAACAATTAAATCAAGAAATTCTCTTGTTGGATCTTTTATTCACCCCAAAGTACCTGCACTTATTTGGGACAAAGATACTATAGGATTGTATACTCATTTTCAGATTGTTTCATAGTTCCTACAGAATCAAAACATTTTTCTTGAGCTGCACATGAACACAGTCTTCCCACTGATCTCTATACAACTGAATTGCTGGAATGCTCATTGGTCACAAGTGTCTCATCTGCCACCATCAAGAGGGAGGTGGGGGTGGGGGTATTGTTGCTATAAATAGACAATGCTAAAAAACAACACATTTGCTCCAATGTTTTTAAAGAATATACATGTACTTTGATGTGTGGGATAAGTGAATATGTTGATGATATGCCTAGTTTTCCTGTTAGGCTTCCATTTGATGTTTTAAAATGTGAATGCAGATATGCTGTGACTACAGTCACAGCCTAACAGCTTTCACTTCATCAAATGTTATCAATGTGGGATGTTAATACGTTGATTGGCCCAATATCTCCCAGTGCGGGAGATGGAGTGGAGTTGTGAAATATTTTGCTGACGTTCAAGTAATCCAGTTGTATAAAGATCAGGGAGTCTTTTCCACTTTCACCAAACCTGAAGTGGTTTCATAAAGGAATAGCACAAGACAAATGCATCCTGTAAGACAGATAGCAAAGCAGGGAAAAGATGTAATCACTGAAAACACCCTGTATAACCTACTCTGGCTCACAGAGGGTATAAACAGTCAGATATGAGAATCAAAAATTTTTTTGTTATTTTTATCTAATGATAAAACTGACCCCAACAATTTTCAACAATCAAATATTTCAGGACTTTCCAATAAGAATAGTTGACTGCATGACCAGTTTCTTTAAAGATTCTCCTGGCACAAACACACCTGGCTAATATGTCTGTCATGTATGCAAGCAATTATTACCTAAATAAACTTTTCAAGGGCTTTCACTTTCTTGAAAAAAAGTTTATTTCAACTGCTTGAGTGCTAGAAGTCACTATCTGTCGTGTATGCAAACACCTTGCTGCACTTTTGGTTTTTTACAGTATCTGTACATGCCTATCAGTTATTTTAAAAAATCTATGAGCTGGGATATTCTGTGCCAATCTAGTCAGCCTTTATACTCAAGGTTCTTACAACTCAGCAAGTTAAAAAAGACAATCTCAAGTGCTTTACAGGATCTGCACCTAAAATTGTATTAATTATCTCGGTTGTTTCTATACATACCAGTTCAGTTGTCTTTAAACAGTGATTAGTATCAGCTGTAGGTACAAAATGTAATTTGCACAAATACACACAAATGTTCCAGCCAACACGTACACATTTTGACCAAACTGAGACAAGCAATTATTACCTCAATAAACTTTTCAAGGGCTTTCACTTTCTTGAAAAAAGGTCCATTTTAACTGGTTGAGTGCCAATAGCCACTATCAGGACTTTCAGAAAAAGGAGGGTACCAGAACAAAAGCCAACATTTCCCTTTCTTATGTTTCATATTCAGTCAAATGCAAATAATATTTTGTTTAAATAAATTTGTTTTATTACAAATTATTGCCCAGTGGGCACTCTCCAATAATTTGTAAAAAAACAAATTTTACATAACGAATTCAGACCCCCAAAATAATCTAGCCCTCAACCAGCTGAAGCATTTTCTTTAACCTTGAATATGGTACATAAACAATATCTGTGAACAACATTTTTGGAGTCAAACTATCCAAGAATTGGGAAATTGTCCACATGAAAAAAGGATTGTCAAACAAAGTGTAACAAAAAATCCTAACTTAGTTAAAGATGCAGTTACTGGTTGGATATCATGATCAATAAATATACTGAGTTATCAAGTTGACAAACAGAAGACAGTGTATAATTTAACTGGTAGAGTGCTGGAAGCCCACATTTGGGCTTTACTCTGAAGTGTAGATACCATAACTTATATAACTACATATACAGTATACTTCATATTATCTATTCCTATTATCTTTTAAGTGAAATTATTGTATCTGTATGGATTTTCCTTGTAATTTAGGGGAGTTATTTCCAGGGCTGGGAGCAGTTAATGTTTCAAACATTAACGTGTTAAATTATTTTAACAACGTTAAAAAAATTTAACCCAGTTAATAACGTTTAACTTTGAAGATTATAATTGTATAATATGTAGCATTGCATCATTATCTTGTGTTCACCCAAGCCAGATCGCGCATGCTGATGACGTCGAATTTTGTGCCATTTGACGAAATTGAAGAACACGAATAATTTAGATGTCTATCAATTACTGACAACCCATTGATTTGGTGGAGAGAGACCATGAACCCCTCCTACAATGTTGGCAAAGTTAGCCTGTCGATATTTGGTGATACAGCAATATCCGCTTCATCCAAACGCCTGTTTTCCATGTAAGGACTGGTATTCGAACAACGGTGGATGTCTCTTTATAAGGATATGGCCGCAACAATTGTATTCTTAAACAAGAGGCCCCAGGGGGCCTGAGGGCGCTCACCTGACATGGTAGCCTAAATATCAACCCAGGGAATTGATTTCAACAAGCTGCATCTGCCCCTCCTAAGAAAAGCTTATACCAAATATCCAAAGATTCTTACCAGTGGATCTAAAAAAAAAAAAGAAGATTTTTGAAGAATATTCCTCATATTGAACTAAGTAATAATAGGGAGCCCAAATATGAACCCATGGACTTGAACAAACTTGAATCTCTCCTCCAGTGGGATGCTGTATACCAAATATCACAAGATTCTGACTGGTGGATGTGAAGAAGAAGATTTTTTAAGAATATTCCTTATATTGGACTAAGTTATAATTCGGGCTCCCACAGTGAGCCCATATATCAACCCAGGGCCTTGCCTTGAACAACTTGAATCTCCCCCCCCCCCCCCCCCCCCCCATCCCCACAAGGATGCTGCATACCAAATATCAAAACATTCTGATCGCTGGATCTGAAGAAGAAGATTTTCAAAGAAAATTCCTCATTTTGAACTAAGTTATAATTCAGGCTGCCACAGGGAGCCCGAATATAAAACCAGGAACTTGGCTTCAACAAACTTGAATCTCACCCTCCTAAGGATGCTGCATACCAAATATCAAAACATTCCGACTGCTGGATCTGAAAAAGAAGATTTTTAAAAGAAAATTCCTCATTTTGAACTAAGTTACAATTTGAGCTTCCACAGTGAGCCCAAATATGAACCTAGGGACATGGCTTGAACAAACTTGAATCTCACCCCTAAGCATGCTGCATACCAAATATCAAAACATTCCAACTGCTGGATCTGAAGAAGAAGATTTTTAAAGAAAATTCCTCATTTTGAACTAAGTTATAATTCAGGCTCCCACAGAGAGCCCAAATATGAACCCAGGGACTTGGCTTGAACAAAGTTGAAACTCACCCCCCTAAGCATGCTGCATACCAAATATCAAAATATTCTGCCTGGTAGATCTGAAGAAGAAGATTTTAAAGAATATTCCTCATACTGCACTAATTTCAACATTTGGGCTCCCATAGAGAGCCCAAATATGGACCCAGGGAACTGATTTCAATAAACATGTGAAACAATCTTCCAAAGATGTTATATGTGAAATTTGAAAGCTTTTGGAGCAGTGGTTTGGGAGAAAAGTAGTCTTAAATGTTTTTCCCATTACCCACAGTGTTAAAAAATGCTGACTCCGCACTTTTTCAAAGTCCCTAAAAAGTACCCCATGATAAAACCGATAGCAATTTTTTTGACCATTCCATTCTGTTGGTTATAAGGAAGCTTCACACCAAATAAGAATTCTCAGTGTCATGCAGTTTCAGAGATATGGGCGTTTTAATTTTTTTCTATTTTTAGCTCCTGCAGTTCCCATGGAGCAACGGGAAATTTGGGGGGGGGGGGGGGGGGGGGGCATAAATTAAGTACTTACGACCCAATAAGCCCCCATATCAAATTTGCTTCAAATCTGCCTCCTGGAAAATAGAAAATTTGGGTGGGCAAAAATTCTTTCCCCTCCTGTAATGAGGCAAATATAGCTTCTCAAACTGCTCTTGAACAAATCTACACCTCAAAAGGAAGCTGCACACCAAATATCAAGTCTCTGCTACTGCTGGTTCATAAGAAGATTTTTTAAGATTTAAGCATACTTTTTGGGCATGGCCCTACCGGGGGGCGAGGCAACTTGATTTGAACAAAATCAAAATGCGATGTCATAACAAACTATTACCTCAAATATCAATTAAATTGGTTTGGGAGGAGAAGATGCAAACACCATGTTCACGGATGATGGACGACAGATGGTGAGTGATCACTATAGCTCCCCGGACTGAAAGTCAGGCGAGCTAATGAAAAATTGACTAAATGTTAGTACTTACAATAACCTGAGAGAACTATATTAACTACTCGTCCCCTGAGTTCCAATGTGTTTTATGTGCCAGTAGGCACATAGAACACATTGAAACTCAAGAGACGAACTGTATGTAAGTTCAATCATATTTAAATTCAAATCAATAAAAATGTCCGAAGTTATTAAAATTTGGTTCATTTTAACATTTAACGCCATTTAACTCATTAACGCAGAATTATTTAACATGTTAACATATTAAGGAAAATTTTTAACTCCTCCCAGCCCTGGAGAGTGCTATATAATTTAGGGGATTATAGGCACTCTCCCATAAATTGTAACAAGGCAAAGACATGTGAACAAATTTTGGTGATCAAAAATATTTTAGCACTCTACCATTTAATATGGTAACAGTGTACCGAGAAGATATAATTGTGTATAAGCATTAAATGCCTAATTCAGACTTTAACTTTTTCTGCATCAGAACATGTTCCAATATGCAGACTCTTGGTAAACTGGCAAGTTACCTTCTATAAACCTTGGCAAATATTTCTTATCCATGTCATGTGGTAGGAAGCCAAAACATCCCTACAAACAAGTGCAAAGTCACAGTATGTAGACTGTCAAAGCACACTAAAACTTATATCATCAGGCCTTTGAAGGTTAGGTAGAAAATAGAAAATGAATAACAGATGAGTTCTTTAAAACAATTTTCGAAGGAATTTCAATCCTGCTCTTCGGCCTATGATCATTTTATTCTCTGGCCTACTTCAAAGACTGTCAAAGCAAAGGCAAAGATTATAAATGGACATATACTTCTCACACTGCATTTGTATTATAATTCATGCCGATAAATCTATAACTCAATAAACATGAATAAAAGATTCTTTCAAGAGCTCTTCAATTATAAATGTTCACATATGGTACATCATTATTTCCATTGAAAACTTCCATTTTGAAGCATACCACAATTGTACCTGGAAAAAGCATGACAGATCACCAGTTTCCTGTCTGTAGTTTTGAAAATCACGGGATGATGAATAACACCGTACTGGAATAAGGTTCAGGAGGAAAACTGTCCCCATAATTCAGTAGTCAGTACACAATGATGGTAAACCCTGTACCATAACCACTTCTTTAATAACCTTTTTAAGGAGCTGTTAACCTTTAAACCCCTACACACTGATATCAAAATACCAAACTTTCAAGCAATAAATTTTACCCACAATGCAACTAGGAATTTAACAAATTCAATATTGTTTGACAGAGTTGTATGAGCTGTCATGAGAATTGGTTAACCCTTTACCCAATGTAATGGCCAAAACTGGCCAGCGATATTCACAAAAATCGCCAATTAATTTTCATTTTTTGTCTCAAAAACATAGGTTATGACTCCTCTTTGGAACAAACTCGTTCCAATAGGGAGTCATAGCCTAAGTTTTTGAGACAAAAAATGAAAAAAAATTAGTTATTCAAGAATTTTGTTTGCAAGTGTCATCTGCCTTTCATGTTAGGTAAAGGGTTAAATTGGTAGTTGCATTATGGGAAACATTTTCAGACTGAAAGTTCAATATTTGACATGAACGTGCAGGAGATTAAAATAGTCAATCATGAGTAGACAATAGTAATAATAACAACAGTCAAATTACCTTGACAATGGTTTCTAGTCATGTCGTGGGTGTATTTTGAGGTGGTAGAAATTGGCTAAATACCACTGCTAAGCCACTGGACACGAAAGCTGGGGTGCAGAAGAAAGTATGGAAATTGCCTAAGTGTTGAGAGTTAATGCAGACCCAATGTGTTTCCATCTGATTTACTACGTTAACAGGGATTTAAAAATCTTTCAGTTTATCAACAATTTTCTGGGTGGGTAAGTATATACTGCTCTCCTCAAATCAGGCAAGACAAAGGGGGTCAATGGAAATCACCAACCTCAAAACTACAGGTCTGTCTGACTGTACCAACAAACAGTTTAATTTAGCAAAATAATGTATAAAGATGGACTCTTTCAGCAAAAATGGAAAACCTTTTCCATGATCAGTATCACATCCAGTACAGTACTACCAGTAACAGAACCTAGCTTAGCCCTTCAGTAAACAAAAGAAATATGTAATGCGAAGCTATCTCTATAAGAAAATTTAAGTGGCAGGTACATGGAAAAATTAACAGGTTTATTCTATTAGACTGTATGCAATTGTGGAGGTAATGAAGAAATTAGAAATGGGTATATTGTAAATACCATTTGATATGGGTATTGTTTCAATACCAATTTATCATGCAGAGTCAAAATCTCAAATTTGGGTACTGAAAAATATTTCTGACATTAGCTCAAACACAAAAGATCAGACAACATAAATTGATGCAACAAATAAGCTGAGAGAAGATACCCAGGGGATATTTTCTCTCAGCATTTGTGTTACATCATTCATTAAATTGGTCATTCTTATTATCCCCACAAGTCTATATAGGTGAATGTGAGCATTCTGAGTCTCTGACTACCAAAAACAGTGACCTTTTGATGGGCAGTATACCTATCATTCAATAATGGTGTTTGTGCCAGTATGTTGTCAACATTGAATACCATACCGATACTCAGGCAAATCATTCTAAAGAAACCATTCTTTGTTTATTAGTGTATAACAACACTTTCAACAGCCAGGATTATATCATGTCCTAACAGTTTTATGGTGGAGAAAGCTGGAGTACCACAGAGCAACTCTCATAACTTACTAAAGATACCACTGCTGAAACTGAACATGAAATTTAATATTGCTAGCTCAAGAAATTATGAAATTTTCATGCGGTTCATCTCCAATTTATTTATTTATTGGTGTTTAAGGTCACATACTTATGCATAATAGCTAATCATGACCGTGACAGTTTTATGGATGGAGGAAGCCAGAGTACCCAGAGAGAACCACCGAGCAACGTCGAGCAGCTGCCAGCTCCCCAACATCATAACTCCACACTACAGCACAGGCAGGGTTAGATTGGTTGAAGACATGCGCACCATCGACATGCAGTATGCCTCAGTACATGGTGTCATTGTGCCCCCATGTGGACAATCAGGGTTAAGTGCCTTGCCCAAGGGCACAACACGGGAGTCCGAGTTGATTGCACAGACGGTCACCCATCTGAAGATTAGCCATGCTCGACATTGCTTAACTTCGGTGATCTGACGAGAACCGGTTACCACAACGCCACCGTGCCCCCTCATCTCCAATTAATCCTGTAAGAACATCTTCTGGGGGCATTCCTTTTTGAAGGCATATCTCTCTGAATAATTCAATAAAAATTCACATATATCCATTGAAACTGTGATACATCTTCCTTTGTGTAAAATTACTGGGAAAAGGGTATATGACATTACATGATTTTACTGACAACAAGGGCAATAGCCCTCAAAGAAACATTTTGACACAGCTGAATCACAATCCTGTTCCATGAAATTATCACCAACTAGAACTATCACTGAAGGTGATTAATACCCCCGCTTTGGGTTTTTAGAGGAATGCACTTCTGATCATGTAGGCGAAGGCCATAAGGAAATGTATACATAAAGATCATTTTTTGTTGTTGAAATTTGTATTTGCATGTGGCCTTCCACAAAACAGCACTGAATACTTAAAGAGCCCACACATATATGGTTTACATTTGGAAAAACACATTTACAATGTGCAACATGTATGCAAAATCGGTTCATTAATGTAGGAGAAGTTGCACACACAAGAATCCCATTTGAAAACCCATAATAAATCCAAGTTAAAGGGAGATAACCTGGTTAAAATTGTCGCAGATCAAAAATTTGGGAATATGCGTATGTTCACTTAGTTGTGATAATGTTTGAAAGGTTTCGTCAAAATTGATTGATAAATGTAGGAGGAGTTGCACGCACAAGAATTTCATGTAGAAACCCATAATAAATCTAGGTTAAAGGGAGATAACCTAGTTAAAATTGCCACAGCTCAAAAATTTTGGAATATGCGCATGTTTACTTAGTAGTGATGATGTCTGTAAACTTTTGTCCAAATTGATTGATAAATGTAGGAGGAGTTGCGCACACAAGAATTTCATGCAGAAACCCATATTAAATCAAAGTTCAAGAGAGATAACCTGGTTAAAATTGTCGCAGATCAAAAAGTTTGGAATATGCACATGTTCACTTAGTAGAGATGATGTTTGAAAGGTTTCATCAAAATCGGTTCATTAATGTAGGAGGAGTTGCGCACACAAGAATTTGTTCGAACGGAAATACATAATAAATCTAAGTCAAAGGGAGATAACCTGGTTAAAATTGTCGCAGATCAAAAATCTTGGAATATGCGCATGTTCACTTAGTAGTGATGATGTCTGAAAAGTTTTGTCCAAATTGATTGATAAATGTAGGAGGAGTTGCACGCACAAGAATTTCATGTAGAAACCCATAATAAATCTAAGTTAAAGGGAGATAACCTAGTTAAAATTGCCACAGCTCAAAAATTTTGGAATATGCGCATGTTCACTTAGTAGTGATGATGTCTGTAAACTTTCGTCCAAATTGATTGATAAATGTAGGAGGAGTTGCGCACACAAGAATTTCATGCCGAAACCCATATTAAATCAAAGTTCAAGAGAGATAACCTGGTTAAAATTGTCACAGATCAAAAAGTTTGGAATATGCACATGTTCACTTAGTAGAGATGATGTTTGAAAGGGTTCATCAAAATCGGTTCATTAATGTAGGAGGAGTTGCGCACACAAGAATTTGTTTGAACGGAAAAACATAATAAATCTAAGTCAAAGGGAGATAACCTGGTTAAAATTGTCACAGATCAAAAATCTTGGAATATGCGCATGTTCAATTAGTAGTGATGATGTCTGAAAAGTTTTGTCCAAATTGATTGATAAATGTAGGAGGAGTTGCGCACACAAGAATTTCATGTAGAAACCCATATTAAATCAAAGTTCAAGAGAGATAACCTGGTTAAAATTGTCGCAGATTAAAAAGTTTGGAATATGCACATGTTCACTTAGTAGAGATGATGTTTGAAAGGTTTCATCAAAATCGGTTCATTAATGTAGGAGGAGTTGCGCACACAAGAATTTGTTCGGATGGAAAGACACAATAAATCTAAGTCAAAGGGAGAAAACCTGGTTAAAATTGTCGCAGATCAAAAATCTTGGAATATGCGCATGTTCACTTAGTAGTGATGATGTCTGAAAAGTTTTGTCCAAATTGATTGATAAATGTAGGAGGAGTTGCACGCACAAGAATTTCATGTAGAAACCCATAATAAATCTAAGTTAAAGGGAGATAACCTAGTTAAAATTGCCACAGCTCAAAAATTTTGGAATATGCGCATGTTCACTTAGTAGTGATGATGTCTGTAAACTTTCGTCCAAATTGATTGATAAATGTAGGAGGAGTTGTGCACACAAGAATTTCATGCCGAAACCCATATTAAATCAAAGTTCAAGAGAGATAACCTGGTTAAAATTGTCGCAGATCAAAAAGTTTGGAATATGCACATGTTCACTTAGTAGAGATGATGTTTGAAAGGTTTCATCAAAATCGGTTCATTAATGTAGGAGGAGTTGCGCACACAAGAATTTGTTTGAACGGAAAAACATAATAAATCTAAGTCAAAGGGAGATAACCTGGTTAAAATTGTCACAGATCAAAAATCTTGGAATATGCGCATGTTCAATTAGTAGTGATGATGTCTGAAAAGTTTTGTCCAAATTGATTGATAAATGTAGGAGGAGTTGCGCACACAAGAATTTCATGTAGAAACCCATATTAAATCAAAGTTCAAGAGAGATAACCTGGTTAAAATTGTCGCAGATTAAAAAGTTTGGAATATGCACATGTTCACTTAGTAGAGATGATGTTTGAAAGGTTTCATCAAAATCGGTTCATTAATGTAGGAGGAGTTGCGCACACAAGAATTTTGTTCGAATGGAAAGACACAATAAATCTAAGTCAAAGGGAGAAAACCTGGTTAAAATTGTCGCAGATCAAAAATCTTGGAATATGCGCATGTTCACTTAGTAGTGATGATGTCTGAAAAGTTTTGTCCAAATTGATTCATAAATGTAGGAGGAGTTGCGCACACAAGAATTTCATGTCCGGAAAGACGTACGGACGGACGTACGGACGGACGGACGGACGGACGTATGGACGTACAGGGCGATTCCTATATAGCCCCCACTTCTTCGAAGCGGGGGTATAAAAAAGCTATATATGAAATTAGGGAAAAAAACATTGAATGGTTCTCCCTGAAATGTGATAAGAAATAGTAATGAGATGACAAGAAATTCTTAGATCAACAAGGGCAATAACCCTTGAACAATAATACTTGAATATGGCTGGTTCAGAGTAACATTCATGATATTATCACCAAAAATCTATATATAAAATTTGGAGAAAAAAATATTGAACAGTTTACTTTGATATGTGATGACAAGAAATGATAATATGATCAGATGACAAGAAAGTCTAAGATCAACAAAGGTATTTGAAAAAAAAACACTTGAATACAGCCACAGGGGTCTGGAAACGTTATTTTAGTGATTTAGGGTATATATGTTTAAAAAAGGAGAAAGGGTAACAAAAGGCGAAATTGGGAAACTTCAACCAAGTGTCGACAAGTTTAAAAAATTATTAGATCTCGATGTACTTGGTTCCTGGCACATACCAGTTCTATTCTATATACATTTCCCTATTACTTAAAACAAATTTCGTCGGAAATATCTTCAGTATTACTAGAGATATTCAATAAAATGTTAGCAAAAAGAATGCTATTTTCTGATTTGTAAATAAGGTTGTCCAAACGAAACCCGAATTTTTTGACACAAATCAGTGATATAAATGCACATAGAGACATTGACCTACGCTTCACTGTGGCTCTTTGTGTACCTTTTTGAACACTTTCAACGACTGCCCAACACCAGTCACCTATCTATACTCTGGGGAGATATTTTTTCAACATTTGCAGGTTTTTCAGCCTTCTTCCTCGTCATCATCGTCATATTTTAACAACTCCGCTCAGAATAGAAGCAAACTTGAAAGCCTTACCACGATTGGTTACAAATGAACTGAGAAATCGAAAGTAGATTGAGGTCACTGATCTCAGTTCACTTGTAACCAATCGCGGTAAGGCTTTCAAGTTCGCTTCTATTCTGAGCGGAGTTGTTAAAATATGGCGATGATGACGAGGAAGAAGGCTGAAAAACCTGCAAATGTTGAAAAAATATCTCCCCAGAGTATAGATAGGCGACTGGTGTTGGGCAGTCGTTGAAAGTGTTCAAAAAGGTACACAAAGAGCCACAGTGAAGCGTAGGTCAATGTCTCTATGTGCATTTATATCACTGATTTGTGTCAAAAAATTCGGGTTTCGTTTGGACAACCTTATTTACAAATCAGAAAATAGCATTCTTTTTGCTAACATTTTATTGAATATCTCTAGTAATACTGAAGATATTTCGACAAAATTTGTTTTAAGTAATAGGGAAATGTATATAGAATAGAACTGGTATGTGCCAGGAACCAAGTACATCGAGATCTAATAATTTTTTAAACTTGTCGACACTTGGTTGAAGTTTCCCAATTTCGCCTGTTGTTACCCTTTCTCCTTTTTTAAACATATATACCTTAAATCACTAAAATAACGTTTCCAGACCCCTGTGAATACAGCTGAATACATTCATGATATAATCGCTACTAAAAATTTGAGCAAAATATTTTGGAATTTTTTTTCTAAAATGTGATGACAAGAAATGCGTCAGGATGAACAGAAGGATGGACAGACAGATAGACAGATGGGTGGAAGTCATTCCTATATATCACTCCCATGATGCCACAGGGGATAAAAAATAATAAAAATTGTATAAAATAACTTTCATTATTCTTAAATGGATAACAGCACCACACTAGTTCAATATTTATCTTCCTCCCATCATCTATGCAAATTACTCCCAAACGCATACTAATAAATGTACTGACTAACAGAGGGCTCCTATTGAAATTATTTCAATTCACATGTTTTAAACATCTACCTTCTAAATGAGGTCTGTTTTTCCTATAATGTAAATTACTTGAAACAATTTTCTTTATCCTTAATACAGGAGAGGGTGGATTCTACCACTTTGGTAAAAATCTATATTTTTGTCTGCACTGAAATCCCATTATTGGGTGCAATCAATCATTACAATCTGTTGTAAGGAATAAAAAAATTTCATATTAAGGAAAGTACAGAAAAACATTGTTTAACCCTTGAACACTGATGTCAAATATTCAAAAGGCTCAAGGTACTGCTAAGATATTATACTGCTGGGGGTTAACCTTTTTCTTGAAACAAAACATGTTCCAAAATGATAGAGTAAAAGAAATATTTTATTCTATTCGAAGATGGCTAATGACTTATTCATTCATCAGCCATCTTCTCATCTCTTAAGACTTCTTGTCCCATCATTTATATGGAGTATAAAAAACAAATAGCAATGGTAAGTGTATGTCAGGCTTTTAAATTTACTAATCAGAAAAGCGGGAGTCCTATCACATTGGTTAAATGCATGGGAGCCCTATCACATTAGCTAAATGCATATCTATATCATATGGAACATGGTGTCGCTGCACAAAAACTCAGTGACAGGTTACATAATCGCTCTTACCTTACTGGCCAGTAGAGAGTAATGAATAAGTGGCTTATATTGCAGTATCTTGGTGTTAGCTACTGGAATTTTTCTAAAATTTGGATCAGCATTACCTTCCGTCTGTGCCACTCCCTCTCCCAAAATGTGCTTGTATATAAAGTTTGTTAATTCTATGCCAAATATTATAGGAATTTATGAGACGAATTATTTTTGGAACAGATGGATCTGACAGAAGTTTGGCTTATTTTAAAAAAAGTTGGATCCCCTTATAAGACTGTACCACATCCTGTATAAACTGTATATGCATTTCAGGTTTGGTAACCTTAAGCTAAATAATACAGGGATGAATATTTATTTATTGGTGTTGAAGGTCACATATTTCTGCACAATGGCTAATCATAACCTCGACAGTTTTATGGGTGGAGGAAGCCGGAGTACCTGGAGAGAACCACCGAGGAAAAGCGAGCAACTGTCATTTCCCCAACATACTAATGCCACACAAACAGAGTTAGCATTGGTTGAAGACAGGTTCACCATCGACACAATAGTACACAATGCCACATGCCCCACATGGACAGTGGGGGGTGAAGTGTCTTGCCCAAGGACACAACACGGTTGCTACAGAGGACCTCTCGGCTTGCAGCCTGCACCTCTGCCTATGGAGAAATTTTCTGCAACAAGTGTTTAATAAAACTTCTTATAAAGAGATGATCGCCTTGCTTCCACTCAACAGAAAAAAGGTATTCCTCTTAAAAAAGGAAAATTCACACCTCTATTGTTTTGGGGACAGGAGGCTGTGACATATGGATAACATAATCTATGATTCAAACTGAATAGTATCAGAAATAATAGTCTGAATTATTTTGGGTATAGATGGATGCGATACATTGACAACATCACCTATGTTAAAAAATGTAGTATGTGCCATGCCTCTCCCACCCTCCACACCCTTCCAAGATTAATTTGCATGTCAAATCTGGTAATCCCAAGCTGTGTAGTAAAGGAATTACGAGTCTGAATAGTTCTTATGATGGTCAAGTGGATATGAAACACAGATAAATACATGGAGCTAGATACTAAGTCACCCACATCCTTGTTGCAGTAGTGGGTGAGAACAAACTCACAAACTATAACATACTTGATAACTAAGTTCCCATCATTTGCCTCCAAGTGTGGACAGTGCTTTGGGGGCGCGGTGGCTCCGTAGGTCGAGGTTCGAATCCCACCTGCCGCAACTGGGTTGTCTCCTTGGGCAAGACACTCCACCCCATTGCTCACATGGGGCATGGTGGCGTTGTGTACTAAGGCATACTGCATGTCAATGGTGCACTTGTCTTCAACCAATGCTAACCCTGCATGTGTGGAGTTAGTATGTCAGGGAGCCTGACAGTTGCTTGCCATTGCTCAGTGGTTCTCTTCAGGTACTCTGGCTTCCTTCACCCATAAAACTGTCCAACATGAGGTGACCCTGGCTGTTAAAAGTGTTGTTAAACCCCAATAAATAAATAAATAATGGAATGTGCTTTAAGTTGGCTATCTAAGCTTCAGGTGTTGTGGAAAGCTGCCAAGTTACCAAAATTAAAGCTTGACATCAAATGTTTCACTGGACTCCTGAGTTAAATCTCAAAAAACATTTTTTGATGTAAAACAAGTTTCCCTAATTCCTTGCAATTAAGGGGTGATTAAACTTCAAGAGATAACTTTATTAAAATTATTACAGCCAGAAAAATTTAGGAATATGTGTAGATTCAATTGTTAGTGGTCATTTTTGAAAACTTTCATTGGAATTGGCTCATAAATTTGGGACACACACACACACACACACACAATAAGCTTGTAGAGAAATCTATATTAAATTTTTTTAGTTCAAGGGGAGATAATTCAGTTAAAAGTAGCATTGATTGAAAATTTGGGAAAACATGCCGACTTTTTGATGGTCAAAACCCATTCATAATTGTAGGAGCTGCACACACAATAATTTTAGATGGATACATGTACATACAGATGGATGGACATAATATGGCAGGACAAGATGACAACAACACAGCCCCGCTTCTTGGAAGTGGAGGTATAAATATGAAATTTATCCAGCAAAAACACAAATACCACAGCTTGTCAGAACGTATTTTTACCAAAGTGAGCCAACCAATCACCTGAATAAATTGTGAAGAAATTTTGACATCTAAAAATAATTCAGCACTCTACCAGTTAATAACCCCTCTTCCCACCTCCCACACATTCTCTTCATTTAAGAGGGAGATGTGTATTTAATGCACATAAACTTGCCAGCAATCACACTGCTTATTATGTATAAAAAGTTTAATCAAATTTGAATTGGACACTGTTAACTATTTTTCGGTATACCTCTCCCACAATGATCAAGAACTCCCACAGAGATTGTAAATTTTGCCTCTCCTGGGACAAGATTGTCAATGATCCAGTGGTTTAATCCATGGAAACTGAGAAGTTTAGTAACAACATGTACACATGTAATTTGTTTACAATGTGCACTCTGGGCTAATGGGATTGGATTACTGTTAGATGGTAGGACAATTCAAACTTTTTCTGCCTATTTCACTTTGGAAATGGGGCCTCAATTTGAACCCAAAAAGGTTTTGAATTAAATCCTGTGATCATGCATAAAATGGTTTATCAAAATATCAGATTGTTTGAAATTCTTATTTATTTTTGGGCAAGATATTCTATGGGACTGAGAGTCCCAAGGGAATCGTTAATTTTTCCCCTCCTGGGAAAGTGTCAGCCATAGGGTTCATACTGGGCATGTAAAAGAGATTATCTATGAGAAGTTTAACCAATGTATCAAATTATTTGAGATTCTCGTTTTCAGGAATAGGGTTCCACACAGATCGTGAATTTTGGCCTCATGAAAGATTTCTGCTTTGAAATTTCAGTATTTTGGCACCAGAATTCAAGGGTTTAACCAGAATATTATATCACTGGAGACACTTGTTTTCATGCAGAGGGTTCTAGGGGGTTGGGGGCTCCGATGAGGATTGTGAATTTTGCACGTGATGGGAGGAGAATCAGTCATGGGGTTACCATAGGGGCATGTGAAGAATGTACTTGCCTGTGGTCATACACAAGAAGTTTAACCAAAATTTAAAAACATTTGACTGCAAAACAACAAGTAAGTTTATACTTATGTTTCCCTCTGTAGAAGACTTTTACCCAAGGAATTTGAGTAAAAAATTCTGCAACAGCTGATGGGTATGTATGAGATACAAGCAAAAATATATGTGACAGCTAGATAACAGTAACATCCTAACAAGACAGACATGATTGTTGCATTCTATTAAGATTGTCAGATATACAAAAGGGAACAGGTTTACATCAGCCATATCGAAAAGACATATAAATTATCACATTCCACTTGGTGTGCTTGAGGTGTGCTGAAGGGTATACAAATGCATCACAAAAAAGTGATAAAGTTCTGTGTTTCATCTGGTTTTAGTACAAAGAGATAGCTTAGCAGACATTTCTTAAAATATAGAACTGTAGTGAGGATTAGATTGGAATAATGACTGAATATTAAAATTTGTGTCCCATAGGGGCAAACAACAAAACTGGGTGTATGTTGACATATATGCTTTATTTATAATGCAATATATCCGGTATTGCACAAGGAAGCATGCAAGCATGTAGTAGCTAACTACATATATGGCTCGCTGAGCCGCAATAAGTACAAGTATATATGAAATGAGCAAGTGCGACTAAATAGCTATGGCTCACTGAGCCGCAATAAATATATACAGGGACATGAGCATATGTGAACATTGGGAGAAAAATGGGGGCTCAGATGCCGGTACCTGGAAGATGGATTGATGATGTTTTAGCCAACTTTGAATGCACCTTGGACATAGATCCGAGAAGATCATGATAATCGCTTCATGGCTGGTTCTGCAATGTCTGCAATAAACCCGGATCTATGTGCATGGTACATGTTGGGGGATGACACAGACCCTGAATGGGGGTAATCTGTAGTCACCGACCCTGAATGGGGATAATCTGTAGTCGACAGCTAAAGCTGAGGCCCCAATTTTCGGTGAATGCCTGATGGTGGTGGAGGGGTGGTGGTGGTTGAAGAACAATGCCACAGGAATGACTAACTGCAAATGGCGCATGACTGAATGACAAAGTGATCGGGTCAGGATTAAAACAAAAGGGGTTGTGTGAATGATAGCTCCTCTGATTGGTCAATCAGATATAGGTCAAGGCGATTGTAATGGACATGGCATAGAATAAGATGACCGGTCAAGTGATTGATGTGTGATTTGAGAGTGATAGAGGTGAGGGGAAATCTAAATTGAGGTTTAGAACATAACAGTCGTTTTCAAACTTATACACATCCATCTGCCAATGAATGGTACACAAACTTTCAGAAACAGAGTTTCTTTCCAATTTATGAATGTCTCTCTGACAAGAATAAGAATTATAATACACTGGAAATAATTTGTCTCTTGAGTGCAACAAGGTTCTATCTGCAATGCTTTAGCATAGCAGATGGCACCTTGCTGCACTCAAGGGATGACACGGTGTTGAGACAAAAAATCGTTGATGAAACATACTGAAAATGCCTACATACATTTTCCACCAACTTCCAATAAAATAATATACATCAGGTCCCACTTAATTGAATATTTATTGAATGATCTTGTTTACTGCATCTAACTTCCAAACATCAAACCATCTACTATACCTTCAGTAAGAATGAACTTCAAGGGGCCTGAAGAACCCATCTGACAAAATCCCATCGATACTTCGAGATTTAATGATTTTTTAAAATAATCAGTCACTCATTTTTTACCAGATGTAAGATGACAAACTGCTATGATTTGAGAGATATTTTTCAATGATGTTATAAGGGGTCATAAGCTATGTTTTTGAGTCAAAAATTTAAAAGTTTAATTATTGAAAAAATTATATTTTTACATGTCGTCCCAAAGCTGTGTTAGATAAAGGTGAAGGAGGGTGTTAGGCCTAAAAAAGTAAAAAATCTGTTTCTCAGGCCCTCATGCATGGTCCTTTTGGCTGCCGCATGCTCTTATTTTATAACCAATGTAAACTTGAAACTATATAAAATTGACCAAAATGCATAAAAAAGCAAAAAACTAATATCCGGATTTTGGCCCAAACTTTCTAAGTCCCACCCGATCCCAAATTTTCAGTGTAAAAAACAAAAAAAAATGTTGTCTTAAAATTTACCAAAACGCATAAAAAACAAAAAAACTAATTTCTGGATTTTGGTCCAAAATTTCCAAGTCCCACCCCAAACCCAAATTTTCAGTGTCAAAAAAAAAAAAAAATTGTCTTAAAATTGACCGAAAAGCATAAAAAACAAAAAAAAAATAATTTCCGGATTTGGGTCCAAAATTTCTAAGTCCGGACCGGATCCCAAATTTTCAGCCTAAATAGTGGCTTTTTTTACACACCGTGGTTAACCCTGGTGTAAAAATAAGAATATACAAGAGCAAGCTATATGGCTAAAAAGGTACCCATTTTTAATTATTAATTCATACCTTCTGCTCGGTTTTGTTAGAACAAAAATAAAAATACAGGAAATTTAATATTTATGTGCAATAAAATATTACAGATATGGATGTCATTGGAACTGGCTCATTTCATCTCACACGGGTACCAATTCCACCCCACATCACTCAAGGATAATTTTTCTCCCACCACACCCCACTTGACCTTATCAAAATCAATAATTTCAAAAGTCATGTCATTGGAACATCAGCTGTTTCAACTGTCTTTCAATATATTAACCCATATCTGTCATAAATTAGGCTCCACAAAGTAGATCTTCTGTTTATCAGGACATTTGGGGTAAAATTGCACGTGGGCGGGTATTTTTTTTATTATATTTTCTATTTTTGTAATTATTTCTTTGCCAACAAAAGTTCATGTTCTTGGTTTGTTTTATGTTTTAGACCTCATAATGTACAGAACAACATGGGTGGTGATGTATTTCGTTCCTTGAGTGCAAGAAAGCTTTGCAAAGCTAAAGCATTGCAAAGCCTTGTTGCACTCAAGGGACAAATTTATCAATTTTATTAACTTGGTTAAAATATCAGACATAAACTATTTAATTTTCGTTTTTTGCATTGGTTATAAAAAGAGAGCATGCGGCAGCCAAAAGAACGATGTTTGAGGGCCTGAGAAACAGATTTTTTACTTTTTTAGGCCTTAATGATGGTTTTGGTAGTATTTTTTTAAGAGGTTTTGGTATATATGCAAACCCAGAAGAACAAGAGCGCACGTATCGCTGAAGCAATACAATGTCCCCTACCGGACTAATGAGCATTAATAATTATACAAATGTTATAACCCAGATTTATTATTTATTGTTGTTTTAAGGTCACATATTTATGCACAATGGCTAATCATGACCGTGACAATTTTTCGGGTGGAGGAAGCAGGAGTACCCGGAGAGAACCACCGAGCAACGACGAGCAGCTGCCAGCTCCATAACATCGTAACTCCGCACTGCAGTACTGGCAGGGTTAGATTGGTTGAAGACATGCGTACCAGCGACGTGCAGTACGCCTTAGTACACGGCGCCATCATGCCCCCAGGCAGGCAATGGAGATGAAGTGTCTTGCCCAAGGACACCACGAGGTAGCCGCAGGTGGGATTCGAACTGAGGACCTCTCGGCTTGCAGCCTGCACCTCTACCTACTGAGCCACCGCGCTCTCCTATAACCTAGATGTGATCAGCATGAATTCCGTTGAAACATTTCCAAAAAAAGTCCAGAAAACTGATATTTTGACGTTGTTCCATATTTCCAAGGGGCATAACTCACACAAGAATAATGCAATCAGCATGAAACTCAAACTTGATCTGTAAGTCATCGTTCTATAGTAGGTTACCAAGAATGAAATCATTCGGTTGAAGCATTTCCAAAAAAAGTCCGGAAAACTAAAGTATGACTGACAGACTGACTGACAGACTGACGGATGGACAGAGTACAAATGAAACTTGATCTGTAAGTCATCGTTCTATAGTAGGTTACCAAAAATGAAATCATTCTGTTGAAGCGTTTCCAAAAAAAGTCCGGCAAACTAAAGTATGACAGACTGACTGACAGACTGATGGATGGATGGACAGAGTGTAAATGAAACGTGATCTGTAAGTCATCGTTCTATAGTAGGTTACCAAAAATGAAATCATTCCGTTGAAGCATTTCCAGAAAAAGTCCGGAAAACTGATATTTTGGTTCTTTTCCATATTTCCAAGGGCAATAACTCACACAAGAATACGGCAATCAGCATGAAACTCAAACTTGATCTGTAAGTCATCGTTCTATAGTAGGTTACCAAAAATGAAATCATTCTGTTGAAGCGTTTCCAAAAAAAAAGTCCGGAAAACTGATATTTTGGCGCTTTTCCATATTTCCAAGGGCCATAACTCACACAAGAATAATGCAATTAGCATGAAACTCAAACTTGATCTGTAAGTCATCGTTCTATAATAGTTTACCAAAAATGAAATCATTCCGTTGAAGCGTTTCAAAAAAAACTCCGGAAAACTAAAGTGTGACTGACAGACTGACGGATGGACGGAGTGCAAACCTATAGTCCCCTTCGGCGATGCCGGTAAGGGACTAATGACAACAATGCTGTTTAGTCATGGCAGTTGGTTATGCAGCACGAGATTTAGGCAATCAGTCACCAGAGAAATCAAATTGAATATCAGTCTTCACGCATAGCCAAATAAATTTGACAGCGTTTAAGATCACATGGTCATCAAAGCTTTCTTGGTCATTCATGGACAGAAGTTGTAGGGAGTGCACAGAAAATCCCTCCCTCCACAGCCCATGTAAGGTACGGTTTGCTGATGTTAGGGTAGAGTCAGTCTGTGCCTGCCTCGTTCATACTGTTAGCAGGTTACTGGGGCATTTTTGTTTCATGCTGCCCACTTTGCTCTATTTAATCAGCTCTTGTGAATGAAACTGCCTATACCTAAATACAATGCATGAAATTTATCATTGTATTATGGTCTGGCTACACTGTATATTTCTTTTCTAGTTGGGAGATATAATAAAATCTACATTACAGTGCAGTCCTTAAACACAAATATAGTTCTGTTTTCTGTGTAATGTTTTATTCCATACATAATTAGTCTTTATTGCAGCATAAATGAAACTTTATTATGCTCTTTCCGAATATGCAATTCATTTTTGCTATGATCAAGGGCACTGCAAACCCTTCGCGATTCGATTCGATTTTGAATCTAAAGTTGATATTTGGTTCAATTTGAAATTGGCGGCCCAATTCATTTCCTCTAAAATCTTTTTCACAGGAATATAGCTTGATATCAGTGATCTTCATTGTCTCACAAAACGTATAGCTCAGATGGAAATCGTACATAAATAATGTTGAAACTAGAACTATCACTGAAGGTGATTAATACCCCCGCTTTGGGTTTTTAGAGGAAAGCACTTCTGATCATGTAGGTGAAGGCCATAAGGAAATGTATACATAAAGATCATTTTTTGTTGTTGAAATTTGTATTTGCATGTGGCCTTCCACAGAACAGCACTGAATACTTAAAGAGCCCACACATATATGGTTTACATTTGGAAAAACACATTTACAATGTGCAACATGTATTCAAAATCGGTTCATTAATGTAGGAGGAGTTGCACACACAAGAATCCCATTTGAAAACCCATAATAAATCCAAGTTAAAGGGAGATAACCTGGTTAAAATTGTCGCAGATCAAAAATTTGGGAATATGCATATGTTCACTTAGTTGTGATAATGTTTGAAAGGTTTCGTCAAAATTGATTGATAAATGTAGGAGGAGTTGCACGCACAAGAATTTCATGTAGAAACCCATAATAAATCTAAGTTAAAGGGAGATAACCTAGTTAAAATTGCCACAGTTCAAAAATTTTGGAATATGCGCATGTTCACTTAGTAGTGATGATGTCTGTAAACTTTCGTCCAAAATGATTGATAAATGTAGGAGGAGTTGCGCACACAAGAATTTCATGCAGAAACCCATATTAAATCAAAGTTCAAGAGAGATAACCTGGTTAAAATTGT
Source organism: Pictodentalium vernedei (assembly GCA_031216915.1). NCBI lineage: Eukaryota > Metazoa > Mollusca > Scaphopoda > Dentaliida > Dentaliidae > Pictodentalium > Pictodentalium vernedei. Next base: position 110,475,337 of record CM062293.1, read on the forward strand.
CGCAGATCAAAAAGTTTGGAATATGCACATGTTCACTTAGTAGAGATGATGTTTGAAAGGTTTCATCAAAATCGGTTCATTAATGTAGGAGGAGTTGCGCACACAAGAATTTGTTCGAACGGAAAGACATAATAAATCTAAGTCAAAGGGAGATAACCTGGTTAAAATTGTCGCAGATCAAAAATCTTGGAATATGTGCATATTCACTTAGTAGTGATGATGTCTGAAAAGTTTTGTCCAAATTGATTGATAAATGTAGGAGGAGTTGCGCACACAAGAATTTCATGTAGAAACCCATATTAAATCAAAGTTCAAGAGAGATAACCTGGTTAAAATTGTCGCAGATTAAAAAGTTTGGAATATGCACATGTTCACTTAGTAGAGATGATGTTTGAAAGGTTTCATCAAAATCGGTTCATTAATGTAGGAGGAGTTGCGCACACAAGAATTTGTTCGGATGGAAAAACACAATAAATCTAAGTCAAAGGGAGATAACCTGGTTAAAATTGTCGCAGATCAAAAATCTTGGAATATGCGCATGTTCACTTAGTAGTGATGATGTCTGAAAAGTTTTGTCCAAATTGATTGATAAATGTAGGAGGAGTAGCGCACACAAGAATTTCATATAGAAACCCATATTAAATCAAAGTTCAAAGGGAGATAACCTGGTTAAAATTGTCGCAGATCAAAAAGTTTGGAATATGCATATGTTCACTTAGTAGAGATGAAGGTTTCATCAAACGGTTCATTAATGTAGGAGGACGGAAAGACGTACGGATGGATGGACGGACGGACGTACAGGGCGATTCCTATATAGCCCCCACTTCTTCGAAGCGGGGGTATAATAACAGATTTAGTGTAACATCTGCTACATTAACATAAATAACATCAATACTTAATGCTACCAGCCAAGCTAATTCCAATATCACTAGTTCCTACCACTGTTAAATGCAAATTTATCGTTTCCAAGCAATGTCGATGATGAGCTATAATCCTTAGAGGGTAATATTCCAATTACATCATCAAGGCATGCCTTACGAAGGCATGCCTTGATGATGTAGTTGGATTATTTGATCAGTTGGGACTTCAGCCATCACAGCCAGAACAAATCAGGTTTATAGCACCCCAACCCCCATCAGTCATCATCAAGATGCCTCTGATTTGATTCAAGGTTTGGGGTGATTTGGAATAATAGACAGGATTAATTCAAGATTCGATTTGAATCAAAAATGTGTGATTCGCAGGGCTCTAACGATCAATCAGTAGGACAGTGAATTTTAAGCACATGATTTCGATGACATCATGATAGGAATGGTGGGATAAAAATGATCCTTGAATGTGGAGGGATGGGTAAATCTCACCCTCTGCGAAAGATATTCAGCCCAGACCCCTCTCAGCAAGCCTTGGATAGGGGTTAAAAACTTTTCCCCTTAGGTGAGATGAACCTATCTCACGCGACACCACCACTTGATGAAAATAACAATGTATGAATTTTTAGAAAATTTAAAGCGTATGTCCAAAGATCATTTTAACCCTCTGCACACTGATGCCAAAATATCAAATATCAAATTCTCAAGCAGCAAATTTCTTCCCATAATGCTACAAGGAATTTAACCAATTCAGTTTCTTCCCATAATGCTACAAGAAATTTAACCAATTCAATACTGTTTGACAACAAGAGGCCCCAAGGGGCCTGAGAGTGCTCACCTGACACTGACAACTATCAACTGAGGATCCTGATTTGAACAAACTTGCAACTGCCCCGTTAAGAAACCATATACCAAATATAAAAAAATTCTGACCGGTGGAGCTGAAAAAATTGTTTTTAAAAATATTCCTCATATTGAGGTAAGTTATAATTTGGGCTCCCATAGAGAGCCCAAATATGAACCCAGGGACTTGGCTTGAACAAACTTGAATCTCACCTCCCTAAGGATGCCATATTCAAATATCAAAAGATTCTGACTACTTAATTTGAATAAAAATATTTTAAAAAAATATTACTCCAGTTGAATTAAGTTATAATTTGGGCTCCCACAGGGAGTCCAAATATGAACACAGTCACTTGGCTTTAACAAATTGGAATCTCACCTCCCTAACGATGTAGTATACCAAATATCAAAGAAATTCTTACTGGTGGATGTGAAGAAGAAGATTTTTAAAGAATATTCCTCATGTTGAACTAAGTTACAATTCGGTCTACCACAGGGAGCCCAAATATGGCCTCAGAGACTTGGTTTGAACAAACTTGTATCACACCTCTCTAAGGATGCTGTATACCAAATATCAAAACATTTCGAATGCTGGATCTGAACAAGAAGATTTTTAAAGAAAATTCCTCATATTGAACTAATTTATAATTCGGGCTCCCACAGGGATCACAAATATGAACTCAGAGAATTGGCTTGAACAAACTTGGATCTCACCTCCAAGGATGCTACATACCAAACATCAAAAGATTCTGATTGGTGGATCTGAAGAAGAAGACTTTTTAAAGAATATTCCTCATACTGCACTAATTATCCCCGCATTTTAAAAAATGAGGGAATATTGTCGTGATCTCCGTCCGTACTTCCGGTTTTGTAATTTGAAATGCTGTAACTTTGTACAGTTATTCAATGGGGTCTGTGCAATCAAAAAATACCACTTTTAAAGTTTTGCGCCACCAGGTGGCTTCTGTGAAGCCACTTGAAAAATACGCTAATTTTCCACTTTTCTTTCGAATAATCCCAACCTGTGTAATTCAGAGTTCTATAACTGCACTAGGGTGTTTGCTAAATGATTTGTAGATGTGCTCGAAGGTTTCAGATTTTTCAGGTGCCTCGTGGCTGTGCCACCATTGCCACTTTCGTGTTTTCTTAGGCCGTTTCCAGCGAAAGGCTCCTAGGGTATGTAATTCGAAACGCTAAAACCATGCTCAAATGTTGTAGTGGGGTCTGTAGATGCGCACGAAGGTTTCGGATTTTTCAGCTGCCATGTGGCTGTGCCACCGTTGCCACTTTCGTGTTTTCTTAGACCCTTTCCGGCGAAAGGCTCCTAGGGTATGTAATTCGAAATGCTAAAACCATGCTTAAATGTTGCAATGTGGTCTGTAGATGCACACGAAGGTTTCAGATTTTACAGCTGCCACGTGGCTGTGCCACCATTGCCACTTTCGTGTTTTCTTAGACCCTTTCCGGCAAAAGGCTCCTAGGGTATGTAATTCGAAATGCTAAAACCTTACTCAAATGTTGCAGTGGGGTCTGTAGATGCGTTTCCGGCGAAAAGCTCCAAGAGTATGTAATTCGAATCGCTAAAACCATGCTGAGATGTTGCAGTAGGGTCAGTAAATGCGCCGGAAGGTTTCGGATTTTTTGGGTGCTACGTAGCTGTGCCACCATAGCTACTTTCGTGTTTTCTTAGACCGTTTCCGTCGAAAGGTTCCTAGGGTATGTAATTCGAAACGCTAAAACCATGCTCAAATGTTGCAGTAGGGTCTGTAGATGCGCACGAAGGTTTCAGGTTTTCGGGTGCCATCTGGCTGTGTCACCGTTGCCACTTTCATGTTTTCTTAGACTGTTTCCGGTGAAAGGCTCCTAGGGTATGTAATTCAAAACGTAGGGTCTGTAGATTCGCACGAAGGTTTCAGATTTTATGTCAGGGTATGTAATTCGAAACGCTAAAACCATGCTCAAATGTTGCAGTAGGGTCTGTAGATGCGCACGAAGGTTTCAGGTTTTCGGGTGCCATCTGGCTGTGTCACCGTTGCCACTTTCATGTTTTCTTAGACTGTTTCCGGTGAAAGGCTCCTAGGGTATGTAATTCAAAACGTAGGGTCTGTAGATGCGCACGAAAGTTTCAGATTTTTCAGGTGCCACGTGGCAGTGCCACCGTTGCCACTTTTGTGTTTTCTTAGACCGTTTCCAGCGAAAGGCTCCTAGCATGTGTAATTCGAAATGCTAAAACCTTGCTCAGATGTTGCAGTAGGGTCTGTAGATGCACACAAAGGGTCTGTAGATGCACACAAAGGTTTCAGATTTTCGGGTGCCACGTGGCTGTGCCACCGTTGCCACTTTTGTGTTTTCTTAGACCGTTTCTGGTGGAAGGCTCCTAGGGTATGTAATTCAAAACGCTAAAACCATGCTCAAATGTAGCAGTAGGGACTGTAGATGCGCACGAAGGTTTCAGATTTTTCAGGTGTCACGTGGCTGTGCCACCATTGCCACTTTCGTGTTTTCTTAGACCGTTTCCAGTGAAAAGCTCCTAGAGTATGTAAATCAAAACGCTAAAACCATGATGAGATGTTGCAGTAGGGTCTGTAAATGCACAGGAAGGTTTCAGATTTTTGGGGTGCTACGTGGCTGCGCCACCGTTGCTACTTTCGTGTTTTCTTAGACCGTTTCTGTCAATAGGTTCCTAGGGTATGTAATTCGAAATGCTAAAACCATGCTCAAATGTTGCAGTAGGGTCTGTAGATGCGCACAAAGGTTTTGGATTTTGCAGGTGCCATGTGGCTGTGTCACCGTAGACACTTTCGTGTTTTCTTAGACCGTTTCCGGCGAAAGACTCCTGGGTATGTAATTCGAAATGCTAAAACCATGCTCAAATGTTGCAGTAGGGTCTGTAGATGCGCACGAAGGTTTAGGCTTTTTCAGGTGCCATGTGGCTGTGCCTCCATTGCCACTTTCATGTTTTCTTAGATCGTTTCCGGAGAAAAGCTCCTAGAGTATTTAATTTGAAACGCTAAAACCATGCTCAGATGTTGCAGTAGGGTCTGTAGATTTTTCGGGTGCCACATAGTTGTGTCTCCGTTGCCGCTTTTGTGTTTTCTTAGACCGTTTCCGGCGAAAGGCTCCTAGCGTATGTAATTCGAAACGCTAAAACCATGCTCAAATGTTGCAGTAGGGTCTGTAGATGCGTACGAAGGTTTCAGATTTTTCAGGTGCCACGTGGCGGTGCCACCATTTTGCTTCATGTTTTCTTAGACCATTTCTGGCGAAAAGCTCCTAGCGTATGTAATTTAAATGCTAAAACTATGCTCAGATATTGCGGTAGGGTCTGTAGATGTGCACGAAGGTTTCGGATTTTTCGGGTGCTAAGTGGCTGTGGCACCGTTTATTTCATCTTTGTATCAAGCATTCATACAAAGTCAAGGATGTAAATGCGGGGATACACCATAGTGTGCTTTGCACACAAGTGACACCATCTAGTTTAAACATTTCGGCTCCCAAAGAGAGCCCAAATATGGACCCAGGGATTTGATTTCAATAAACATGTGAAAAAATCTTCCAAAGATGTTATATGTGAAATTTGAAAGCTTGTGGAGCAGTGGTTTGGGAGAAAAAAGAGTCTTAAATGTTTTTCCCATTACCCACAGTGTTAAAAAATGCTGACTCCGCAAGTACCCTATGATAAAACTGATAGCAATTTTTTTGGACCATTCCATTCTGTTGGTCCTAAGGAAGCTTCGCACCAAATAAGAATTCTCAGTGCCGTGTAGTTCTGGAGATATGGGCATTTTAATTTTTTCTATTTTTAGCTCTTGCGATTCCTAGGGGCGATGGGAAATTATTTTTTTGCATAAATTAAGTACTTATGACCCAATAAGCTCTCATATCAAATTTGGTTCAAATCAGCCTCTTGGTTTGGAAAATATAAATTTTTGTAGGGTCGAAAATTCATGCCCCTCCCATAACAATGGTAAATATAGCCCCACAAATTCTCTTGAACAAATCTGAGTCTACACCTCAAAAGGATGCTGCAGACCAAATATCAAGTCTCTCCTACTGTTGATTCATGAGAAAAATATTTTTAAACAAATTGGAGCATTTTGGCCCCACCCCCTCCTCAATATGAGCAGAAATTTGAAGAAAAACCCAAATGCCCCTATATGACCACTACTCATGTGAAATTTCATTAAAATGTGGCCAGTGGTTTGGGAGAAATAGACCCAAACACCACCTTCACGATGGACGACAGACAAAAAGTGATCAGAATAGCTCACCCTGACTTTCAGTCAGATGAGCTTAAAATAAGCCCTGTCAAATAAGAATGAATTGGCTAAATTCCAAGTTGTATTTTGTAAAAAATTTTTTTATATTTTGACATCATTTTACAGAGGGTTCATGTGTTTTGCTAAAAATCAGTATGACTGCATGTGTTAACGTTGATGAATCTGATGTGGAGCTCCACTACATATGTTAAGTAACGGGTTAACCTCTTCTACATGCTCCAAATATGCTTCACACCAAATAAGAATTCTCAGAGCTGTGTAGTTTTGGATATATGGGTGTTCAAAATTTTTTTCTATTTTCAGCTCCTGTTGTTCCCACGGGGCATTTTGAAAATTGTTTTTGGCACAAATCAAGTACTTATGACCCATTAATACTTCATATCAAATTTGGTTCAAATCAGCCTCTCAGTTTGGAAAATAGAAATTTTGGGCAGGGCAAAAATTCTTGCCCCTTCCATAATGACAAATGTTGCCCCTCGAACTTCTCTAAAACAAACTTAAGTCTACACCTCAAAAGGAAGCTGTATACCAATATCATTTCTCTGCTACAGCTGGTTCATGAAAAGGTTTTTAAACAAATTGGAGCATTTTGCACCCCCCCCCCCCCCCCCCCTTCCTCCATATGAGCAGAAACCCCATTTTGAAGAAAAACACAAATGCCCCTATCTAACCAATAGTCGTGAAATTTCATTAAAATGTGGCTTGTGGTTTGGGAGAAAAAGACCCAAACACCACCTTCACGACGGACGATGGGCAACGGACAGTGGACAAAAAGTGATTGGAATAGCTCACTCTGACTTTCAGTCAGATGAGCTAAATATGAGCTCTGTCAAATAAGACTGAATTGGCTAAATTCCAAGTTGTATTTTGTAAAAAATGTGCAGTTTGAAATTTTTTTTTATATTTTGACATCATTTTGCAGAGGGTTAATGTGTTTTGCTAAAAGTCACTATGACTGCATGTGTTAACGCTCATGTGTCTTATGTGGAGCTCCACTATAGATGTTAAGTAAATAGTTAACCTCTTCTACATGCTCCAAATATGAAATACAGGATTTTGAAAGCTGAACAAAGTACTCAAGATTTACATAGATAGCATTATATTTAGCTGGTCCCGTAACAGGATCTATACTAAAATTAGCACATCTTTGTGCAGTGGCTGCATATTGACAGCATTAATATTATTATTTATGGATGCTCAACACCACATCAGCATCAAAGGGTTTTCTGTGACAATAAAAAAATATTATGGTTAAACAGATCATCATCATAGCACTCCTATTTTAATTCCTGTGTAAGTGAAAAAAAAACAATATTTTGCTGAACATCAGACCTTGATCAAAATAATCTTTTTCATATATATATAAAAAACGCCCACTAAGAAAAATCACACCTTTTGTAATCGTAACAGCATCTTAATAGTTAAGGTTAATCCTTTGACAAATTTAACATCCATAACTGCCCAGCATTATTCACAAAACGCACCTTCCAAATTTTATTTTGCTTTTCAATTTTTGTCTCAAAATCATAGCTCATGATTCCTCAATGGAATGTACTCCCTGAGCTCATTCCAATGAGGTGGCACAAGCTTTGTTTTTGAGGAAAAAAATGAAAATTTTACCAAGAAATGTTTTGGCAAGTGTTGTCTACTATTTGTGTTAGGAAAACAGTGGAAGAACAACTCAAAATTCCAGGCTGATCAGAAGTGCCTCAGAACTAAGATGTTGAAGCTGCAATGAGGACAGAATATAAAGATGAAAATTTTAAAATGTCAGTCCAAAAGCTAAACATTTTAAAACCACATGCCCAGTACAAACTGATTCTGTATTCCACACTTGAATGAGCAATGGAATCCAGAGTTTCACAATAAAGGACAAATCATTACAGACAGAATTCATATCAGCTTAATAAATGGGTGCCAGTTCACCAGTAAACTAAATTAAGCTGCAATCAGTTTTAATAAATCTTGATAACAACATACAATAGCAGTGCATCCAAAGTAGTTTACAGAAGGTCATGGGTTAATTGGATGATAATTAGTAAGCTTCAACACAAATTAAAAAACGGAAATTACCAAGAATGGAACATGCTGTGAAACAACCTTTACATATCCCAGTTTATTGGCTGTTGTGCACTGAATTCTTTTCAACTGTATTGCTTATTGATCACATACTGAAAAGTGTCTCCCTCGCCACTATCTTAAGGGTGGGTGGGTGGGTGGGGGGTGGGGTGCCAGAAAATAAGCAGTCTGACATTTGCAGAATGAGGTCCCCAGAGGGTGAATTTGATGATGCTATCCCATACAGTGGGCCAATGTATCCTCTGGGTACCTCTCTCTGTTTAGTTTTGAAGCCCTGATTCAGATTGAGGTTCACAGAGGGTAAATTTAGTGATGCTACCCTAACATCACTAAATTCACCTTCTGGGGACCTCATTTTTCAGATGTCAGTCTGCTTATTTTCAGGCTTGGTGGGGGGGGGGGGGGGGGTGGTGCTATAAATGAACAATGCCAGACAAAACTAGACTTTATGATTCTGGAGAATTGTGGCTTTTCCAGAGGAGATTCCATGATTTTTCATGACCCCAGAGTGTCTGATGAATTGTTTTTAACTGTCTCACTGAAGTTCCGTTATTGATGTTATGAGAATGGTGGGTATAGTAGTCTCAAATGACTCAGTTTGATAAAAAAAAATGTTTAGGTAAAAACCATCATTAATGGTGGAGAGGGTTAATATCAATATCATCATGTGACAAGTTAATGACCGACAAAAGGAGTTATGTTTGTGGCTATTTGAAAATGGTCCATTTTATTTCAATTGTATCCAAAATATTGATGTCTGGCAGCTTGTAGAGGGTTAACAAGTGCTAACAGGAATATTTTTTTGTAATTTCACACCAGGAACTGCGAATGGACATTTTTCTTAAAAATCTACAAGACGTTTTCAGAGAAATCCAGGGAGAAAATGAATTTTAAGCTTTTGATGGGTATCATTGTTTATCCAGCCCAAAGTGGGTAAAGGGTTGTTTTTGAAGACCCTTATTACTTCAAAAATAATTCTCAGTGAATTCTACTTCCACTTATGTTGATCTCTCCTCTTAACTTTGGGTGTGGTGGGTACACAAACACAGCCCACTTTATCAAAATTTTGATGTTTGAGAACCTGCATAGGGTTAAATGCTTACTGAAATATTTTTTACATGCAACTTGTAATGTCACACTAAGATCTGAGAATGGCCAATTTTTCTTGAAAATCTACGAGATGTTTTTAGAGAAATCCTCGGATAACATGAATTTTTAATCTTTTGAAGGGTATCGCTCTGTAACCAGCCCTAAATGGGTTAATGCTTGGTTTTTTGAATACCTTCCTTACTTACAAAAATGATCCTCAGTGAATTCCACTTCCAATGAAGGAGGTTATGTTTATCTTGCAGGTACACATTGGGTGCTATGGGTGCCCAAGAACAGCCCATTTTCTCAAAATGTCTATACTTGGCAACCTGTGGAGGGTTAACAAACGCTTACCGGAATATTTTGTCCATGCAACTTGTAATGTCACTCCAAGACCTGCAAATGGTCAATTTTTTTGAAAACTTACTAAATTTTTTGGAGAAATCCACAGAAAACGGGAATTTTAAGCTTTTAAGGGGTACATCCCCTTAACCAGTCGAAAATGGGTTAAGACCTCGATTTTTGAATACCCTTACTATTTACAAAATTTTTCCCTATCTGTTTTGCGTCTGGTAAAAGTAAAAATGTTTCTCTGTGGCATTCCCATTCTGTGTTGTTGGTGTCCAAAAAAAAGACTATTGACATTTAGCAGCCCATGGAAGGTTAGCAAATGCTTACCGGAATATTTTATCCATGCAACTGGTAATGTAACACCAAGACCTATCAATGCCCATTTTCTCTTGAAAACCTACCAGATGTAAAGAAATCTAGGGAAAACATGAATTTTTTAAGCTTTTGATGGATATCGCTGTTAACCACCCCAAAAGAGGTTAATGCTTGTTTTTTTTTAATACCCTTATTACTTACAAAAATGGTCCTCGGTGAATTCCACTTCCAACAAAGTAGAATATGTATATCTCTCGGGTACACATTGGGTGCAGTGCATGTCCGAAAACAGTCCATTTTCTCAAAATTATGATGATTGACAGTCTGTAGAGGGTTAATAAACACTCACCGGAATATTTTGTCCATGCAACTTGTAACCTTCGAATAGTCAATTATCCTTGAAAACTACAAGATATTTTTAGAGAAATCCACAGAAAATGGGAAATTTAAGCTTTTAAGGGGGTTTCTCTCCTTAACCAGCCCAAAATGGGTTAAGACTTTGACTTTTGAATACCCTTACTACTTACAAAAAATGTTTCCCTATAAATCTTGCATCCGATTAAAGAAGGTACTTTTCTCTGTGGCATACCCATTGGGTGCTGATGATGTCCAAAAACAGCCCAATTTATCACAATTTTGACATTTGAGGGTTAACAAAAATGCTCACTGGAATATTTTGTTCATGCATCTTGTATTGTCACAACAAGACCTGCGCGTGGCCAATTTGTCTTGAAAATCTACAAGATTCGTTTGGAGAAATCCAGGGAAAATAAGAATTTTTTTAACTTTTGAGGGGTATTGTAGTTTAACCTGCCCAAAATGGGTTAACACTTGGTTTTCTGAATACCCTTATTACTTACAAAAATGATCCTCCATGAATCCCACTTCCAATAAAGGATGTTATGTTTATCTCCCCTGTACCCTGTGGGTGCCCAAAAAACATCCATTTCATCAAAAGTTCGATGTTTGGCAGACTTTGGAGGGTGGACATATGCATTGCCTAATATCACTTGTATATGAATGGTTGTGTCACAGACAGGTCTAACAATGATGAATGTTTAAAAAAAATCTGCAAGATGCGTTTCGAGAGAGTGTCAGAAAACACTAATTTTGACAGTTTTTGCCAATTCTGGCGAAATAAGGGTTAAATCAAAAATTCTGCTTTGGTACATTTTTAGGAAAATCGGTTCAAAAATGGCTTCTGAATCATCCGGACAAAATGTGTGACCCCCCCCCCCCCCCCTGCCCCCCAAAAAAGAAAGAAAAACAATAGTCTTTTCCAGAGGGAAAAGCCTAATAAAAACTCTCAGAGGTTATTAGTACCACTTTTTAACTCTTAGAAGCCGGGGAATCAGACTGAATTTATTGAACATGACATACCGCGAAAAACTTACAGTAAAGCAGGTGCTTCTAGTCAAGTGTCATCTGCCTATTCAAGCAGATGACACTTGACTAGAAGCACCTGCACAGAGTTTAATTCTCCCCAGTCCAAAAATAGCTAAACCGTGACAGCCAGATCACCTGCCGCATTATATCAGAGGCAAGAAAACTCAACTCCTGGCTTCTGAGAGTTGAAGAATAATATACTTTGATGTCAGGGAGACAGGGACCGACCTAGTAAGTAGCCAGTGTGAATTTGACTCCTAAAATCCTGATTTGGCTCCTGAATCTGAAATATAGGCTTCTAAGTTAACTTGTAATACACTATTTCCTCCACTGGTCACTTTACTAGGAAATATTAAGAAAATGAATGGTTTTTGGTGTGAAATGAAATTATTTTTTAATCATGTTTCAATCATTTGAGAAGTCACTTTAATTATGCCAAAAAATAATGTTATTATATGCACAAATGTATGTCCTACACAGCTGAAAGCTTCAAACAAGAAGACTTATCAAAAAGTAATATAACTTAAACAACAGTTAATATATTTGGGCCCAAGAATGCTGGTGTGAAGGTGCTGCAGCTGAAAGGCTTTGTGTTCTGTAAATGTACTTCATATTATCTTTGAAGTGAAATAACATCATTTCTGTGGATTTGTCTTGTTACAATTTATGGGAGAGCGCTTATACGCACTCCCCGTAAATTGTAACAAGTCAAAACATATGAAGAAATTTTGACAATCAACAATAATTTAACACTCTACCTAATAAGAAGTAAGTAAATCTGGCTTCTAGATTTCAAAAGTAGGCACCAAGTCTGGATCTTATTTTTAAACGCTCAGGTCGATCCCTGTTTGATGTCTGTGGAAAATGAATATGTTGATGATGTGCACAATTTTTTGCAGCAATACAAATTGAATATTTATGCCATATTTTAGCTATTATTAACAAAAAATAAGTGCTGAAAAGTTGATAGAGTGTTATTAATTTTAATGCAAGGTAAACGCCATGGCATTTGATGAAATAAAAGTTGTCGTGCTACAGTGTAACAGCTTCCATGTCATCAACATCATGGATTCGGAGGAGTTATTACTTTGGCTGACTTGACACCATCTGGAAGGGTGGGGGCAGTTTGAGTGGCAACGTTTTTCGTTGAGGTTCCAGTAATCCAGTTACAGGGAGATCAGTGCTGTTGTATTATTTAGGATTCAAAGTGACAAAAGTTTCATAATTTTTAATGCAGAGTGCTAATTCAAGTTTTTTTCTTCTTTTGTTGAGTCCAGCTGGAGAGATGATACTAAATTAACATGTGAATACATTATTATTAATGAACTATTTTTGTGTTATGATTATATTTTGAACTGACGGAGTGCTAGAAGCTACTATCAGGGCTTTCAAAAAAATGAGGGTACCAGAGCAAAAGCCAACAGTTTCCTTTCTCATGTTTCATATTCAGTCAAACACAAATATTTTGTTTATATAAGTTTGTTTTTCTTCATATTATTGGAGTGTGCTTGTGTGCAGTCTCCAATAATTTGTAATAAAACAAATTTTGGTGAACAAATTCAGACCACAAGAAATTATCATTTAAGTGACCAAACCTAATCTTGCTACAAAATAAAAATGGGCCTCTCCATAGAATGCACTCCATTCTATTTGCAACTGTCCGGTGGTGTGGGCAAGGAGTCATCCAGCTCAATCTGCTTTGTCAAAAAAAGAGTAAATTTGATTGCAAAATAGAAATGGGCCTCTCCATATATGAAACAACATCCAGAAGAGAATGCCTTAAATTCTATGTGCAATAGGTCTGTGGTGTGGGCAATGATCTGCCCAGCTCATTGATCTGACTCAAAAGGCTTTGTCAAACAAGACTAAATTGGTTAAATCAGTTGTTGTATCATGGGAGAATTTAGTTTGAAATTTTGATATTCCCACACTGATTATGAATATATCAGAGTTAAAATCCATGACACTGATATATTTATAATATCTGCCACTTCAACACTGACTGAAGTTTAACTCCTTGCATGCTGCTGGCAGATATTCCTGGCAGGATTTCACTTGTCACTGAAATATTTGCAATTTAGGCATATTTAATTCAATTTCCACCCTGAAAATTGCATTGATTTTTTCACCAATGATTTCTAACATTAATAACATCACCATTCAAAACATGAATGAAAGGTAATAGGTAAGAGAAATTCGGGTCAGAAAAAAAACATTGTACTTTCTTCAGGGAAAGTTCAATTATACATGCTGTGTTTACTATATACAACTGTTATGTGTTCACATGCTCACCATTTCAATAAATCTCTGGCCACCCTCAATTTTTTTTAATTTTATTTTGCCGAATAGTAAATTGCCAAGAGTGTTATGAATGATCAATTTGTTTGAATTCTACGAGTATGATTCATGTGACAGTGTGTTATGTTATGGCAAGCAAGGTTTACAATAGAATACCAGTGTTTTTGTTAAATGGAGCCAATTCCAAATAACTAACCTTGCGTGATTTATCCTGATGCCTTATTTTAACATTTGTGAAAAGTATGTGCGGAAAATCAATATTTATTTTTTAGGACATTCAGACAACCGGGAATGTGATGAACCACCACTCCGGCGTTGACATCCTGAGCGAGCACTAGAAGATCCCGAGCCAATTCATACATGGGAACCAAGTGCATGCCGCCTTGGTTCCGAATGTAAGCAACCACTGTCGAATTGTCAGACAACAGAAGGACCTGGAGATTCGAAATGTGGGGGATCCACTGCCGGAAATTCAGAAGAAGAGCAAGAAGCTCCTTCTGGTTGATGTGAAGAGCAGCTTAATCCTGGTCCCATGCCCTGTGAAGGGAAAGACCTAGAGGATCCAACGTCACACTCCATCCAAGATCACTGGCCATCTGCCGTCAAAACAGAATCGGACGTGGGTAAGTCCAACGGAACTCCCTGCAAAATCCACTGAACATACATCCAGGGGAGAAGGTGACGATGAAGAGACTCCGGTAACTGAAGCACCAGAACCAGAGAATCGACATTTGGCCTCCAACGACTGAGCAGAAAGTGTTGGAGAGGTCTGACAAGCAACCGACCTAGAGGAATGAGATCCGTCACCGAACCGCAGAGACCGAGCAGCAAGAGAATACTCTGAGCTGTCGCTGACGTGGACTGGGACAGAGTTAGGGCAAAAGCTGAGAGAATCACAGCCCTTGCCTGGGGAACCGCTACCGTATTCAGCTGAGTACGGAAGTCCATCCCCAGATGACAAAACGACTGAGAAGGGACTAGGTCCGACTTCTTCTCGTTGACTCTGAACCATAGCGACGTGAGCAGGCTCAACAGTGTGTCGACATCTGACTCCAGAAAGGCAGCATTGGAATGCTTCTGGAGGATATCGTCTATATATATACCGAAGTAGTCACCCTGGACTGTGTGCGATGGAAGGCTATCACATGCGACATCAGTCGGGTGAAGGCCCAAGGAGCCAGGTTGAGGCTGAAGGGCATGGCCTTGAACTGGTAAACTTGCCCCAGAAATGCAAACCTGAGATACTTTTGCGATGTCCAATGAATCGGAACGTGAAAGTAAACATCTTGCAGGTCGATGCTGGAAGCGAAATCTCCCTGGTGAATGGAGCGGCGAACCGACCAGAAAGTCTCCATGCTGAACTTGGGAGCAATGATAGACTGGTTCAGTATACTCAGATCGATAACCGGTCGGAGTCGGCCGTCCTTCTTCGGCATTAAGAACAGGCGGGAATAAAATCCCACTGTATGAATGTTCGTGAGGACCTTGATTGCCCCCTTTGACAGGAGATTGTCTATCTCTGTGATCAAAACTTCCTGACGTGTAACGTCTAAAGGAACTTGTGTTGGAAGAAGCACTCTCAACAGAGTGGGGTGCCTCCGGAAGGATATCCACAGCCTGGACCAAACAACATCTAACACCCAAGGATTGGATGTGATTGTGGCCCAATAGTCTGCGAATTCTGCTATCCTTCCTCCAACCTGAGACGAATCGAGGTGGGGACCTTCGTTTCGAGCCCCGGCGAGAGGAGAAACCGCCTTCTCTACTATATGAAGAATCCTGAGTCCTCCCTCTAGCCTGCCAACGCTTACTCTTACCCTGTCTTGACTTCGCAGAGGAAGCAGGAGGGTGCTTGATAGGCTTTGGATGGCCCCTGCCTCCAACAGAAGGCTGATCAAGCTGACGAAGAAGCAGCTGATCTTTGGAATGACGTAGGACGTCATCCCGGAATGATGGAATAGTCGCGGATCCGCCAAAGAAGCAGATCGAAGAGCAGTGCACTGCCCCCCAGGAAGGGAACAGCTTGTATCCAACACAGCGTCCTGGCGAACTAATTCCAAGTTAGCTGTGTTACAGGCATGCATGTGAATAAAATGCATGAGCGCCTTAGAAAGCACACGCAAAGGAGCCTGTATGTCGTCAAACTTATCTGGAGGCAGATGAGCAGCTAAAGCAGAGACGATGTAATCTGTAGTAAACAATTATAAGGTAGGTTGATAAGAAATTGAATGGTAATTTTTGTGAATAGCGCTGGGCGGTTTGGGCTGTTATGTTGATTAAAGGGTAAATTAGTTACCAAGAGAAGGAAGCCAGAGTACTTAAAATCTATTAAAAAGTGGAAGGTGAATATACAGAATATATCCATAGTGGCCAAATGTTCACCACTAGTGGTGAACATTTGGTGCACCAAGCTATTTTGCTTATATTTCACTTATACCATGGTCGTCAGATTATTAAGAGTCTTTATTATTTTTTCTTGATTTTACTGAGCAACAGACATACACACATATGAATCGATTTTTGTTTAGACATGCACCAGCAGATAGTACTTCTGCTGTCAATTTTATTGCCAAAACAAAATGGAAAAAGAAACGCGAAAATCACGGGGCCTTTTCCATTTTAATAAAATAACATACTATATTTCGAGTTATGGATGCTTTATTACCTTGAGACAACACATGTTTGTTGATTTTTGGTGCCTTAAGAGGTAAACTCATTTAAAAACGTAATAATTAATTACCACTTTCATTTCACTCTTCGCTAGGTGATGAGCATTAAATTTAGACAAGTTTCCATTCAGGTCGAGGTCACCAAAGGTCAACTTGGATATAGTTCCACTGCAGGTGTAAATTTTTACTGCTGAAATACCATTGCTGGCATGTTCACCACAGACACACGTGTTCACCACAGTTGGTGCGTAAAGCTAAAATTTATGTCATAGGCTTTTTATACATAGAAGAATAGGTAATTATGGTATAAAAGATGTTTCAGCATTATTACCAGAAACAAAAAGGCTCAAGCAATAAGACCCACTGTTTGAAAACACACTTCACCACCATTCTGCCACCAGAGTAATTAGGTGGATGTGCCTTGCTCAATGACACAACATAAGCTACAATGCTCACATGCAAACTAATAAAATCATGACCACAAATCAACTGACCTAACCAACAAGATACTACCACATTCCTAATTGCTAATTTGTTGGAGAGATTGATGGAGATGTTAAAAATGGGTGATTAGCCTAGTTATGACCACAAAATGATATGAGAGAGTGTGTCCTCTCACCAAAGTAAATGTCTGAGTGGTTGAAGTAAGTTAAAATTAAGATATGTTTAATTCTCAGTTGCCAAGTAATGTTCTCACATTAGGGATCTTTTCACTGACAAATATCGACTATCCAACCCTTTAGCATTACAAATTGAGAAAGTATGCCCAGTACAGTATACAACCCTTGTCTTTGTCTATTTGTGTTTAACTCTTTCAACATGAGAGGCTGCTTTTCTGGTCCAGGAACACGATCCATCATAATTTCATTAATTAGGATGGCTACTAAGTGAACGTGTGGGGTAGAACAATTAATATTTTCAACGTGCAGCCTTCAGGCTGCACGTTGAAAATATTAATTGCTCCACCCCAAATAATGGATATGGACTCTTCCAATTTCTGCCATTTAATTGGCATGGAAGATACCACCAGTGTTGAAAGGGTTACGATTACATTCAGCATATATGACTATATCATTAAAGCAACACAAGTATAAATTTTACTGACCATTTCTAGGTATGGTTCCCATTTTAGATAAGAGGACACACACCCCAGACATTGAATATCAGATCCTTTTATCCCAGTTGATGTTTGTTCATATTTAGCTCTTAAAGACCTATTTCTGAGTTTTATGTCCTCAGAACAAGTGCCCTCAACATGCCATCATGAGGAAATCCTACTAACAATAGACAAATTACGTGGGCAGTGGTTTCTAGTTTCTTAACGAGCAGCTAAGACTTGCCTAGAAATCACTGCTAAGCCACTGGATGTATACAGCCCTTTAGGGAAAAGGTCTTTTTTCAGCATGTGTGGTTATGTCATGTTATTATTCACTTCGAGCTGATAATGAAAGTACCTTCTAACAATCTGAGAAGTTTATCTTCACTCATGCATTGCTCAATAAAGCCCAAATTCAGGTTTCAATCACTCAACCAGTTAAGAATAGGTTCACCACATCACTCGTATTGCATTCAGTGTGTAATATAAAATGACCTACAGTTATCTATGTTACTCATGTCAGCTTTGGTACTAATTCACTTAATTTTTAATCTAAGAAAACAAGTAGATGGACAAAGTATTATTGATATTGTTTGTTATGCAAATATCAATAAATTGCAGTATTACTAAAAATCAGGGTATCTCCTTTCGAGGAAATCATAACCTACTTTTGGACCCATTTAACAAACTCAGATAAATAATTGCAATATTGGCCTACTTGCGCCTTTTTTTCATTGTGATGTGCAAAGGAAATTTAATGTAAATATTCACACATCATAAACTCCTCAAAAGGCTGTATCTATTATAGACCATCTTACACAGTAATTGACAAAGCAAAAGTAGTAGTGCTTGACTCCAGAACCACCGCATTTGAAATACAGTTAGAACTGTTCCCCAATCAGGGTCTCTTCACTTCTCAAATGAAAAAGAAACAAGGATATAAGCTTCAATAAAGCTAGAGAGGAAATTGGGAAAAAAATAAAAAGAATAATTAATTGGTATTTATCAATTGCTCAACCAACCACATTTTAGGATTCTTTCCCACAAATGAATGCCTCATAATTTTTTTCTCTTTCCAGTAAAACTGACACAAGTAAGTTATCCTAGATTCTGTAATTCTATCTCTGCTGACTGTTCATTTACAGTAAGTACTCCCCGATCTGACCAGCGGATATAATAATAATTCTACAGCTTTAAATCCACACATAATTTGTCCCTCAGATGTGCAAGAAAAAAGATTAGTAGCTGAAATTTGCAAATCAGTTGAAGTGTTTAAGAAATGCTCTCATGTAGAGAATGCCCACATGTAGAGGTAAGTTTTAATACCTTCTTTGAAAGATTGAATTGTCTTCATGTTCTTTAACCCTTTACACAATGAAGAAATCAAAATTTATTATTTTAAATACAATTTTAAAAAATTTTTCAAACAATTTCAACACAAAACCATATCATGTGACCTCAATGAGCTTGTTCCAATGAGGGGTCACATGATATGGTTTTGTTGAAATATTTTGAAAAATTAAATTTTTTCAACTGCTCAATTTGCATATTACGTGGGCGGATGCGGGTGATTCGTTAGGTAAAGGGTTAAGTGGTTAGATGAAGGAGAGATTTCCAGTTTTCGACTGGTAACAGAAACAGCTTGTGATAAATTCTGATACAGGTTGTACCAGATTGTAAATGCTCATTGAGAAATGGGTCCTGGATGGTTGAAACTGGAAAGCAAATAACAAAAATAAGATGGTGCAGTTCCTTTGATGCACTTATATACAAGTAAGGCAATTTTAAAATGAATTCTTTGTTGAATTAGGAGCAAGTGGAATTCAGAGTGGATATCTACCTATTTTAGATTATTTACCACACAAACTCTCCCTCTCCAAACTTTGCAGTTGCCTGTTGGATCACATCTCTATTGGTCTAGGCTCTAGCACATTAAGCTATTGGCCAATGTCCCCTCACTGAGTGAACTGGTACCAAACTGGCCAATATACATATTAGATCAATTGTTTTCAGCCTTTATTCATACTACAGCAAGTGTGAGGTTAATTCAAGAACTTTCAAAGATCCTTTTGAGCCAAATTTTTTTTTTCTTCTTAAGATAGGTGTTGGTAAAACACTTTATGATTCAGAGCATTTTATGGTATAAGGGAGGTAACCCAAAATGCCACCTATCAAAAAACCATGGATCCATCCACAAGTTCTAAAAAATCAAGGGTATTCAAGGCTAATGCACAAATTTCAAGTTTTTTCATGGCCTTGACAACACATTTTTTAATTCAAGGATTCTCAAGGTTTTCTAGGACCACAATGAACCCTGTATAAAACAACTGATTATCCATCCAAAATTGTTTTTAGCAGCTATTTAAATTTGTGTAAGCAATATTACAACACTGGGCTTTTGCTTGAGAAATTGCTAGTTTTAATGTGACCTGCATCATATGCATTGTGTCTTTGAGCAATAAGCTTTGTTGAAGCTCGCTCTGTGATGCTGTGTGTGGAAGGTACCTTGATTATACCATTCACATATCATCCTTTGAAAGCATAAAGTTGCTGACTGAAAACCTTCAGCTTCGAAGCAGGCACCTTTAAGCTTTCCAGGGACAATAAAATTCTCGATATAATTGTAGGGTAAAGGTTAACTTAACTCTTTCTTCCTTTTTCCTACTTTTGATAATTTCTCACTCAGTAACTGCTCAACATATTATTTTTTGAGAGGAAGTCTTCTCATCATTGAACCTCACTGAATGAGGGAATGGCATTAATGCCCTAATAAGGACGTGATCTATCTGATAGATGCTCTTTGTAGTACTATGTGTATTTGTAAATATTTGTGTTATTGGCTATACTTTATCCAAAACAATTTGGAAAATGCTAAGTAAATTAATAAAGTATAGCCCTAAATCATCAACAGTGTCTTTGGAGTTATTTTGTTTTGCATGGGTAGCATAAATGACTCTGTAGAATACTAGAGGAAAAAGTGTACTTGTGGGGGTTCTGGTTTCTCATTTTGTCATTATGTTTCAAACTGCAATCTTCAGTTACACATTATATAGGAATTCTTCAACAGGAGAGAAGAGCTAATCTTTTATTTATCAATGTTGGAGGAAAAATGTTTTTATCATGCTTATATTTGCCACAAGTATTGACCCTTTGAAAAAAACTTCTCAATATGATTCAGTGAGTTTACTTTGAACAAACGTGTATAACTCATCCTTACTAAGATGTTATTTATCAAACACTGGAGAATTTGGAGCAATTGTTTGGAAGATGTTATTTTTCATGATTTCTCCGGTACTCACAATGTTACAAGGCCTCATAGGTGGAAACATGCCCATCTCCCATATAAAGTTTGTTTGTTTACTAGGTTTTAACAACACTTTAAATAGCCAGGGTCACATCATGTCAGACAGTCTTACAGGCGAAGGCAGTCGGAGTCACGAAGAAAACCACCGAGCAGTGCCTAGCAACTAACAAGACTCCCCAATTAATAACAGGCACATGTAAAGTAGGCGGCAGTTGAAGGGTCAAGTATACCAATGACATGTAGTACACTTTAGTATACTGCACCATCATGCCCAACAGGGGAACAGAGATAAAGTGTTTTGCTCATGGATACAAAGCAAATGACCCTTACAAACGTATTGTCAACTATGGAAGTTTTCAAAGCAGTGGTATGGGACAAGACTTTTATACTGTATCCCTATTACCACAGTGGTGAAATTTCAGGGCTTTATGAAGTCCCCTAATTCTAACCCAGGGCCTTGACAAAAAGTAAATGAATGAACCCATGTACTCCTAAAAAATATATATGGTGAACTATGTATTGTCCTCAAATAACCCCATATACCAGGGGTTTTTTTTTTACAATATCATGGTGTGCAATACAACATTTCCATAAAAACACAGAACATCACATTGTGAAAGTGTTCATCAGTACAGCACGAGTGCCAACCCAACTCATAAGGACAGAATGAAAGGCATATTTTCTTGATACTGAATGAGCAATAAAGTACTGTCTAGATAAAAAATTTTTTATAATCTATTGGAGAGTACCTGTAAGCACTCTCCAATGAATTAAAACAGATTTTCTCAGTTAAATTTATGTGTACTGTCAATATCATTGCTGATCAATTTGAAATTTACACATTTCAATTTGCATTTACAATAATGAACCATAACAGTTGAAATACCAAGAAAAATGAATGGAAAGTGATGCAGTGCTTTATTACTACAGTACACTGTATAGTGAAAAAGTTCAGTTTTACTCACATAATAGTAAATGATAGCTAATGCTAAGGTGTAAGCCTTATCAAATGGTAGCGAAGGTACAAACAATTTGCTGAACCTGACTGAAAAATTGTATTACAGTCAGGAAGTAGCTATAGATGATTTGAATATTAAAAAACACAAATACCGTAACCATTTTTTTTAATAAATATCACTCCCCACATACCGTCCCCATTCACAGAACATGACACAAAAGCTTCATTTAAAGTATGACTTCATAATTACAAATCACAAGATAGATTTAAAATTCACTATCACAATTTGATATAAGTTCCTTACTAGATAGTGATTCTTACAGCATAGAAAAATTACATTGAAATATTTTGTCTAACTTTTATGACACTCCTCGTCCGTGACGACCCACGTTGTGTCCTTGGGCAAGGCACTTTATCACTTTTTCCCACATTGGGGCATGATGACGCTGTGAATTAAGGCATACTGCATGGCGATGGTGCACATGTCTTCAACTGCTTTAACCCTGCTTGAGCAGAGCTTGGACAGAGTCAGTATGTTGAGGAGCTGACAGTTGCTCGTCGATGCTCGGTGGTTCTCTCCAGGTACTCCGGCTTCTGCCAACCGTAAAACTGTCATGGTCACGATTAGCCATTGTGCATAAGTATGTGACCTTAAACACCAATAAATAAATAAATGACACTCCTCCATGAAATGAGTTTATTTCAAGCGAGATTAACAATAACAATTCCCAAATGTGATTGTGAAAATTTACCCATAACATGACAAAGCAGCCAAGCTGAATCAGAAAAGGCTTTGCATTTTGTGGGACCCTAACATCAGCTCTGTAATTTTCTCAAAAGGCCTATCAGTAGGCCCTGATAATTGCTTAATATTATTAAATTGAAAGAAAATAAGCTCTTACAATGTTAAAGTAGGCCATATTAAACCCTCCTAGGAAGCCTTGAGGTAGGCCCCAGTATTGTTACAAAATGTAAGACCAGCCAGAAAAGGTTTTCAAAATCACTGAACATTTCTCTCTTTATTTCACTTTCTGTAAAAAAAAAAGCTTACCACAAAACTATTCTAGTAATATATACTGATGCAGATTTCTGGAAAGTGTGATGAATAAAGGGACTACCTAAATCTTCGTTCATGTCTATTTTACAATATTATAATTTAATTATTGGTGGAGAGGTTTTTAAGAACTCTTTCCTGCAAAGTATGACATGTGACCAAGACCACAGATAACAACAGAAGAATTCTTCAGCTTTTTCCCAAATATATTTTGCACCAAAGGCGGCTTACATCTTCATGCCCTCCCTATCCTCCAATGACACAAGAATAGATTATAACGTGTGCTTACCCACAAATCCAAGAATGTCTACGCTTTGTAATCTCCGGTAATGGAAGTGATAACATATTCATCCTTAAATCCTCTTTCACAAGTGCAAAATTTTAGATGCACTTTTTTGAACAGGAACATAAATTTTTTTCTCTCTCCCAACTTTTTTATCAACAGTGAAAAGAATGAACACAGGTAATCCAATCACTTGATATTTATTCCCGATAGCTACATTCCCAGACTGGTGACTAGTGAGATATTCCACACAATGGAAAGAAGTTGCTTAATAATACAACAATTGCTGCCACATCTTGGTAAAACTGTGTTATCATCCAACACACTATGAATACAGGTCTGATTGATCTGTGATTATTAGTAGTGTACAGAGATTTTTCTCACTCAGTCAGGCTACTTGATGGCAATCTACTCATGGGTAAGTGAACCTATTGAAATCAGATTTCCTCTGGAAAGTTGTAAATGACTAGCATTAATAGCAATCAACTTCCAATAACTGTAATTATGAAGTATTTTCCAGCGTATACCTTAAACACTAGTGAGGGGACCCAAGATTCATCTTAATAGTCGTCTACATTCATTATATTGATCAAAACTGTGCCAAAACTAAATTGCTCTCAGTCTCTCTGTTAAATAAAGAAATGTTTTGTTATGGTCGACTTGTAATCTACCATTTAATACCTCATAATAAAGTCCAAATACAAATTGTTATGGAAAATGAAAGCTGTCGGGATTAGAGATTTAACCCTATTTACAAAACTCAATCCATCTCAAGTCTCTCCACTATATAAAAGAGATGTTTTGTTATGGTCGACTTGTATGAAATAATTTAATTTCTTATTTTAAAGTCATTTTGAATTTTATTATGATAAACAAAAGCTGTCGGGATTCCAGATTGAACTTTTTTACTCACTTACTTACCCCTGCCTAAAGGGATAGTAAGATAGAAAATAAATTTAAAAGAGATACTACCTTTGTGATTTAATTAAATTTTGATTTAGATAATACAATTTTTGAAATACCCTTTTTCCTCACAAACGTTTGATCAGTTTTCCAATCTGTCGAAAAAATCAAGTGATAACATCTTCACAGATATGACTTGCATGACAATTGCACTGACAACGTAAAACATTATGTAGGACTGATTTATCTCCTCACATCAATAACCGTTCACCTACAGGACTATTCAAAGAATATTGTTTGATAAGCACAAGAAATATTTCTCTCTTGTTCCTGATAGCAGTAGCCTCTAATATGATTCAAGGAAACCTCTACAATCTTCTCAATAACCAATGACAGAGACTATTTTCATCAATCAATGAAGGGGCAACATGTTTGTTTAACTGTTCTAGCACTGAAGCTGCTCAATCCAAATTAAACAAGCCTGAGAAGTTTTCTCCTCCATTGAAGGCATGCCTTAATAATGCAGTTGGAATATTGGTCATTTGAAATTATACTTCAAATACTCAAGACCTCTTGGAAATTGATATGTGGATATATAAATGATATATAAAATATATATCTGGTAGTCTAAGGCAACTTCTAATTTAGTTAACCCTTTACCTAACATGAAAAGCAGATGACATTTGCAAACAAAATTCTTGAATAACTAATTTTCATTTTCTGTCTCAAAAACATAGGTTATGACCCCTCAATGGAATGAGCTCGATGAGCTCATTCCAAAGAGGGGTCATAATCTATGTTTTTGAGACAAAAAATGAAATGAAAGTGTCAATGACACTCTAGCTCAACTTGTCAAGACATGTACATGTATAGTATGTGACACAGCAATGACAAACATCTAGGTAATGACCTGATAACAAAGGTACATATAAAGTATTGTAACGGTCTGTACATAAATACTGGCCGTAGCCTGTAACAAATGTATAGGTAAAGTATATTAAAGATGGGAAGGTGGGTGACAGTCAGATGCTAAACTAGAAAAGAAATCTTTGAGACCCAGAGTGGGTCTGACTGAACCCCAAAATATTTATTCTCATAGCACAGTGATAACAAAGGCACCCCAAAACACACTCATTCCTGTCCCAAGGTGAAAACAAAGGTACCCAAGAAGTTTCGTGAAGATCAGTTCACAAATATGAGCTGTGTAGAAGTTGTGACAAAAAACTGATTGGACCTAATTTCGGTACAAAATGGCCACTGGTAGCCATCTTGAATTTTGGACCGCACTCAGAAACACCCGTTCTCGTCCCAAGGTGATAACAAAGGTACCCAAGAAGTTTCGTGAAGATCGGTTCATAAATACAGCCTCTAGCCCGAGCCGTATTGACATGTGCACTTACAGTGTATAAGTAGCACTAAATAAATCAAAATTCATCTAATTTGCATAATTTCTGCACAAGAAAAAAAACGTACTATATGTGATATATTCCATGTTACTAAACATTCATACAAAAATTTATTCAAATCAGAACTTTCATACAGAAGTTCTGTACAAAAGACTGATTGCACTAATTTTGGTACAAAATGGCTGCTGGTGGCCATCTTGAATTTTGGACCACACCCAAAAACACTCGTTCTCATCCCACAGTGATAACAAATGTACCCAAGAAGTTTCGTAAAGATCAGTTCATAAATACGGCCTCTAGCCTGAGCCGTATAGAAGTTGTGTACAAAAAACTGATTAGACCTAATTTCAGTACAAAATGGCCACTGGCAGCCATCTTGAATTTTAGACCGCACTCTGAAACACTCATTCTCGTCCCAAGGTGATAACAGAGGTACCCAAGAAGTTTTGTGAAGATCGGTTGATAAATACAGCCTCTAGCCCGAGCCATATTGATATGTGTACTTACTAAGTAGCACTGAAAAAATCAAAGTTCATCTAATTTGCATAATTTCTGCACGAGAAAAAAACCTGTATTATATGTGATGTATCCCATGGTACTAAACATTCACACACAAAAATTATTCAAATCAGAGCTTTCATGTGGAAGTTCTGCGCAAAAATCTGATTGCCCCTAATTTTGAACAAAATGGCTGCCAGCGGCCATCTTGAATTTCGGACCGGACCCAAAAACATTCGTTCTCGTCCCAAGGTGATAACAAAGGTACCCAAGAAGTTTCGTAAAGATCGGTTCATAAATGCGGCCTCTAGCCCAAGCCGTATTGGCATTTGCACTGGCAGTGCTGAAAGTAACACTAAATAAATCAAAGTTAGTCTAATTTGCATAATTTAAGCACGAGAAAAAAACCTGTATGATATGTAATGTATCTCATGGTACTAAACATTCTTACAAAAAATTACTCAAATCAGAGCTTTCATATGGAAGTTCTGTACAAAAAACAGATTTCTGCATCGTCGATACAAAATTGCGGCTGGCAGCCGTCTTGAATTTCGGACAGCACCCAAAAACACTCGTTCTCGTCCCACAGTCATAACAAAGGTACCCAAGAAGTTTCGTAAAGATCGGTTCATAAATACGGCCTCTAGCCCGAGCCGTATCCAATTGTTGACGTACGGACAGACAGACAGACAGACAGACAGACGACGGGCCATGACAAAAGCTCAAATTTGGCTTCGCCAAAGTTGAGCTAAAAATAATGAAAATTAATTAGTGATTTTTGTGAATAGCACTCGTCGGTTTTGACCGTTACGTTGGGTAAAGGGTTAACATGAACTGTATTGAAACATGACTAAAAGTCCTTCCTGTATGAGAATTTTAAGTTTGAAAATCCATTCTATTTCACATTTTTGTCTTTGTTTCATAGTATTGGCACTAGTAGTTGAGTACCTGTATAATATGGAAACTGAGATCTGCAGTGGTGTGAACAACAGATTTGTGAGGAACACTATTGGTGTGCGTCTTTTGGGTTTGATATCAGCTAAATGTTGTGACTGGTAAAATTATTAGGGTGTCTCAGACCCTAAACCCCTTTCACTTCGCCCCATTTTTATATAATGAGACAAATTAGAAAAGTTAGATGTGTTTCACAAATGTGAGCTAGGGTGAATAGAAATTTCTGATTCTATTTCTTACTTCATACATTTTTAGCTCAACTTTGGCGAAGCCAAATTTGAGCTTTTGTCATGGCCCGTCATCCGTCTGTCCGTACATCAACAATTGGATACGGCTCGGGCTAGAGGCCGTATTTATGAACCGATCTTTACGAAACTTCTTGGGTACCTTTGTTATGATCGTGGGACGAGAACGAGTGTTTTTGGGTGCAGTCCGAAATTCAAGATGGCTGCCATCTGCCATTTTGTACCGACGATGCAAAAATCTGTTTTTTGTACAGAACTTCCATACGAAAGCTCTGATTTGAATAATTTTTTGTATGAATGTTTAGTACCATGGGATACATCATATATAATACAGGTTTTTTTCTCGTGCGTAAATTGTGCAAATTAGAATAATTTTGATGTTTTTTGGTGTTACTTTCAGCACTGTAAGTGCAAATGCCAATATGGCTCGGGCTAGAGGCCGTATTTATGAACCGATCTTTACGAAACTTCTTGGGTACCTTTGGTATCACCGTGGGACGAGAACGAGTGTTTTGGGGTCCGGTCCGAAATTCAAGATGGCAGCCATTTTGTACAAAATTACGTGCAATCAGATTCTTGCACAGAACTTCCATATGAAAGCGCTGATTTGAATAATTTTTTGTGTGAATGTTTATTACCATTGGACACATCACATATAATACAGGTTTTTTTCTCGTGCAGAAATTATGCAAATTAGATGAACTTTGATTTTTTCAGTGCGACTTACACACAGTAAGTACACATGTCAATACGGCTCAGACTAGAGTCTGTATTTATGAACTGATCTTCACGAAATGTCTTGGGTACCTTTGTTATCACCTTGGGATGAGAACGAGTGTTTCTGGGTGCGGTCTAAAATTCAAGATGGCTGCCAGTGGCCATTTTGTACCGAAATTAGGTCTAATCAGTTTTTTGTACACAACTTCTATACAGTTCAGATTAGAGGCCATATTTATGAACCAATCTTTCCGAAACTTCTTGGGTACCTTTGTTATCACCGTGGGATGAGAGCGAGTGTTTTTGGGTGTGGTCCGAAATTCAAGATGGCCACCAGCAGCCATTTTGTACCAAAATTAGTGCAATCAGTCTTTTGTACAGAACTTCTGTATGAAAGTTCTGATTTGAATAAATTTTTGTATGAATGTTTAGTAACATGGAATACATCACATAGTGTAAGGGTTTTTTTTTCATGCAGAAATTATGCAAATTAGATGAACTTTGATTTATTCAGTGCTGCTCACATAATGTAAGCACACATGTCAATATGGCTCAGGGCAGAGGCTGTATTTATGAACCAATCTTCACAAAACTTCTTGGGTACCTTTGTTATCACCTTGGGACAAGTATGAGTGTTTCTGGGTACGGTCCAAAATTCAAGATGGCTGCCAGTGGCTATTTTGTACCAAAATTAGGTCCAATCAGTTTTTTGTCACAAGTTCTATACAGCTTCTTCACAAAACTTCTTGGGTACCTTTGTTTTCACCTTGGGACAGGAACGAGTGTGTTTTTGGGTGCCTTTGTTATCACTGTGCTATGAGAACAAATATTTTGGGGTTCAGTCAGACCCACTCTGGGACTAAGATTTCTTTTCTAGTTTAGCATCTGACTGTCACCCACCTTTACAATACTTTACTTATACATTTGTTACAGGCAACGGTCAGTATTTATGTACAGACCGTTACAATACTTTATATGTACCTTTGTTATCAGGTCATTACCTAGATGTTTGTCATTGCTGTGTCACATACCATACATGTACATGTCTTTGTCTTGACAAGTTGAGCTACAGTGTCATTGACACTTTCATTTTGATTGTGATCATCTTTTTAACAAAGTTTACAAGACAGCAAAAATATTTCCTCATAAGAAAGCCTGTCTATTAATGCAATAAGATGAGGTTGTAAACATGACAGTTCCCACTGATTTCATATTGTTTCAGAGAAAAACACAGTAGTTTTGTTTTAAATGGTAGTGCTCAACAAATGTGACATAAACTTTTAAATTATGAACCTGTATTTACATACCTGTTAGAGAGTATTAATGTGAGAAATTCAGGTGTGTTACACACTGTCAAAGAAGGCTCTCTGTGCTCTTTTTTTCTTTTTAATCTGTGTGCAATTAACAGTTCAGGTTTGTGCTAGAGCTGTGAAAAATGGTTTGGTGTGTGGAAATTATCAATTAACAGGATCATTTTGTTGAGAAATATGCAAATGGTGAAAAAAATATGAAATTTAAATGATACAAGCACAAAAAATACCACAGATTACTTAGCAGATATTGTGACTGAAGTGAGCCAAGCAATAATTCAAATAAATTTTTCAAGAACTCTCCATGACTTTCCCCAACAAACCCCAATTTTTAAGCATTTCCAAAGTCTTTGAATTTTTCGTTTTAAAATTCAAGAAAGATTATAAACACTGATTCTTTTGGTGCCACTGTTAGCATATAAACATTCACAACCTCTGTACAAAAGGTTGTTCTTGCCATGACCATGAAATCAGTATTTTCTTCAAATCTTCAAATTGTGAGATTGTGAGCAATTTTAAAAAAAATCTTTTGACCACGATGAGTGCATGGATAGGGCTACCTTGATTTAGCTGTAAATGTTTATTAACTGACAACACTCTATATCTTCAACACATAACTGTTAACCCTCTGCACAATGATGTCAAAATATCAAGGTAAATTTAACCAATTAAAATCTTGTTTGACAGAGCCATTAAGTTCTGTCAAACAAGATTAAATTGATTGAATTCCTGGTTACATTATAAATTATGGGGAAAATTTTCTACTTGAAATTTTAGGATTTTGACATTAGTGTGCAGAGGGTTGGTTAAAAAAACAACACTGAGCGATAGACTGACATTCTGATTAACCCTCATTGAACTGGATCTTTTCACACTATTTCCTTACCTCACAGCAGGCCTGAAAATAAGCAGTCTGACATTTGCAGAATGAGGTCCCCAGAGGGTGAATTTGATGATGCTATCCCATACAGTGGGCCAATTTATCCTCTGGGTACCTCTTTATGTTTAGTTTTGAGACCCTGATTCAGACTGAGGTTCGCAGAGGGTAAATTTAGTGATGCTACCCTTCTGTGCAAGATAACATCACTAAATTCACCCTCTGGAGACCTCATTTTGCAGATGACAGTATGCTTATTTTCTGGCTTGCCTCACAGTTTTGAGATATGTTTATTTGTTTTAATGGGGTTCAACAAAATTTTCAACAGCCAGGGTCACATCATGTAAGACAGTTTTAAGAGTAGAGAACACTGTGGTACCTGGAAAGAACCACCAAGCAACTGTCAGAATCCCCAACAAATTCTGCCCAAACAGCATTAGTAGCAATTTAAGGCAAGTGGACCACCGATTTATTGCATGCATGTTCTATGAAATCATCATTTACAGAAACACTGAACCATGCGGAAAATGAAAATCGTTGATGGACTATTTTTATAAAGAAGGAAAATTTCACTGGAATTTTCTACAAATCGTGCACCGCAATTACAATTTGAATCGCTAGCGATAGCTAAACACCCGAGTTCCAATGTGTTATATGTGCCAGTAGGCACATAGAACACATTGGAACTCAGGGGACGAAATAGTAACACAGGTTCCCCTTACAAATTTGGTTGGTGATAAAATGTATTCTTTATTTATAGTTGTCAAATTAATTGCTGAGTGTCCTTCTAAAAACTGTTTTTATAGACGTGAAGGAGTGTGATAGGCACAGAATGACACGCATGTGTGAATGCATGTGCCTGTGAATAGGTTAATTGATATGACACTTGTGCTATTGAGGAAGGATAAAACTCGAAGTCTGTGGCCTCTCGTTGTACCCTTCCATGCTGGCACTAATGCCATATTGATTAACCTATTCACACATGCGTGCTGTTCTGTGTATGTACAGTACACCTTAGTACACAGTACCACCATGCCCCAACATGGGCTGTCAGGATTAAGTCTCTTGCCCATGGACACAATGCAGTTACTGCTGGTCAGGATTTAACTGTTGACCTTTCGGTTTCAAGTTCAATGCTTTAACCAATGAGTCACTGCAATCTCCCATAGATTTGTGGCTCAGCAGTGGTTCATAGTGAAGACTTGGTTGAAATTTCACTTGTCTTGATGATGATCTTGTATTTGCTAGTCAAAGCACCTTGCCCACCCATAGGGAGCCCAAATATGAGCCCGGGTATTTGATTTGAACAAACTTGAATCTCACCACACTAAGGATATCAATACTGTGTAACAAAACAATCTGACTCGTGAATGTGAAGAAGATTTTTTAAAGAATAGTACTTATATTGCACCAAGTTAAACATTGGGATCCCATGTGGAGTTCAAATATGACCCAAGGGACTAGATATGAACAAACTGAAATCCGAACCTCCTAAGGATTGCTGTATATCAAATATCAGAAGATTCTGACTGGTGGATCTAAAGAAGATTTTTATATAAAATTTCCTCATATTGCATATGGGGAACCCAAATATGAACAGAGTGACTTGTTTTGAACAAACCTGAATCTGAACCCTCTAAGGATGTTGTATCCCAAGTATCAAAAGATTCTAATTGGTAGGTCTACAGGAGATTTTTTAATTTAAAAAAACGAATTTGTGTAATGCTAAAAGAATTATGCCCCTTGTGGTGCCCCCTGTGGATGTGGAATTTATGAGGAGAAGTTGATAATGTAAAGTTCATGCCAGCCGGATGGATGGACGGATGGATGGATGATGGCCAGAAAGTGATCACTTAAGCTCCCCTTGAGCTTTACTCAGGTGGGCTAATAATCAACTACTCAAAATTAAATTATAAGAAATGAAATGAATTATGTTGCTTTATTAGAGAATGTGGGAGGGACAAATTAAAATGCCCATCCCACATTCCTGCCCCAATAAATCAACATATAATTCATTTAAATTCATATATAAACAAGTTTTTATTACAAATGTAATGTCACCAGGTAATACAGCCAATATTGACTTCTAGCAGTGATGCAGTTAAGAGAGAGATATAATGTAGTTCAACCCAATACACTTCAAGTAGATAAAAGAGGTCATTCAGTGTGGAAGACAATCTGGAAAGAATGTGAGGAACTGGTAATCATGCTAATAACATAGGTTTAGAAATGGAATCTCACACAGATCTGATAAAAACAAAAAAAACCCCATCCTTTTCTTCCATTCACTTTTAGATGAAATAAAAACAGTATGTGAATCATTCATGCCACTAATATTGTGGAATAACTCAGCAAGACTATGTCTTGTCTGAGAGAAAACACATTTCAGTATTTTCAATGAACAGTTACACATAAAGAACCAATTCAACTCTTTTCTAGATCAATAACTAATAATGCATTTTTTTATTTCATTTACACCTCACTGTAAATTACAGAAGGTAACAAAACAAAAATCAGTCAACTTTTCAGTCAAAGTAACCACCAATCAATTAATGAAACCAACAATGAAAACTAAACCATGAAAAAGTGTGTTGTATACAGCAAAAATGCAAACTGGTAATTAATCAAGAAACTCTGTTAATAGCATATAAGTGTCCCACACCAAACCATTAAATTTTTTACCTTACAAGAATACTCGACAACACTCCCAAAAACATTTCTTGAATAAAAAACACATAAAAGCATAGCTTATGACCTCTAAGTGGAATGAACTTGACAAAATGGTTCCAATGAGGAGGTCATAAGTCATGTTTTTTAGGCAAAAATTGAAAAAAAAACAATAAAACATGAATGAATGTGGCTTGGTATGGCCATTGGTTTAGGTAATTGGTTAACCCTTTACATTGTTTCCACAGACACCAGAGAATCAAATTCAAGCACTATTTAAGCACTTTTTAAGGACTCTGACCACTATTTTCAAGGACTATTATAATTCTTATATGAGCTTACTACACCCTGAACATGACATAGAATTTCAGACCCGAGGATCTAATATATGGAAAACAGAACTAGCTAGACACATATAATCCCTTAAGTGCAACAAGGCACCATCCCCAATGCTAAAGCATTGGGGATGGTGCTTTGTTGCACTCATGGGACAATACAGAGATCAAAGAGATGTGGATCCTGACCGATTTTGTCATATTGCATCTATGTGGGCTGGAAATCATGAAAAGTCTTGTCTCAAAGGTTATAAGTAAGCTGAATTGAAGTACTTTTCAAGTGGGATGATGGAAAATCAAGTACTTTTCAAGGGTAGAAACAATTTCAAGCACTTTTCAAAGAAGGTGCCACCATCCAAGGACTTTTCATTTGAGTAAGAACCCTGCTTTACCTAACAAATCGGCAGCATCCACCCGTATAATTTATGAATGAAGCAGTTGAAAAAAATCATTTTTCAAAAAATCTCAACAGACAATATCATGTGATCAGCTCATTGGAATGAGCTTGGCATTTTATTTTAATTTATTCCAAACACAATAGATGTACAGCAATAAATTAACCTGTGTCATATTTACTGAAGTGATTCAAACATTCCATCCCTCTGTTCTCCAGGTCCACGATCTGAAACTACACACACAGTACAATATTTCAGGGATACGCACAAATCAGTAATTTCATTTCATTGGTATTATCACAAAATTCAGATGGTAGGTTAGTAGGTATCTTTATCTCTTTGGAGAATGTTCAATACAATATAATGATTTCAGCATGTCTTGTAATTGACTTTGCTTGAAGAATATCCAGTGAGGGTGGTAAAGTTCCCACTGTGTGGCAGGAACTATTCAGGTGTAGTCAACTGCATGTCATGCTCTATTCATAAATTACTTCAGCGGTTATTTGAAATTAGTTCTCTTTTTTCCAGGTGGCTATATGTCAAAGTTAGCAATCACATGTCTGAAAATTCCATCAATAGTTCAGTTAAAAAAAAAGTGCCAAACATGGAAAAGTTCCCTCATTACTAAGAAGGGTACACAGTGGCTATGTTATGGTAGTAACAGGCTTCATCTGTCCAGTCCATTCACTATTGCCCGACATTGAAGCTCTTGAACCATAAGAGTTGAATTATTAAAAACAAAGTCACTTAATTAATCCCCTGCAAAGGGCCCAGCGAATATTCGGTATTCGAACATGTAATCGATTTAACTACCATATTTGATTTGACAATTCTTTCAATTTATTATTGATTTATTATGCTGTGAACATAAGGGTTGACATTCAAAAACAACACAATTGAAATCTGACATTGTACTTTTGACAGTTGGTCATGTTATAATTTAACGAGTTTATGGTTTCAGACAAACAAAATGGAAAGACTTGCTATTCTAACTTTGTTAAAATTAGTGAAATAGTTCTGCTGCAATGGGATGTATACATTGTGACAAAGACTGGCATGATGAAATTAATGTCTCCAGGTTTTCATTCTAAACATTAGTTAGAAAACTAAATTCATTCATGATCTGCCCATTGGTTTACCCAATGTCACTTAATTTTAAATTTTCAGCAGAAAAAAGGAGTTTGAAGCCGATATTGATCTTCAGTATAAACAACATTAGAATTCTATGAATAATTAGTTTCTCCATTAAAATGATAGGGGACAATACACAGGAACATGCCAAATTTCTAGCCATTATAAACTCATTAATTTAAAAAGTGACTACAAATAGCAAATAAAAAATTACAAGTTTACAGTAGAATGTCTTGGGACATCAAAAAACAGTTCAGTATCAGTACCAACCACGTCATCCAACCACAAAAAAACAACAAAATTGTTGGTTGGTAAGTCCTCTTTATATCAGAGAAATAGAACTGGTCTCCCACAATGAACAAGCAGTACTCCATTTCACAAGGTTACCACAGGGAATGGTAGCAGCAATGTTTCTATTTGAAACAAATACTTGAACTGATCTGAAGTGTAATGTTTATATTCAGTTGTAACTGAGATGCCATTTATTTACAAATAATTTTTTGTCATGTTAATTCTTTACCCAACGCAACAGCCAAAACCGGCCAGAGCTATTCTCAAAAATTGCCAATTAATTTTCATTTTTTGTCTCAAAAACATAGGTTATGACCCCTCTTTTGGAATGAGCTCATTGAGCTCATTCCAATGAAGGTTATAACCTATGCTTTTGAGACAAAAAATGAAAAAAATTAGTTATTCAAAAATTTTGTTTGCAAGTGTCGTCTGCTTTTCATGTTAGGTAAAGGGTTGATCTTATTCATAAAATGTGCTTTGTGAGTTGTTGGGAATCTGGGCAGCAATGCTTACATATAGGAATCACTATCACAGCTCTAGTTATCCAATAAAATATATCCAACACCAGTTGGTACACTACATAAAATCACACTATGACCAACAAATACCAAAACACAGTGCTCAATGATAGTAAGCTACCAAACATCAACTGCCAATGCTATCTGTTTAAAGGTAGCGAGGCAGCAGAATGATGGCAAAAAACTCATAAAAAGTACTCATGAATGTTTACTGCAATTGTTTGAGTTTTGCAGTTAAATTACAAAAAGAATACATAAACAAGGAAAACCTCAAGGGTTCCATAAATGACACACAGTCAATAAATAATTCGCTACAACAATTTACGCAATAAATAAATGATGATCATCTAGAGAATCAATAGATATTGTAAAGCTGAGTAAATTCTGAATTGTAAACTTGTGTACACTTGTGTCATTTTTGCACCAAGGTACAGCAATGCAGAATGCCTTGAAGAAGTAGAGGAATGATCGAGACTTTAAACAAAGAGACAGCACCATAGATGCTTCAAGACAATAAAGGGCAATAAATCCCAAATGAAATGTTAAGATGAACATTAAATTCCAAATTGATCTGAATTTTTTTTAGATGAGGTCACATACTAACCAGAGGCTACTAAAGAGCCTGTAATCGCTCACTTGGAATTACATATAAAAATGTGATTTCCCATACGCTTTCCATGGTAACTATGAGCTGCAATTGTAGCCATGTTTGCAGCATTACATCAACATTACATGAGGATCATTGGTAGAAGGTCTCCCAGTCCTCAATCATGTGAAGTTTCAAAACATCTGACTTTGTAGTTTCAGAGGGGAAGATTTTTGTAAAATCCATCAATCAGAATCAGAGAATGTCTCTGGTGGCCATATTTTCCAACCAACGGGAACAAAAAAGCATCGTTTGTAGAGGGCCTCCTATAGACCATTCCTGCAAAGTTTGGTTCATGCCGGCTCAGTAGTTCCAGAGAAGAAGATGAAAATGTGATTTCCCATAGGGTTTCTATAGTAACTATAAGCCGCAATTGAAGCCATGTTGTCAACATTAAATGAAGATCGTTGGTAGAGGGTGTTCCAGTCATCAACCATGCAAAGTTTCAAAACTTTTGGCCCTGTGGTTTCAGAGAAGATTTTTCAAAATCCACCAATCAGAATCAAAAAATGCTTCTGACAGCCATGTATTTCGATGCACGGTAACAAAATGAGGAGCATTTGTAGAGGATCTGCCATAGACTATCCCTGTCAGGTTTGGTTCACATCAGTTCAATAGTTCCAGAGAAGAAGATGAAAATGTGATTTCCCATAGGGTTTCTGCAGTAACTATAAGCCACAATTGCAGCCATGTTTGCAACCCAATCAACATTAAATGAAGATCATTGGTAGAGGGTGTCTCAGTCATCAACCATGCAAAAGTTTCAAAACATTTCACCCTGTGCTTTCAGAGAAGATTTTTCAAAATCCACCAATCAGAATCAAAAAATGCTTCTGGCAGCCATGTTTGTCGATTTTTGTTTTGTTTTTTTTTATTAGGGTTTAACGACACATTAACAGCCAGGGTCATATCATGTCGGTGACAGTTTTACTGGTGGAGGAACCCGGCGTACCCAGAGAGAACCACCGAGCAACGACGAGCAGCTGCCAGCTCTCCAACATCGTAACTCTGAACTCTGCACCGCGGCACAGGCAGGGTTAGATTGGTTGAAGACATGCGCACCTTCGATGTGCAGTATGCCTTAGTACACAGCGTCATCATGCCCTTATGTAGGTAGTTGGGGTTAAGTGCCTTGCCCAAGGACACAATGCAGGAACGCGAATCAGTCGCTGAAATGGTCACCCATCCAACTACTAACCGCGCTCGATGTTTCTTAACTTCGGTGATCTAACAAGAACTGGTTACCGCAACGCCACCACGCCCCTTTTGTTGATGCACAGTAACAAAAATAAGGAGCATTTGTAGAAGACATTCCATAGACCATCCTTGCCAGGTTTGGTTCACGTCGGATCAGTAGTTCCAGAGAAGAAGATGAAAATGTGATTTCCCATAGGGTTTCAGTAGTAACTATAAGCCGCAATTGCAGCCATGTTTACAACCTGATCAACATTAAATGAGGATCATGATCATTGGTAGGGGTCCCAGTCATCATTTATGTGAAGTATCAAAACATTTGACCTGGCAGTTTCAGAGAACATTTTTGAAAATCCACCAACCAGAATCAAAGAATGCCTCTGGCGGCCATGTTTTTCAAACCATGGGAACACAATGAGGATCATTTGTAGAGGACCTCCCATAGACCATTCCTGCCAAGTTTGGTTCACGCTGGCTCAGTTGTTCTAGAGAAGAAGATGAAAATGTGATTTCCCATTGGGTTTCTATAATAACTATAAGCCGCAATTGAAGCCATGTTTGTAACCCGATCAACATTAAATGAGGATCGTTGGTAGAGGTGGTCCCAGTCATCAACCATGCAAAGTTTCAAAACATTTGGCTCTGTGGTTTCAGGGAAGATTTTTCAAAATCCATCAATCAGAATCAAAGAATGCCTCTGGTGGCCATGTTTTCAAACCCATGGGAACAAAATAAGGATCGTTTGTAGAGGACCTCCCATAGACTATCCCTGCCAGGTTTGGTTCCCTTCAGCTCAGTAGTTCTAGAAAAGAAGATGAAAATGTTTCTATAGTAACTATAAGCCGCAATTGTGGCCATGTTTGTAACCCAATCAACAGTAAATGAGGATCTTTGGTAGAGGGGGGCCCAGTCATCATTTATGTGAAGTTTCAAAACGTTTGGCCTGGAAGTTTCAGAGGAGAAGATTTTTGAAAATCCACCAACCAGAATCAAATAATGCCTCTGGAAGCCATGTTATTCATCCGATGGGAACAAAATGAGGATTGTTTGTAGAGGACCTCCCATAGACCATTCCTGCCAAGTTTGGTTCACACCGGCTCAGCAGTTATAAAGAAGAAGATGAAAATGTGAAGTTTACGGACAACGACGGACGCCAAGCGATGTGAAAAGCTCACATGGCCTTTTAGGCCAGGAGAACTAAAAAGGGAATGTAGTTGGCAATTATAACACAAGTTATTGGCCTGAAACTTAAAAGTCAATTGATGGTTGGATGGAGAGACAGATAAACCAATGGATGGCCTGTCGCCATTTCATAATACGCCCAATTTAGGGGGTATAACTCACCAGTGGTTTATGCAGATAACATAACTCAATGTGTTTGAAGAACATGTCATGCTGAAAACATCAATGTAAGATTTCATTAAGATCTTACTACCATGAGTTGAGTTACACTGCGACCAGACAAAAAAGGTCTATTTACCAACAGAAAAGGGGACACAACTCACAAATGGAATGTGCAGACAGCATAACTCAATACATGTCTGAGAGAGCTGAACTAATTTTGTGAAGATCTGACTATAAGTGCAGCATTAAATCCAATAAGGGCAATAACTTTCAGATAAATACTTGGACCTAGCTCAATCACAATACCCTTCATGGTATTATCACCAAAAAGCTATGTATCAAATTAGGAAAAACAATCTTGTGAACAGATTTCTTGGAGATGTGATGACAAGAAATGATAAAGTGATTACAAAAAATTCCAATTTCAACTCTTTAACCCTTTACCCAAACGAATCGGCCACATCTGCCCACATAATATGCAAACTCAGCAGCTGAAAAAATTATTATTTTTCAAAGAATTTCAACAGAATCATATCATGTGACCCCTCTTTGGAATGAGCTAGTTCCAATGAGGGGTCACATGATATGGTTTTGTTGAAAAATTTAAAAAATGATATTTAAAATAATAAAGTTTGATATCATCTGCATTGGGTAAAGGTTTTAAGACAAACTTGAACATGGCAGTTCGCATTCCATTCATGATCTTATCACCAAAAAGTAATAAATAAATTCAGAATAAAAATCTGGAATAGTTTTCTTTTAAATGTAATGACAATAAGTGGTAATGTGATGACAAGA
This sequence comes from Pictodentalium vernedei, assembly GCA_031216915.1. NCBI lineage: Eukaryota > Metazoa > Mollusca > Scaphopoda > Dentaliida > Dentaliidae > Pictodentalium > Pictodentalium vernedei. The sequence goes on from CM062293.1 coordinate 110,514,440, forward strand.
AAGTCTAACAAGGCCAAAAACTCTTGAAGAATTGGCTTGCCCACTTTATCCAAATATGGAGTACCTCTACATATGCCTGTGTGCGAGAAAGTTTAATACAATTTATGACATACTTGATACTCTATCATCTGATTAATTGTTAGAAAGGGCTCTTTGAGCCCTATCCAACAATTAATCAGATGGTAGATTTGATCTTCGCATACCAGAACATACAAATAATCATTATAAAATAGGTGACAATAGTCACTTTCGGCAGCGAAAGTGTTAAATTTGAAAAACATATTTTGAGCAGTTTTCTTTTAAATGTGATGACAAAAAGGGGAGTGTGAATGGATGAACGATAAAAATTCAGAATGCTGATGGGAACTTTTATGGAATTATGTACCCAAATCATGGAATTCTTTTATTTATTTATTAGTGTTTAAGGTCACATATTTCTGTGAGAAAATGGCTAATCATGACAACATGGCTATAAAGTCAAGCCCAGACAATTGTTTATACACATGTCATCCATTTTAGAGGACTTCCACCTAGAGCTGAAACGGTTTTCCGGTTAATCGATTAACCAACGATCAACATTGTGATCGATCAAAAAAGTCCTTGATCGATTAACCGTTACCTTTGAACTACCGCATTACAGGTGTTAACACTGTAACAAACACACCCCTGACTCACGTAGACATTGCCACACTCACTCATCGGCGAGTTGTCAGTTTCAAATGCATGCAGTACTCGCTATGACATTGTCAAAACCTCAGTGAAGTTGACATGTGTTTTATCCTGATAAAGTTGTCACTTTCAGTTTCCGTATTTTCATGCAATTCTCTCCCTCAGTCATGACGTTGAGTACGAGATTTCAGTAGATGTCACCTCCCAGTGGTCATTTTGTAGGCACATGTTCTAAAGTTAAACTCAGTATTGGCATTGTCAGCACTGCGTGTGAACATTTGAATGTTAAGTATCCTAGGTCCCAGTAATTCCATTAACAAATATGAGTGTGACGTCATATGAATGGAGCGTGTACACTATAAGGTTGACAGATATATTATATATGGTCGTCATCTGCATCATTTCAACTGCAGATCAAATTGAGTCGAACAAGAAAACAAGCGTGTGTGTGTATGTGTGGGTGTGTGGGGGGGAACCAGTTATACACGGTTCTGTATGGATTGTTAAGAGCTATGCCGCTATTTAAATAATTAATTATTGGTTTGTTTGGTTTGTGGCATTCTCAAAGTAGCTGCAAGTCTGCAACTTCGCTGGAAAAGATCAAACGATGACACCGAAACTAATTCTGTGTGCAGACTCACTGACCGAGATACGACACGCACACTGCGCACAGTTATTCATACACACTCCCACATCAACAAAACTTCAAAGCTGCTGGCAGTCTAGAACTGGAAGACAGTGCAGACAAATGTAAAATCTTTTTAACCATAGCCTTTCCAGTTTCCAGAGGGCATCACACTGCACGTTTCCTAGGGCCCAGTGCAGGTGCAAGGCTGCAAGGACGATCGTGCACTCCTAAAAATTGAAGGTCTGCTGCAATATTCTTACCTGGGATTATGCACATTAACTGCTCTTTTGTTTCTGCACATGCCACATGGGTGAATTTTAGGCCATGAATGATGTTTCTCTTTCATATTATTAAGATTCCTGTGTGATACGGAATAGAATACAGCATGCAAATTGCATGCTGATGTACTCACGTGAACGTTACACTGTATCAATAGCCAGAAAATGGGACATTATTAACACTGTAAATCATCAACAGTGTGGCAGCTATTCAGAGATCTATCGGGACAACTGATTAATCGGTTAACTGAGGTTAATCCATGTGATTAATCGAACAAGAAAACCCTTTAACCATTTCAGCTCTACTTCCACCCATAGCATTGGTGACTGGGTCCTATTTTACAAGTAAAAGCTGAGCTTATTTACCACAGTAAACAAGCACTGCTTCATTTACTAGGGTTCTCTCTCGGGAAGAATTCCATTAAATTCTAGAAAACTTCTATCTCTTGCAGCAATAAATCAGCCAACTCTCCAAAAAATCTGGGCACTACAATTAATCCTTTCACCCATTTTGTGTAGAAATATAGAAATGAAGTGTCAATGACACTGCAGCTCAACTTCACAAAGAAGGGACTGAACTAAATATAAAGTTCCAGTAATGTCCAGTCATTCACTCAAGTTTCTACTGTGAACAACCCATCCCAATAGCTCATACCTGACAATGTCAAGTTGAGCAAGAAGTAAAAATAAAATCAGCCCATCAGACGAAGCTAAAATGAAAGTGTCAATGACACTGTGGCTCAACTTGTGTAAGACATGTACATGTATAGTATGTGACACAGCAATGACACACATCTAGGTAATGAACTGATAACAAAGGTACATATAAAGTATTGTAAAGCTCTGTACATAAATACTGACCGTAGCCTGTAACAAATGTACAGGTAAAGTATTGTAAAGGTGAGTGACAGTTAGATGTCTCTAGCCAGAGCCATATTGAATTGTGCGCTTACTGTTTATAAGTAGCACTGAATAAATCAAAGTTTGTCTAATTGGCCGCCGGAGGCCATCTTGAAATTTTGGACTGCACCCAAAAACACTCGTTCTCATCCCAAGGTGATAACAAATGTACCCAAGAAGTTTCGTGAAAATCGGTTCATAAATACATCCTCTAGCCCGAGTCATATTGACATGTGTACTAACTGTGTATAAGTAGCAGTGAATAAATCAAAGTTCTTCTAATTTGCATAATTTATGCACAAGAAAAAAACCTGTATTATATGTGATGTATTCCATGTTACTAAACACTCATACAAATGTTTGTTCAAATCTGAACCTTCATATAGAAGTTCTGTATAAAAAACTTATTGCACCTAATTTCGGTATAAAATGGCCACCGGCAGACATCTTGAATTTTGGACCGCATCCAAAAACACCCGTTCTCATCCCAAGGTGATAACTAATGTCACCAAGAAGTTTCATGAAGATCGGTTCATAAATATAGCCTCTAGCCTGAGTCGTATTGACATGTGCACTTACTGTGTATAAGTATCACTGAATAAATCGAAGTGCATCTAATTTGCATAATTTCTGCACAAGAAAAAACCTGTGGCCATCTTGAAATTTCGGACTGCACCAATAAACACTTGTTCTCATTCCAAGGTGATAACAAATGTACCCAAGAAGTTTCGTGAAAATCGGTTCATAAATACAGCCTCTAGCCCGAGTCATATTGACATGTGTACTAACTGTGTATAAGTAGCATTGAATAAATCAAAGTTCATCTAATTTGCATAATTTATGCACAAGAAAAAAACCCGTATTATATGTGATGTATTCCATGTTACTAAACACTCATATAAAAATTTGTTCAAATCAGAACCTTGATATAGACGTTCTGTCTAAAAAACTTATTGCACCTAATTTTGGTATAAAATGGCCACTGGCAGACATCTTGAATTTTGGACCGCACACAAAAACACTTCTTTTTCATCCCAAGGTGATAACAAACGTAACCAAGAAGTTTCATGAAGATCGGTTCATAAATATAGCCTCTAGCCCGAGTCGTATTGACATGTGCACTTACTGTGTATAAGTATCACTGAATAAATCAAAGTGCATCTAATTTGCATAATTTCTGCACAAGAAAAAAACCTGTATTAAATGTGATGTATTCCGTGTTACTAAACATTCATACAAAAATTTGTTCAAATCAGAACCTTCATATAGAAGTTCTGTACAAAAAACTGATTGCACTAATTTCGGTACAAAATAGCTGCCGGTGGGCATCTTGAATTTCGAACCGCACCCCAAAACACTCCTTCTTGTGCCACGGTGATAACAAAGATACCCAAGAAGTTTCGTAAAGATTGGTTCATAAATACGGCCTAGCCCAAGTGGAATTGAATTATTGACGGACGAACAGACGATGGGCCATGACAAAACCTCAAATTTGACTACATCAAAGTTGAGCTAAAACATGAAAGCTCCCATGTAAACATCATAGAAAAACCCTATTAGAGAGTTGAAAATGACTGATGGTTTATTTTTGTCAAATACAAATGAGAATCCCAAAGGAATTCTTTAAGAATCTGATGTTCAGTCAAGAGATATTATTAAAAGAAGATATTTTTGTCCAATTAAAGGTTCATTGGCTCAATATATTCAAGTGACACTGGCCCAATTTGGTGACTTCGAAAGAACTTACAAGATGAGACGCACAACAATCTTTAAATGAAAACTATAAATTCTGAATAGAGAAAACATTAATTTCATAATAAATGTAGATTTTCATTGAGTAACTTTGATTTTTGGTTGCCTAACTCCCAAACCAGTACAGGTTTTGGGGTTTTTTTTTCTGTGAAGCAACTCTCTCTACAAGTTACTTCTGAAGCTTGGTGACTGTAGAGCAAGTGATTCTCAAAACAACATTTGGAAACCAATTTTAAAGAACATATCTCTTTTCAAAATCAACCTTTGAAGGTATTAAATATATATATATATATCCCTAACTATGAATGCACCCTTAATGACAATTCTGCAGTTTAATTGCATACCATACCAACTACAAGATGATCAGCACACAATCCAATTTGTAAAATATCTAAGATCGAGGGGAAATAACTCCCTTGAAGATGTACGTCTTTTAAAACAAGTAAAAAGCCAAATTACTCTTGAATGAAGTGAGGTGAGGGTTCAACATACTGCCTGGCAATTTATTTTCTCTTAGACACAATACAGATACACTCATTCAGTGACACCACACAATATCTCAACACATAGGTTGATTGTGATGATTGTCTACGTGCAATCTACCATATTCTGTGCAAAATAATTGCATTTCATATCGCAGGATTTTCAGAGGGAACTCTCTCTGTAGTGTGTCCAGCAAGTGAAGTACAATCACTGGCCATCTGTTTATGCAGAGATAATGCATAATTATGATTAGCCAAAATTCATCCTCAAAGCCTACAGCTGCTGAGCGGCTTGGTGGGGTATTATACAATTATTGACTTTCCTTGAGGTAAATACAATGAATTATCAACCTGAGAAAAGTAATTTTCACCGAGGCCATAGGTATTGTTTTATTATTATCACACAAAAAATCATTTGTAAATTCCTTTTCTTTATTACATATTTTTCGAGGATTTTATAATTTTAATTTCAACATATTTTTATAATGTGCATTAACTTATTTGTTCATGTTGCAGTTAATTGTTATATTTGAACAGTTCCTAAACATTGGAACAGGGAAATTAAAGGAAGGAGCAAGTTGGAAATAACCTTTTTATTTTTATCGCGAACATGTATTTGTAATCATTCTCCCTGTGCTGTTTATAGACAACAATGACACGCATCTGACTTGTAGCAATAACAGTGTTTGTAGCGATGTGGCTACAACTGTAAACAGTTGTAGCTACATCGCTACAAACACTGCTATCGTTACAACTCTTCATTTCAACATATTGTGCATTATGACCAGTGACCATTTATAAAAATTTAAAGTTTCGAACTTTGAAAAGTTATTCAGCTGTTCAACTTCAATAAATGATTTGTTCCACAACATGATCCATTGTTTTATATTGAGTATCGTTCTGTTCGATCACAGTTATTGGATACAACGTCAAAACCAACGGTTTTCTAAAAGAATACCCCAATCTGATTATTATATAAACGGAAGTAGAGCAGGCTTTAATTTACATGCAGATCGACTCCATTCGGCACTGAATTATCATTTCGTTTTAGTCATTCCACATTTTTTAATTTTAACAAATGTCTTCAGGACAGAACTGATTTGAAAGGAAGTTTTTTTCCAAGAAAACGTGATGAAGAGAGATGTCCTATCAGTCAGGTTTGTTTAACAAGAGGCCCCAGGGGGGCCTGAGGGCGCTCACCTGACATGGTAGCCTAAATATCAAGCCAGAGAATTGATTTGAACAAGTTGCATCTGCTCCTCCTAAGAAAAGCTTATAGCAAATATCCAAAGATTCTGACCAGTGGATCTGAAAAAAAAGATTTTTAAAGAATATTCCTCATATTGAACTAAGTTATAATTCGGGCTCCCTGCCATATATGAACCCAGGAACTTGGCTTTAACAAACTTGAATCTCACCCCCCTAAGGATGCTGCACACCAAATATCAAAACATTCTGACTGCTGGATCTGAAGAAGAAGATTTTTAAAGAAAATTCCTCATTTTGAACTAAGTTACAATTTGAGCTCCCACTATGAGCCCAAATATGGACCTAGGGACATGGCTTGAACAAACTTGAATCTTACCCCCCTAAGGATGCTGCATAAAAAATATCAAAAGCATTGATCTGCTGGATCTGAAGAAGATTTTTAAAGAAATTTCCTCATTTTGAACTAAGTTGTCATTCGGGCTCCCATAGTGAGCCCAAATATGAACCAAGGGACTTGGCTTAAACAAACTTGAATCTCAGCCCCCTAAGGTTGCTGCATGCTAAATATCAAAACATTCCGACTGCTGAATCTGAAGAAGAAGATTTTTAAAGAAAAATTCCTCATATTGACTAAGTTATAATTCGGGTCCCACAGGGAGACCAAATATGGACCCAGGGACTTGGCTTTACCAAACTTGAATATCCCCCCCCCCCCCACCACCCTAAGGATGCTACACACCACATATCAAAACATTCCGACTGCTGGATCTGAAGAAGATTTTTTAAGAAAATTCTTCATTTCTAACTAAGTTACAATTCAAGCTCCCACAGTGAGCCCAAATATGGACCTAGGGACATGGCTTGAACAAACTTGAATCTCACCCCCCTAAGGATGCTGCATACCAAATATCAAAACATTCCAACTGCTGGATCTGAAGAAGATTTTTAAAGAAAATTCCGCATTTTGAACTAAGTTATCATTTGGGCTCCCACAGTGAGCCCAAATATGAACCTAGGGAGATGGCTTAAACAAACTTGAATCTCACCCCCCTAAGGATGCTGCATACCAAATATCAAAACATTCCGACTGCTGGATCTGAAGAAGATTTTTAAAGAAAATTCCTCATTTTGAACTAAGTTATAATTTGGGCTCCCACAGTGAGCCCGAATATGAACCCAGGGACTTGGCTTGAACAAAATTGAATCTCACCCCTCTAAGCATGGTGCATACCCAATATCAAAAGATTCTGCCTGCTGGATCTTGAGAAGAAGATTTTCAAAGACATTTGCCTGAAATGCACTAAGTTCAAATTTGGGCTCCTATACTGAGCCCAAATATAAACCCAGGGGGCCAATTTGAACAAACTTGAATCAGATTCACCCCACAATATTGCATACCAAATATCAAAAGATTCTGCCTGCCGGATCTGGAGAAGAAGATTTTTTAAGAAATTTGCCTGAAATGCACTAAGTTCGAATTCGGGCTTCTATAGGGAACCCAAATATGAATCCAGGGGGCCAATTTGAACAAACTTGAATCAGATCCACCCCACAATGTTGCATACCAAATATCAAAAGATTCTTCCCGCTGGATCTGGAGAAGAAGATTTTTTAAGAAATTTGCCTGAAATGCACCAAGTTCGAAATCGGGCTCCTATACTGAGCCCAAATATGAACCCAGGGGGCCAATTTGAACAAACTTGAATCAGATCCACCCTACAATGTTGCATACCAAATATCAAAAGATTCTGCCTGCTGGATCTGGAGGAGAAGATTTTTTAATGTTTTTTTCCCATTGCCTACAAATGTTAAAAAGTGCTGACTCAGCACTTTTTCAAAGTCCCAAAACTGTACCCTATGATAAAACCGATGGCAATTTTTTTTACCAATCCTTTCTATTGGTCCTAAGGAAGCTTCACACCAAATAAAAATTCTTGGTGCTGTGCAGTTTTGGAGATATGGGCGTTTTAATTTTTTTTCTAATTTTAGCTCCTGCAGTTCCCACGGGGCTGCAGGAAAATTTTTGTTGGCATAAATCAAGTACTTATAACACAATAATACCTCATCTTAAATTTGGTTCATATCAGCCTTTGGATTAAGAAAATAGAAAATTTGGGCGGGACAAAAATTCTTGCCCCTCTCAGAACAAAGGTAAATATTGCCAGTCAAACTTCTCTTGAACAAACTTGAGTCTACACCTCAAATGGAAGCTGCATACCAAATATCAAGTTTCTGCTATGGCTGGTTCATGAGAAGAGGCTCAAACACCACCTTCACGCAGGACGACAAATGGACGGACAGACGACGGACAAAGAGTGATATGAAAAGCTCACCCTGATTTTCAGTCAGGTGAGCTAAAAAGTTTATTGCGGTAGTTTCGAAGCCACAAAGTCAACAATTTGAATAGTTTCAATCAATAGCTAGTATATTCTTTTATATCTCAGTTTAAAGCATGGGAAATGGTGAGGCAAAAAATGCACTCTACATGGGGGTGAGAGGGGGCAATGCCATTGCGGTAACCGGTTCTCGTCAGATCACCAAAGTTAAGCAATGTCGCGCCTATTTAGTCCTTGGATGGGTGACCATCTGAGCGATCAATTCGGACTCCCACATTGTGTCCTTGGGCAAGGCACTTGACCCCGATGGTCCACATGGGGGCATGATGACGCCGTGTACTAAGGCGTACTGCACATCAATGGTATGCGTGTCTTCAACCAATCTAACCCTGCCTGTGCTGCAGTGCAGAGTTACGATGTTGGGGAGCTGGCAGCTGCTCGTCGTTGCTCGGTGGTTCTCTCCAGGTACTCCGGCTTCCTCCACCCGTAAAACTGTCATGATTAGCCATTGTGCATAAGTATATAACCTTAAACACCAATAAATAAAAAAATAAATTTAATAACTGAGGGCATTATTTTAGAAAACCTTTTTCTTTCGATGACGTATCCATTAACTGTGATTCGATTCCAAGTTCGATTCAAAATATGATTTGTTTTCTCCAACTTGATTCGATATTCGATTCGAAATCAAAATCGGCAATTTGCAGGTCCCTAGAAGGATCAGCTACCCAGAATTTGGTTGATTCCCTATATTTTGCTAACAAACTTAGACAAAGCTCATATATCTCTATCAAACCAGATAATGGATTTGACACTCATATGGAAGTACTGAGGCAAAAAGGGACTGGTGAAGGAGAGGAATTTTGAGGTTGTGTTACAAATATCTAATTAAATTGAACTGACACAGATTGATTCTAGAATTCATCTGAAAATTACAAGTGAAATTTATACTTAAGCAGGGCTCATTGTCTGAAGGAAGAGTTTAATACAAGGACTTTCAAGGGCTCTTTCAAGACATTTTAAGGCCCTTTTAAACAATTTTTGCATCTATTCCACTATAGTTTTATACAGCTTTGAGTGCAATTATGACTTAAAACATAGCTATTAGTCTCAACAAGAAATGGCATTGGAATAACAGCCCCCCCCCCCCCCCCCCCCCTCTAAAAACCACTAAATGGAACTGATGTTGAAGTGTGACCTTTAAATGTGACCTTGACTTAGGAGTGGCAGACTCAACTGTAGTGAGTGAAATTTCCTCCCACTGTGCATTATAATTGTGTGAAGTTTGATGCTTGTTGCCCCTATAGTTCTGATTAATGCCAAAGACAAGAATTGTGACCTTGAACCATAAAGAAGTCCAAAATGGCATTGACCTTGATGATATGCAAGCAACTATTAAACACAACATACCTTTTGACGGTCCTTAAAATTAAGAACTGTATGAAGATTGACAACTGTAGTTGGAATCATTTCTGAGTTATGGCTTAGACACAAATATTGTCTGGTTTTAAGCGTGACTTTGAAATGTGAACTTAACCTTAAAGTTATGGACTCAGCTATGATGTCTGGTACATCCCCCCACTGTCCTTTAGAATTGTGTGAATAGTTGATGATTTTAGACCCAATAGTTTCGGAGTGATGCCTGAGACACGATTTGCAACCTTGAACATATGAAGGTCAAGTATGACCTTGACCTTGAAGTAGCAAGTGATTTGCAGTCCTGGCCCTCTTAGCAGGAATATTCGCCAGCAACATGTAAGAAGTTCAATATATCGGGATAGTGGTGTGTACACTTGGTGAGTTTGTGAGATAGGTTATGCACCAAGTGAGACTCACATGCAATTAACTATATGTTCCAAACTGTACTGCTGGAAAAAAACCCCCGCAAGTTCAGTTTTGGTAACATAATTTTTTTATCTGCAGACTAAATGTAGTAAACTTTGACACATAGCTACCTCAGTGTACTGTCTAAAGAGTCTTTGGTTAAAATTCAGTTAACCATGACCACATGCGACGCTGCATGCTTTCAGCAGATTTTTTGACAAAGCATGCATCCGTGGCACTCTCACATGCTACAGGCTTAAAAAACATACCAAATCAAAGTTTTGAACAGTACACATCAACTGCACAATGTTTTATTTCAACTAGATTGAAAAGCAAACTGAGGTGAATGTACGAAGTTGATAGGGGTAGGGCTATTGCTCTAATTATGCAGGGCCAATTATAATGTCTTGTCGCCCAGCAATTTGGGGTCCACAAGTCTTTAGGTGGGCATCTCAAAGCCACAGGAAGATTAGCTGACCATCCCAGGAGTGGACATCTAAGCATTATGTCGCCATGTCAAGATAGAGGCATACATCTCTCACATCTCAGTAACTGATTCCAAATGGAAATGTAGAGTCAGGTTGTAGTCACATATGGTCGCCGAGTGTGTCCCAAGAACAGTTAGGAATAGGTTGCAGAAGTTCAATTTAAGTCCACAACATCCATACGTTGGTTCGCAACTTACACTCAGGCAACATCAATGTCAATTGCAATGGCTGTGGACACATGTACCAAATCGGTTTCACTTGGCACGCTGGAGGTGTGTGTTATTCACTAATGAGTCTCGGTTCATGCTTTACAGGTCAGATAGACAATGCTGCTAACAACGTCGAGATGAGCGATATTCCAACGCATGCTTTAAGGAAAATGATAGATTCAGCAGGGGGGGGGGGGGGGGGGGGGAGGGGGGGTTGTTATGGTTAAAAGGGGGGGGGGGGGGGGTTATAAGATATTGAGATCAGGTCCTCATGCCTCACGCCCTTCCACTTATCCATGCGCATAACCTTATGTTGCATCAGGATAATGCAAGGTCGCATGTTGCTAGGGGTTGCCGTGACTTCCTCAACAAAAACAATGTCCCAGTTCTCGATAGGCCACCCTACAGTCGAGATTTGTCCCCAATCGAGCATTTGTGAGATGAGCTGGACAGGAAGGTCAGGAAGCGTGTCAACATCCCAAACGACGTCGATCAGCTCAAGCAATAACATCCCACAAAGGACCATAAACAACTTGATGGGGTCAATGGTAAGGAGAGTTAGAGCAGCAACTGAAGCCCGGGGAGGGCACAGCCGCTTTTGATTTTGATCAGGAAATGGCGTAGGATACCCATGTTTGAACATTATCCATGTAAACGCTGTCTGTGTTAAGACAACAAAACTCATCAAAATTTAATCAGCAATGAAGAAATAACATGAAGATCCAAATAATGAAATAATCATCCGTAACACATTTGGAATATTTACCATAGAAAAAAGCTTGCGTTTATTTTTCCGCTAGTATAAAATATTCCCATGGCTAGCCAGATGACAGTTGCTTGCTACTGCTCAGTGAATCTCTCTGGACACTTCATGTCCTCCACCCATAAAACTGTGGGACATGAGGTGACCCTTCTGTCAAAAGTGTTGTTGAACCCCAATTGAAAAAAATGACTAGCCAGCTGGATATTTTCACAGCTGATAAATTTATTGACACATAAGTCGTGAGTAAGCATTGTGTAAAGTATTAACAAGGTTTGTCTATTTAATCATTTTTAATGACCACAATAAAAAAAATAGGCCGATGAAATTGTCAGATGTGTACCCATATGCGCAACTAGTAGAAAGCTGTATGACGGAGGGCCACCATGGATGCCGACATTATGTACATCATACATGTATGGGTACATATAGAAATGGATTGGAGGAGTGCCTAATTTGATGGATAAAGGGTTAATATCTCTGGATCAAATTATTAGATTTACATAAAAAACTATACAGCACAGCACACCAGTAACCTGAATACATATATAAAGTACCCTGATAATCGGATTGATATTTTTTGAGTTATCACATGCCGAAGAAATGGATTGGAGGAGTTCTCAATTTGAAGGATAAAGGGTTAATATCACAGGATCAAATTATCAAATTTACACCAAAAACTATACAGATTGGCACATCAGTAACTTGAACACATATATGAAGTAACATGACAATCGGATTGAAATTTTTTGAGTTATCTCATGCCAAAGGGATTGGAGGAATTTTCAATTTGAAGGATAAAGGGTTGATATCTCAGGATCAAATTATCAGAATTACACCAAAAACTATACAGCTTGGCACATCAGTAACCTGAACACAAATATTAAGTAACTTGACAATCCAAGCAATATTTTTCAAGTTATCGAATGCCAAAGGGATTGGAGGAATTTTCAATTTGAAGGATAAAGGGTTAATACCTCAGGATCAAAATAACAGATTTACACCAAAAACTATACAGCCCGGCACATCAGTAACCTGAACACAAATATAAAGTAACTTGACAATCCAAGCAATATTTTTCAAGTTATCGAATGCCAAAGGGATTGGAGGAATTTTCAATTTGAAGGATAAAGGGTTAATATCTCAGGATCAAATTATCAGATTTACACCAAAAACTGTACAGCTTGACACATCAGTAACCTGAAAACAAATATAAAGTAACTTGACAATCCAAGCAATATTTTTCAAGTTATCGAATGCCAAAGGGATTGGAGGAATTTTCAATTTGAAGGATAAAGGGCTAATATCTCAGAATCAAATTATCAGATTTACACCGAAAACTATACAGCTCGGCACATCAGTAACCTGAAAACAAATATAAAGTAACTTGACAATCCAAGCAATAGTTTTCAAGTTATCAAATGCCAAAGGGATTGGAGGAATTTTCAATTTGAAGAATAAAGGGTTAATATCTCAGGATCAAATTATCAGATTTGCACCAAAAACTATACAGCTCAGCACATCAGTAATCTGAACACAAATATAAAGTAACTTGACAATCCAAGCAATATTTTTCAAGTTATCGAATGCCAACGGGATTGGAGGAATTTTCAATTTGAAGGATAAAGGGTTAATATCTCAGGATCAAATTATCAGATTTACACCAAAAACTATACAGCTCGGCACATCAGTAACCTGAACACAAATATAAAGTAACTTAACAATCTGAGCAATATTTTTCAAGATATCGAATGGCAAAGGGACTGGAGGAATTTTGAATTTGAAGGATAAAGGGTTAATATCTCAAGATCAAAATAACAGATTTACACCAAAAACTATACAGCTCGGAACATCAGTAACCTGAAGATATATATAAAGTAACATGACAATTGGATTCATATTTTTTGAGTTATCTCATGCCAAAGGGATTGGAAGGATTCTCAATTTGAAGGATAAAGAATTAATATCTCAGGATCATCAAATTTACATCAAAAACTATACAGCTCGGCACATCAGTAACCTGAACACACAAATATGAAGTAACCTGACAACCCACTCAATATTTTTCAAGTTATCAAATGCCAAAAGAAATGGATACGGACGCCGGACGGACAAAGGATGGACGAACGACGGATGGCCACCCCGGATGCCAGCATTATGTGTACCATACATAGTATGGGTACACATAAAAATGGCTAGCCAGATGGATATTTTCACAGCTGACAAATGTACTGACATGTAAGTCATGAGTAAGCATAGAATTGTGTAAAGTATGAACAGGGTCTGTCTGTTTAATCAAGTTTAACTTTAATAAAGTAAGAACAGACATATTGTCTTCTGTGCCCTTGTCCTTGGTGTTATGACCTTGGGTTAAGGTCATGTCATGCCCTCGAGTTAAGAACAAGCATTGTGTAAAGTATGAACAAGATCTGTCCACTGAATTTTTTATGAACCGGACAAAGTTAGAATGGACAAATGATCTTTGACCGTGACCATAATTACCTTTGGCCAAGATCATGACACACTCTTGAGTCATGAGCAAGCACTGTGTGAAGTATGAAGATCCGTGACTTTGGAATTATGACCTTGGGTCAAGGTCATGACATACTCTTGAACCATGAGAGACCATTATTTAAAGAAGATCTGTCCAATGAATCAACACATCAGCTGTCTGTGACCTAGATGCAAGGTCACGACACACCCTTTAGCCATAAGCAATCATAGTCTGAAGTATGAACAAGATCTGTCGATTGGATAATTTTTTATGGTGAGGACAAAGTGACATACTGTGTGCAATGAAATGTGGATTCATATACCAAAAGAAGCAGAATTATGAAGCTATAGGCAGTGCTCTGAATAATTTGTAAACATACAAAACAGGAGGCCCCATGGGGTCGGAGGAGCCCACCTGACAAATTTGTTTAAGCCTTTACCTAAGATGAAAAGCAGACAACACTTGTAAACAAAAGTCTTGAATAACTGCTTTTTTATTTTTTGTTTCAAGCTCATTCCAAAGAGGGGTCATAACCTATACTTTTGAGACAAAAAATGAAAAAATAATGAAAATTAAATGGCGATTTTTGTGAATAAAGGTAGCCGGTTTTGGCTGTTACGTTGGGTAAAGGGTTAAAGAAGGATTTAATGAACATCTATGGCTAGTATTCTGTATACTATATATCAAAAGGTTCTGACTAGTGGTTCTGGATTAGAAGTGTTTTAAAGATTATTCCTTATATTGGACTTAGTTAAAATTCTGGCTCCAATAGGGAGCCGAAATATTAAACCAGAGACTTGATTTGAACAAATTTAGATCTGACCTCCTGAAGGATGCTATATGCCAAATATCAAAAGATTCTATCAGTGGATCTGAAGAACATTTTTAAAGATTATTCCTCATATTGCACTAAGCTGAAATTTGGGTCCCCATAGGGAGCCCAAATATTAATTGTGGGACCTGAATTGAACAACCATGAATCTGCCCCATGTAATGATGTTGTATACCAGATATTAAAGGATTCTGACTGATGGTTCTGTAAAATGAGAGTATGTCTCATATTGTACCCAGTTAAAATTCAGGCTCCTGTAATGAGCCCAAATGTAAACCGAGGGGATTAATTTTAACAGACTGGTATCTGATCCCCTATGGATTCAGTGCATGTATACCAAATATAAAAGATTCTGATCTGTGGTTCTGGAGAAGATGATTTTTTAAAATTTTTGCAACTGGGCAGACTCAGCATATTTTCGATTTCCTCTACAGTACACTATGACAAAACAGATGGCAATTTTTTTTACCATTCCATTCTACTTGTCCTGAGAATACTTCATACCAAATGAAACAGATCTCTCTTCTGTGCAGTTTGTGGAAACATGGGCATTTGGAAAATTTCTATTTTTAGTTCCTGGGGTTTCCACAGGGATACAGGAATGGTTTTTTTTTGCTTGAATCAATGGTATGACTCAATAATACCATATAACAAATTTGATTCAAATCGGCTCATCTTTTCAGAAAATAGAAATTTTGGGTGGGGCCAAAAATCTTGCCCCTCCCATTGCAAAGGCAAATAGTGCTCCACAAACTTTGTTTGAACAAACTTGATTCTACAACTCAAAAGGAAGTGAAGTACCAAATATCAAGTCACTGGTTCATGAGAAGCATTTTTTTAATGTGGGAGCATTTTCCCCACCGCCTGCCTATGGGGCTTGGTAAGTTGATTTGAACAAAACAAAATGTGATGTCAGAACAATCACCTCAAATTTAACTGAAATTGGTTCAGTGGTTTTGGAGGAAAAGGTGCAAACACCATTTTCATGACCGAAGGACAAATGACAGATAGCAGAGAGTGATCACTATAGTTTACCCTGACTTTCAGTCAGGTGAGCTAATAATTGCTTCTCTTAGTTTACATGAAACTTTTCAAGCAAACTTTTTTTTGCATTACCCATTTTTGGGTCATTCAATCACCTCCATTTGTTCCCTGTATCATATTGCAACTTTGTAAGGCAGATACTGTCATTTTTTGTATGATGTCTCATAGAACAAAAACCGAAGACAGCTGATAGCTGACTTCATACTCAAGAAAAAGTTTATTGAATGTACCATCAGGGATAAAACATGAAAGTGTCAATTGTCAAGACACCTGAGGCCCCCTGTAAGGCCTGGGCTGACGTGGGGTTATTTAGTCCTGCTGATGAAATTGCGGGAAAGTGAGACCAACGTGGAGGGTCGGAATTCAAGTGTCGCGAACTCGGCACTGGGAGCTGAGTTAGACCAACGCCGTGATTCCTTCTCTGCCAAATTGGCCTGAAATAGGTTCGATTTCCGTTAGGTGTGATTTCTAATCAATTCAGGCTGTGTAATTTAAAGAATGACTTAAAGTAACAACAATTCTTTTATTTACACATAAAATTAAAGCCGTTTCAATATTTCAACAACCAACAATTCGATTCTTTTCACAGAAAATGGGTTGCTAGGGTTAAATAATTCTCAACAATTATATAGTCATTCTATAGCCCTGTACTGGCACTATAGTCTACACACTGGAAATGTTACTACCATGAGCTCGCCATAAGAGCTTCACCCACTTAGGCTCAAATGTCAACATCTGCGCGTAACTGTACCTCTGGCTGTTGGAGGGTTCAGACCAGCAATGTTTGTCATCTATAAAGCCACCGTACTTCTGATTTGGGTCAGATATTGTTTACTCATACCTTATGTGCCTTTTGAAAGTCCTCCGTGAAAGTCCTATTGAAATGTTCACTGTTCCTGGTTGAATTCGCGATTCACAAATGCCCCTTTTTGTGCTAGGGCAAAATTGTTACTCACACCGATCTCCAGTCGGTATTACGATGCTTCGACAGCAAAACAAACTACTCACAACGCAATCAGTCTGACGCTTCAAAGGGTTAATACGCACAATACAATTAACCTACACTTCTGACTATTGCAGGCTGATACCTGCTACTCGACAATCTAAACTTTAACGTTCCACCTTGGGTTTTCCTTCTCAACGAATTTGGCACTGTAGCCGCCTATCAACCTTAAGCTAAATCAATCGTGGAATGCCCTGTCTGGCGATTCCAGCCGTTTCAGGGTCCTGTGGTCGAAGGTACCCCTATGCCAGGAAACAGAGTCCGCCTGTCCCGGACTTCACCAACATGTGTGTGACCCCAAGTGTGTGTCTAATGCTCTGCTCTTCAAGGTATATATACTTTTTACCCAAAACTGTCAGGTAGACAAATGCTCATCTGTCCATCTGCCAAAATGGTGGGAGATGACGTATATCGAGGCAGAATCAATACAAGTCATCTCGTGTGTGACTTAACGGTGATTTCACTTGTCGAGAGAACCGATTCGTTCCTGCCAGTCATTGCTATCTAATGATCAGGTGACGACACAACAGACATTTCTATCTTTAAGAATCTCGTTTCTCAATTGGCCGTGACGATATCCTGCCACCAACCGATTACGTCTCGTAAGACTCGCGGCTACTGTATAAATTAAATGAGATTAGACCTTATCTAACATACCGTTTCTCCCCTGGGTCCCTGCGCTGAAGCTGGATATACACCACGTGTGTTTTTTCCATGTCCAGCTTCACAGAGAAGTGCAATTCACATAGGTTTTTTGCCTTGATGCGGAATATCTTTTGAACTTACAATATCTTTATATATGAGGCCCCTTGCCCCTATATTTAGACTGGCTTTGCTCTGACATCAATAACACTGTAGCTTAACTTGTCTGTGTGTTGTGTTTGATGAAAAGGATCATGTTCAATGTTTATGAAATAATTATGAAATAAGACAAGAATTGTGATAATTGGGAATATGTTAATTTCTGTTCCCTGTATGCTATGTTTTTGATAAAAATAATATGAGGTGTACACTGTACTAAAGAGCTGAGGGGTGGGTTAATATGACCTAACAGTTAATGTATGTCAACGAAAGTTACCAAGTTACAGTGAAATTATTCCAAAACGAGTCATCCTATCAAATTACATTGAAATCCCTTCATACATATGGCCTGTAGACTGTGCTAAAGGTTTTCGGGCTTCAGGCCTGTGTAGCCATCACAGTTGATCGATTGCAACTAAAAGGGGATGTCCTCAACTCTACATTATACTGAGTCATTCTACCAAGTTACAATGAAATTCCTTCACAAATACGACCTGTAGTCTGTACTAAAGTTTTTCGGGTTTTGGGCTCAGGCAGCCATCATAGTTGAATGATCACAACCAAAAGGGGACGTTCTCATCTGGGCATTATATGGAGTGATCCTACGAAGTTACAATGAAATCCCTTCATAAATATGACCTGTAGACTGCTCAAGGTTTTCGGGCTTTGGGCCCCTGTAACCATCACAGTTTACCAATCATGACCAAAAGGGGATGTCATCATCTAGACATTATATGGAGTCAACCTAACAAGTTACAATGAAATCCTTCCATAAATACGACCTATGGACTATGCTAAAGGTTTTTGGGTTTTGGGATCGGGCAGCCATCAAGGATGAATGATTGCGACCAAAAGGGGATGTTCTCATCTAGACATTATGTGGAGTCATCCTACCAAGTTACAATGAAATCCCTTCATAAATATGACCTGTACACTGTGCTAAAGGTTTTCGGGCCTCGGGCTCCTGAAGCCGTCACAGTTGCCCAATCATGTCCAAAAGGGGACGTTCTCATCTAGACATTATATGAAGTCAACCTACCAAGTTAAAATGAAATCCTTGCATAAATATGACCTGTGGACTGTGCTAAAGGTTTTGGGGTTTTGGGCTCGGGCAGTCGTCATGGTTGACAGATCGCGACCAAATGGGGAAGTTCTCATCTAGACATCATACGGAGTCATTCTACCAAGTTACAATGAAATCCCTCCATATTAAATATGACCTGCAGACTGTGCTAAAAGTTTTGGGGTTTCGGGCTTGGGCAGCTATCACGGTTGACCAATCGCGACCAAAAGGGGACGTTCTTTTTGGGAATATGTTATAATATTTCTGTTCCCTGTATGCTGTTTTCAATAAAAATAATATGAGGCGTAGACTGTACTAAAGAATTGAGGGGTGGGTTAATGTGGCCCTCACAGTTAATGTATGTGGCCCACACAGTTAATGTATATCAACGAAAGTTTCCAATTTACAGTGAAATTATTCCAAAACGAGTCATCCTATCAAGTTACAATGAAATCCCTTCATAAATACAGCCTGTAGACTGTGTTAAAGGTTTTTGGTCTTTGGGCCTGTGAAGCAATCACGGTTGACTGATTGCAACCAAAAGGGGATGTCGTCATCTAGACATTATAATGAGTCATCCTACCAAGTTACAATGAAATCCCTTCATAAATATGACCTGCAGTCTGTGCTAAAGTTTTTCGGGTTTTGGGCTCGGGCAGCCATCATGGTTGAATGATCGTGACTAAAAGGGGACATACTCATCTAGGCTTTATCTGGAGTCATCCTACCAAGTGACAATGAAATCCCTTCTTAAATATGACGTGTAGACTGTGCTGTATGTTTTCGGGCTTTGGGCCCCTGTAGCCATCACAGTTGACCAATCGCAACCAAAAGGGGATGTTCTCATCTAGACATTATAAGGAGTCAACCTACCAAGTTACAATGAAATCCTTCCATAAATACAGCCTGCAGACTGTGCTAAAGGTTTTGGGCTTGGGTAGTCATCACGGTTGACAGTTCGCGACCAAATGGGGAAGTATTCATCTAGACATCATACGGAGTAATCCTACCAAGTTACAATGAAATCCTTCCATATTAAATATGACCTGTAGACTATGCTAAAAGTTTTTGGGTTTCGGGCATGGGCAGCCATCACGGTTGACAGATCATGACCAAAATGGGACATTCTTATCTAGATATTATACAGAGGCATCCTACCAAGTTACAATGAAATCCCTTCATAAATACGACCTGCAGACTGTGCTAATGGTTTTCGGGTTTTGGGCTCATGCAGCCTTCACATTTTACTGATAGCGACCAAAAGTGGATGTTTTGATCTAGACATGACCTCAGACCTGCATATGAAATTTCGTGATGATCAGACAAAATCTGTGGGGTGTAGCCTGTACTAAAGGAAAATGTGAACAGACTCACAAACTAACAGACTTCCGCAAGCGTGATGGCAATAGCTTATCTTGACTTTGTCAAGTTAAGCCAAAAATGCTTGATGATGCTTCTGTACACAAAACCCATGAAATTCCTCTTACACCTACACATTATTACATTTGTCAAGATAAGTAAAACTAGTTGTCCATAGGCAGAAGAGAAATTTAAATTTTATAGTAAATTTCCTTTCTTATTATACCTACCACAATTGTTTACTACAGGCTTGCACTACGGTGGAAGTCCCTAACTCTGAAAATATACTCTCCATTTTGATCTTTCCCAAGTGATTTGGGAAAGAAAAGTGGTGCAAAAGCACCAAGAAAAAATAAGCCAAAACGGGATCGAGTGCTACCGGTGCACACCCACTAGGGGACCCTCTTCTCTTAGTACAAATCCACGGCTTCCCGTCCAGTGCGCAGACACATAGCTAATGTCTCATTCTTTTGAATCCACCAACATTGGAGTTATGTGATCAGCGGGGAGGAAGGATTCTTACCCGAATAAGAAGACGGGAGGACCTCCATGTAAACAACTGTGGTAGGTATAATAAGAAAGGAAATTTACTATAAAATTTAAATTTCTTATCAACCTACCTTACAATTGTTTACTACAGGCTGAATAGACAACAGGATGGGGGAAATCACATAACCAACCCCCACATAACTCAATTACACTGCAACCATGGACAGAGGAAGAGGTCCCTAGGCCTATCAAACCATAGCATCACAATCATTAGTAAAAGACAATGAGAGATGTGGCGTATGGTTCTGTGCAATGCACAGACAGAAAGGGCAGTAACAGCACAGAACTGGAACTGACCTTGTAAGAAGCCTAATGGCTAGGGTAGACAACAGCTCGAACAGAAGACAGCGGGCCCATAGCAAAAAAGTCCTCTGACTGCTCCTGCAACTGACGCAGATAGGTGGAGAAAGTAGAAGCATTTCTCTTCTCCAATAGGCTGCCTGCATAACATCTGACAACATGACAGAGTTAGTATAAGCCCAAGAGGTAGGCAGTGCACGCACCTCGTGAGCAGATATACGATTGGAAAACAATCATCAGTCACTAGACGAGTATAAGCCATGTGAATAGCAAGACAAATCCACCGAGAAATGGATTGAGGAGAGATCTTCTGTCGACCAGGAACAAGAGACAGAAAAAAAATTGTTTCCTGCCTTTCCTAATGAACTGCGTCATATTGAGATAAAAGCAAATTGCACGAACCGGACAGAGCAAAGATCGATTACCCTCAGCAGAAGGAAGAGCCCTGATACAGATAGGTGCAGTCGTTTCTGGTATCTGATTCTTGGCCAGAAAGGAGCAATCAGTGGCAAATGTAACGCTGTTGGGAGAGCTCCTGAAAAAGGCCGGATCAACCGAGAGGGCATGAAGCTCACTAACCCGTCTGGCTGAGGCAAAAGTCATCAGAAAAGCCGTCTTGCATGTGAGAAAATGCATATCCACCTGGGATAAAGGTTTGAATGGCAGCCCCCCCCCCCCCCCCCCCCCCCCACAGCAAAGCAGCACCCAAGAAAGATACCATCTTGGGGTAAGCTGCAAAGTCCTGGGCCTTTTCAAAAGTGCCGAACAAGCTTGGAGAGGTATGGATTAGTGCCGATACGATGCTGTCCCACATACGAAAAGGTCTCCGATAGCATGGACCTGTACCCTTTGATGGTAACAGGCTGGAGATCCCGAGAATCAACCAGATATACCAGAAACTCCACAATCTGTGAAATTGAAGGATTGGCATAATCAACAGAGTGATCGGCACACCATTGACAGAAGACCTTCCACTTAGCCGCATAGGCTAAACCAGTGGAGTGCCTCCTTGAAGAAGAAATGCACTCCACTGTTCGTCTCGAAAAACCTCTATGGAGGAGACAGGACCTGACAAAAGATATGCGTGAATGGCACAACAAAGTCGAGGGTGGACATGAAACCTCCTTGCATGACCTTGGCAAAGAAGGTCGCGATGTAGAGGGAGACAAGCCGGAACTGCAGCTAACAGAGAGCGGAGCTGATTGATTCACACCCGCTGAGGCGACAGGGGAGTGATCAGAATTATTCGACAACTGCAGGTTCGTATCTTGGCTAGAACCTGAGGCAGAATCAGAACCGGCAGGAAGGCGTAGCCGACAAGACTGTTCCAATCGAGTGACAGAGCGTCCACGGCGAAAGCCAGGG
This sequence comes from Pictodentalium vernedei, assembly GCA_031216915.1. Lineage (NCBI taxonomy): Eukaryota > Metazoa > Mollusca > Scaphopoda > Dentaliida > Dentaliidae > Pictodentalium > Pictodentalium vernedei. The sequence continues at coordinate 110,536,785 of CM062293.1, forward strand.
GATCTGGACACAGGGACACGAAAGTGTCCACTTGATGGATCCAACAAGTTGCAAAGAGATCGATGTGAGGATGACCTCAGAGATCGCAAAGCGACTGGAACACCGCCCTGTGGAGAATCCACTCAGTGGAAAAGACCCTGCCCCGTCGGGACGGGGAATCAGCTAGGATGTTCAGACGATCGGAAATGTGATGAACCACCACTCCGGCATTGACAACCAGAGCGAGCAGTAGAAGATTCCGAGCCAAATTGTACATGGGAACCGAGTGCGTGCCGCCCTGGTTCCGAATGTAAGCAACCATTGTCAAATTGTCGGACAACAGAAGGACCTGGTGATTCGAAATGTGGGAGATCCACTGCTGGAAACTCAGACGAAGAGCAAAAAGCTCCTTCTGGTTGAAGTGTAGAGCTGCTTGATCCTGGTCCCATGCCCCGTGAAAGGAAAGACCTAGAGGATCCAACATTGCACCCCATCCAAGATCACTGGGGTTTGCCATCAGAACATGACTGGACGTGGGTAAGTTCAACGAAACTCCCTGCATAATCCACTGAACATCTGTCCAGGGGAGAAGGTAACGATGAAGAGACTCCGGTAACTGAAGCACCAGATCCAGAGGCTCGACATTCGGCCTCCAACGACTGAGCAGAAAGTATTGGAGTGGTCTGACATATGCAGCCGACCTAGAGGAATGAGATCCGTCACCAAACCGCAGAGACCGAGCAGCAGGAAAATAATCCGAGCTGTCGCGGACGTGGACTGGGACAGAGTCAGGGCAAAAGCTGAGAAAATCGCAGCCCTTGCCCGGGGAACCGCCACCATATTCAGCTGAGTACGGAAGTCCATCCCCAGATGACAAAAGGACTTAGAAGGGACTAGGTCTGACTTCTCCTCGTTGACTCTGAACCCTAACGACGTGAGCAGGCTCAACAGTGTGTCGACATGTGACTCCAGAAAGGCAGCATTGGAATGGAGGATATTGTCTAGATATGCCGAAGTAGTCACTCTGGACTGTGTGCGATGTAAGGCTAACACATGCGACATCAGTCAGGTTGAGGCTGAAGGGCATGGCCTTGAACTGGAAAAGCGAACCTGAGATACTTTTGCGATGTCTGATGAATCAGAGCGTGAAAGTAAACGTCTCGCAGGTCGATGCTGGAAGCGAAAACTTCCTGGTGAATGGAGCGGCGAACCAACCTGAAAGTCTCCATGCTGAACTTAGGAGCAATGAAAGACTGGTTCAGGATACTCAGATCGATAACTGGTCAGAGTTGGCCATCCTTCTTCGGCACTTCAGCACCAAGAATAGGCGGGAATAAAAATCCCACTGAATGAATGTTCTTGACGACCTCGATCGCCTCCTTTGACAGGAGATTGTCTATCTCTGTGATCAAAAGTTCCCAACGTGTAACATCTAAAGGAACTTGTGTTGGAAGAGGCACTCTTGACAGAGTTGGATGCCTCCGGAGGGATATCCACAGCCCGGACCAAACAACATCTAACACCCAAGGATCGGATGTGATTGTGGCCCAATGGTCTGTGAATTCTGATATCCTACCTCCAACCTGGGATGAATCGAGGTGAGGACCTTCATTTCGAGCCTCGGCGAGGCCCGTGAGAGGAGAAACCACCTCCTCTACTATATGAAGAATCCTGAGTCATCCCTCTAGCCTGCCGACGCTTACCCTTACCCCGTCAGTAAGTGGAAGCGGTGGCAGGAGGATCAGCCCTTGGCTTCGCAGAGGAAGCAGATGGGCGCTTGTTAGGCTTTGGACGGCCCCTGCCTCCATCAGAAGGCTGATCAAGCTGACGGAAGCAGCAGCTGATCTATGGAATGACATAGGACATCATCCCGGACCGTCGCCAGAGAACCATGGAATAGTTGTGGACCCGCCAAAGAAGCAGATTGAAGAGCAGCGTACTGCACCTCAGGAAAGGAACAGCTTATGTCCAACACAGCGTCCCTGCGAATTAATTTCAAGTTAGCCGTGTTACAGACATGCGTGTGTATGAGCGCCTTGGAAAGCACATGCAAAGGAGCCTTATGTCGTCAAACTTATTTGGAGGCAGGTAAGCAGCTAAAGCAGAGACGACGTGATCTAAGAGAGAAAGCATGCACAGCATCTCTCTTGATAAGCCCAACAGGGACTCCAGAGTCGCCATAGGAATTATGGCCGACTTGGGCTTGGAAAGCATGAGGGAGGTGGAGTCCTGATCCAAGACGTCAAAGTCTGGCAGACTGATGGATTGACGGAATCGTAGGAACGACTGGAGGCAAAAAAGTGTCAGCCCTGGTGAAGAACGAAGTCTTCATAGCCTTGGAACTCAGCTTAAGAGTCCAAAGCTGTAAATGCTTCAACCACTTGTACCAACTGGAACGGTCAAAGGAGCCCAGAAGCGGGTTGCTGCACAGGCTGTAGGCATGCGACCGATGATCACGGCTTGGCTGACACCACCAGCTGGTTTGATGGTTTGAGATCTGGAAGAAACTCAAACACAAAGTCAAGAGCTGCCCTCAAGTCAGAAGACTGTTGGCTCTTGACATCAGGTATGTCTGACTCATCCTGTGAGCCGGAAGACACAAAGCCCATCATGGGCAAACCAGCCGATGCTCCCATGGTGTAGGCACACCTGATGGACCAGAAAGCGGCCTGCTTCCAATCCCGGGAGGTGGCACCGCAGGGGGCACCTGGAAACCACTAGTAGCCTTGCTGGAAGCAACGGGAAGGCTCTTGGAAAGAACCTGAGTGAGCAAGGAGAGGGCCTCCCTAAGCTCACGGTCCGTGTCGGCCAGTTCGACATGAGAATGAACCGGCAAAATGGCTTCACTCCAGACTCTTTTAACCAGAGAAGGGTCACGATCCTCAAGTACACCTGACGCGGGGCGACAGGTGGCAGCTGAAACATCTGAAGGCAGATGCGTACAGGGGTACAACATACCCCGAGGATCTACAGATCGGGAACTCAGGAGGATCGCCACGGACCTATGAGGGACAGAGGTCCAGGCTGAACAAAAGGTGTTGGTCCCGCAAAACTGGACATGGGACCAGAGTGCATGGACGGAAACGCAACAGAGCTCATGGTGGCCCCACCATGAACATCCGAATCCAAGGAGAAAACTGCTGTGCTCGACGGCTGAGAGACCACAGCAGAGGGTTCGGTCAGCAGCCACTTCCAACTTCGCCGAGTTGAAGTCAGGAAGACTGAGGCCGATACCCCACATCCACATTACCAGACAGCTCTGCAGACACCTGCAGGGATAAAACTGCTGTGCTCGACGGCTGAGAGGCCACAGCAGAGGGTTCGGTCGGCAGCCACTTCCGACTTTGCCGAGTTGAAGTCAGGAAGGCTGAGGCCGATACCCCATGTCCACACTACCAGACATCTCTGCAGACCCCTGCAGGGATAAAACTGCTGTGCTCAACGGCTGAGAGACCACAGCAGAGGGTTAGGTCGGCAGCCACTTACGACTTTGCCGAGTTGAAGTCAGGAAGGCTGAGGCCGATACCCCACGTCCACACTACCAGACATCTCTGCAGACCTCTGCAGGAATAAAACTGCTGTGCTCGACGGCTGAGAGGCCACAGCAAAGAGTTCGTCGGCAGCCCCTTCCGACTTCGCTGAGTTGAAGTCAGGGAAGGCTGAGGCCGATACCCCACATCCACACTATCAGACATTGATGCAGACCCCTGCAGGGATAAGCCGAGGCCAGCTGAAACGGTGACCGATGACGTTGCAGACAGAACAGCAGTAGCAGCAGATACGACGGGAGCTGTTGAAACTGGTGGAAAAGGGGAGAGAGCAACCGAGCTCGGCTCCAAAGGAGGAGTCACAACACTAGTGACAGCCTCAGATTCGACTGTTGAGGGACCATAGTCCCAGAACCAGGCATCTCTTCACCAGACAACTCAACAGCAGTATCCACCACAGAAAAGACTGCACATCCCCCATGGAGTGGGTATAACTCTCACCAGACGTGGTCGTGTCGGGAGACCCCGAACGACAACGTTTCCCCCTCGCATGTGTGGGAGGAACTGCCACGACAATGCACCACAAGTCCTGGGCATAACAGAGGTGAGAGCAGTAGAAGAAAAAGGAGAACTCAACAGATGTAGAAAGTAGAAGAACAGCCCCAACTACAGGAGAAAGGTGGCAGAAAATAAAGGACCGTCGGAAACATAACTGAACCCAGACGGCCGACAGGGACCCAAAAAACAGAAATTCTGCCCTCAACAGAGTGGAGAAATCCTGTCCATACAGCCTCCCATTGACACCCAACTCCAATAATAATAATAATATCCAAAAGGATAACATAAATTTATCAACCGAAAATTTTTATCCAAACCGCACGGTATGCGGAAATTGCGTGCAAACACAGAGAATATATAAAATACAATGAAAATGTGGTTGAAAATCAGAACGAAAATATATAATACACAGTTCTGTTATTATACGATCCTCAGATCCATAATTCCAGTCACAGGTAACCAGTATCAACGAGTTTAATTATCAGTTTCTTTATGCAAACATGGATGTCTCGCCACATGGCCGGATGAAAAAAAACTCCAATGTTGGTGGATTCAAAAGAATGAGTCATCAGCTACGTGTCTGCGCACTGGACGGGAAGCCATGGATTTGTACTAAGAGAAGAGTGTCCCTTACTGGGTATGTGCCGGTAGCACTCGACACAGTTTTGGCTTATTTTTTCTTGGTGCTTTTGCACCACTTTTCTTTCCCAAATCGCTCGGGAAAGATCAAAATAGAGAGTGTATTTTCCGAGTTAGGGACTTCCACTGTAGCGCAAGCCTGTAGTAAACAATTGTAAGGTAGGTTGATAAGAAATACTGGTATGATCCAGTTATGTGTTGGTGTTACACATACTTTTCTGAAGCTGTTGTTGATTCATGAAATAGACCAACAAACAAAATGTTCATAAGTTCAGAAACGGTTTATTGTCTGACGTCAAAGTTAAAAGATTTGATTCTCCAACTCTTTCCAAATCACCTTCAGGTTGAGATAAAATGCTGAACACTGTTGACATCATCCAATGTTATCTCAGATATATTATATGTAGACAAAATATGCGAGATAAATATGGTTTCAAAGCTTCTTTAAACAATGCCCTTATGCTTTTGAGGTATAAATACTATTAAAAACAAAAGAGAAAATGTCACACAAACAATCAGAAGAGCAATCCTAAATAAAATGTCAACAGCCAATATTTATTGCAAACAATGCCTGTATCAAAACATGTGGATTGCAGTAATGAATCTTTTTGTTCTGTGAAATTGATATTTAACTCCAAGGTAAAACCAAAAGTCAAGGGCTTATTTTTAGAGAACAGCATCAGTAAAAACATTTTCAGCTGGCAACAGCAGATTTTTTTCTGTTATTAATTCTGAATGTTCTTGATGTTTCTGGCAAAAAATATTAGGTGTTACAATGGTACCCTGTTAACTGGATAGCCACTTTGTCAATTTTGCAATTTGCAGAGTATAGAATTAACAGAGTTTTGGCCACTTTTTTGTATTCAAGAGATAAACTGAGTATTTACTCTTTCATATCTTGTTTGACAGAGTTCATGGAGCTCTGTCAAACAAGACATACTAGATTAAATGCCTGTATTGGATGTACTGAGGCCAGATAGGTCTATAAACAAGGGAAGTTGGGTAATTATCAGAGTAATTTCTAGACATATTACAAGATTTTTTTATTCAGTTAACAGTTTACACTTCAATCTATATGCAATTAACAGATCAAATATGAATATGAAACGTGGAAAGAATGCAGAGTCCTTATAAAAGGTTACACCTTATAAGATAGAAGGACATTTCTCTTTTGTCATCATACATATAAGAAAATATCTATGGAAATCATATACATTATGTAATAAGTTTTGACTGATATCACTGTGCATTTTCAACATTTGGGTGTTTTGATCACAATACATGATTAACCGGTTCAACATTTGAACAGTTTGGTGAGTAAACAAACCGAGCTGAGAAAATTTCACGTAACAGAAACCGGAAAGAAAACAACACAAATAACACTTAAATAAATGAAAAAATTACACCCTATAATTTTTCATACAAATCTAAGCTACACAATTGATATTACTGATCGATTTGTTTCCATTCATTTTGTTTGCATTATCTGTGTGAATACTCAATGTTGTCCACATCCTTGAGGTTTTTGCATATTTTGTATATATCGGAGCGTCCAGGGAATTTACGTTGATTTAATATAAAAAGCAAACAGTGTAACTGTGTATTAAAACATGTTCTAATTGCATAAGCTGCTCATGAAAATTTGTTTACAGGCACTCACTCATATGAGATAATTCTGGTATCTACTCAAAACAAAGCCGGTGTGTTCTATTTTCCTTTGTACAATTACTTTTCAGTAGAGTCCTCATGGTTTCCAGCACTAAACACTCTGATAATAGTTACTTATGCCTAAATAAGTTAAAAAGTTGTTTTTTCAAGCCTTCTGCATGGCCTTTTTGGCTGCAGCAGGCTCTCTAAAAATTAAACGTTTTATGTCCGATATTTTACCCAAGTTAATAAAATTGATAAATTTGTCCCTTGAGTGCAACAAGGCTTTGCAATGCTTTGGCATTGCAAAGCCTTCTTGCAGTCAAGAGACGAAATACACCACCACCCACACTATTCTGTAGAATATGAGGCTTAAAACATAAAACAAACCAAGAACATGAACTTTTGATGGCAAAGAAATAATTACAAAAATAAAAAAACACCCACTCACATGCAATTTTACAAACAAATGGCCTGAGAAACAGAAGATCTACTTTGTGGGGCCTTAATTAGATTCCAAGATTTTGCCTGGATACCCTCAAACACAGCTGCTATAGGTTTCACCTTGGCTGATTCAAGTTAACAGGCAATTGTCATGCTTGATTCTTCTTTTACCCGGCAATGCCAAGGAATGAACATTCTCCTTGCTGAATATATTGTTAGCGCTTTGCTCTGTGTTTCTTTATATTTCAAAGGGGAAAATTTAAACTAATACTTCGTATCAAACTAATATTTAGAAAAAAAATATGAGAGGCAATAGCAAGTTCTTTCCTACAATCAAATGCAGATGCATCAATCAGCTAGAGTGAATTCAATGCCACATACTGCAAATCAACAAATAAAACTTTACATCCGAGAGCCTTTTCTATTTATAAGTGATTTGTACCAAACAGTCAGAAATTGTCAGAATACTAAAAACTAATCCTGTGAACAGGGCAGAGAAGCCAATAATGTAAATATATATAAAGCAACATGAATAAGGAAGGGTATGGCCAAACTTAATCTAATCGAATTGACACTTTTGTATCATGTGTTTCCAAATATGTAACTGTACTACTAGCAGAGGGGAAAATTTAAACTAATACTTCGTATCAAACTAATATTTAGAAAAAAATATGAGAGGCAATAGCAAGTTCTTTCCTACAATCAAATGCAGATGCATCGATCAGCTAGAGTGAATTTAATGCCACATACTGCAAATCAGCAAATAAAACTTTACATCTGAGAGCCTTTTTTTTATTTATACCGGTAAGTGATTTGTACCAAACAGCCAGAAATTGTCAGAATACTAAAAATAGGCCGATGAAATCGTGAGATGTGTACCCATACGCACAACTAGTAGAAAGTTGTATGACGGAGGGCCACCACAGATGCCGACATTATGTACACCATACAAGGTATGGGTACATATAGAAATGAATTGGAGGAGTGTCTAATTTGATGGATAAAGGGTTAATATCTCCGGAGCAAATTATCAGATTTACATAAAAAACTATACAGCACAGCACATCAGTAACCTGAATAAATATATAAAGTAACATGACAATCAGATTGATATTTTTGAGTTATATCATGCCAAAGGGATTGGAGGAATTTTCAATTTGAAGGATAAAGGGTTAATATCTCCCGATCAAAATAACAGATTTACATCAAAAACTATACAGCTCGGTACATCAGTAACCTGAACACAAATATGAAGTAACTTGACAATCGGATTGATATTTTTTGAGTTATCGAATGCCAAAGGGATTGGAGGAATTTTCAATTTGAAGGATAAAGGGTTAATATCTCAGGATTAAATTATCAGATTTACACCAAAAACTATACAGCTCGGCACATCAGTAACCTAAACACAAATATAAAGTAGCTTGACAATCCAAGCAATATTTTTCAAGTTATCGAAAGCCAAAGGGATTGGAGGAACTTTCAATTTGAAGGATAAAGGGTTAATATCTCAGGATAAAAAAAAAAACAGATTTACACCAAAAACTATACAGCTCGGCACATCAGTAACCTGAACACAAATATAAAGTAACTTGACAATCCAAGTAATATTTTTCAAGTTATCGAATGCCAAACAGATTTGAGGAATTTTCAATTTGAAGGATAAAGGGTTAATATCTCGGGATCAAATCATCAGATTTACACCAAAAACTATACAGCACGGCACATCAGTAACCTGAACACAAATATAAAGTAACTTGACAATCCAAGCAATATTTTTCAAGTTATCGAATGCCAAAGGGATTGGAGAAATTTTCAATTTGAAGAATAAAGGGTTAATATCTCAGGATCAAAATAACAGATTTACACCAAAAACTATACAGCTTGGCACATCAGTAACCTGAACACAAATATAAAGTAACTTGACAATCCAAGCAATATTTTTCAAGTTATCGAATGCCAAAGGGATTGGAGGAATTTTCAATTTGAAGGATAAAGGGTTAATATCTCAGGATCAAATTATCCGATTTACACCAAAAACTATACAGCTTGGCACATCAGTAACCTGAACACAAATATAAAGTAACTTGACAATCCAAGCAATATTTTTCAAGTTATCGAATGTCAAATGGATTGGAGGAATTTTCAATTTGAAGGATAAAGGGTTAATATCTCAGGATCAAATTATCCGATTTACACCAAAAACTATACAGCTCGGCACATCAGTAACCTGAATACAAATATAAAGTAACTTGACAATCCAACCAATATTTTTGAAGTTATCGAATGCCAAAGAAATGGATACGGACGCAAGACGGACAGGTGGACGGACGGACGGATGGACAGACAAGACGGACAAAGGATGGACGAACAATGGATGGTCACCCCGGATGCCGGCATTATGTGTACCATACATAGTATGGGTAAACATAAAAACTAATCCTGTGAACAGGGCAGAGAAGCCAATAATGTAAATATATATAAAGCAACACGAATAAGGAAGGGCATGGCCAAACTTAATCTAATCGAATTGACACTTTTGTATCGTGTTTCCAAATATGTAACTGTACTACTAGCATAGGCCTGTCAGTAACTAGTATGTTTGTGGCCTAATGTAAATAATAACTTGACCTGGTCTCCACTTGAATGGGCGCTTGTGTGGTTTGGAAATTTATTACATGCCTGTTCTATGAAATCCACCTCTACAACAACACTAAAACGATGCAGAAAATGAAAATCTGTTCCGCACACATATGTGGACCGGAAATTGTTGGCAGACTATTTTTATCAAGAAGAGAAATTTCACTGAAATTTTCTACAAATCGTGTACCGTAATTACAATTTGAATCACTAGTGATAGCTAAAAATTGTCCCCTGAGGTCTGTGTGCCAGTAGGCAAATAGAACACATTGGAACTCAGGGGACGAAACAGTAACATAGGTTCCCCTCGCAAATTTGGTTGGTGATAAAATGGCCACCGGCAGCCATCCTGAATTTCAGACCGCACCCAAAAACACTTGTTCTCGTCCTGAGGTGATAACAAAGGTACCCAAGAAGTTTTGTAAAGATTGGTTCATAAATACGACCTCTAGCCTGAGCCATATTGAATTGTTGATGAACAGACAGACGGATGACGGGGCCATGACAAAATCTCAAATTTGACTATGTCAAAGTTGAGCTAAAAATGTTAAATTCCAAGTCTAACAAGGACAATAACTCTTGAAGATATACTTGGACAGAGCCAGTTCTCAATCACATTCATAATATTATCACTAAAAGCTATATATCAAATTTGAAAAAAATCTAAATTTTATAGTAAATTTCCTTTCTTATTATACCTACCACAATTGTTTACTACAGGCTTGCACTACAGTGGAAGTCCCTAACTCGGATAAAATACCCTCTATTTTTGTCTTTCCCAAGCAAGTTGGGAAAGAAAAGTGGTGCAAAAGCACCAATAAAAATAAGCCAAAACTGGGTCGAGTGCAACCGGCGCAGACCCAGTACGGGACGCTCTCTCCCAAGTACAACTCCACGACTTCCGTTGCCAGTGCGCATATACCGTCTCTAAAGACTCATTCTTTTTGAATCCGTAAACGTTAGAGTTATGTGATCAGCGGGGAGGAAAGATTCTTTACCTGTAAAGAAGACGGGAGGGCCTCCATGTAAACAATTGTGGTAGGTATAAGAAAGGAAATTTACTACAAAATTTAGATTTCTTATCAACCTACTCACAATTGTTTACTACAGGCTGAATAGACAAAAGGCTGGAGGGAATCGCATAACCAACCCTCACATAACCCTAGTGCACTGGAACCGTGAAGTAGAAGGAAGAGGTCCCGAGGCTTATCAACCATAATGTCGCAATCATTGGTAAAGGACAATGAAAAGAGACATATGAGCCTGTGTGACACACAGACAGAAAAAGGGCAGTAACAGCACAAGGCTGAAACTGACCTTCAAGAAGCCTAATGGCTATGGCAGACAACAGCCTGAGCAGAAGAAAGAGGACCCAGGGCAAAAAGGTCCTCCGACTGCTCCTGCAACTGGCGTAAATAAAAGGTGGAGAAAGTAGAAGCATTTCTCCAGTAGGCTGCCTGCATAACATCCGACAACTTGACGGAGTTAGAATAAGCCCAAGAGGTAGACAGTGCCCGCACCTCGTGGGCAGAAATACGATTGGTAATACAATCGCCAGCTGCTAAACGACTATAAGCCGTATGAATAGCAAGACAAATCCATCGAGAAATGGATTGAGGAGAGATCTTCTGTCGACCCGGAATGAGAGACAGAAAAAAACGTTTTCTGCCCTTCCGTATGAAGCATGTCCGATCAAGATAAATGCGAATAGCACGGACCGGACAGAGCAAAGGGCGAGTACCCTCAACAGAGGGAAGAGCCCTGATACAGATAGGAGGAGGAGTAGTATCTGGTAACTGATTCTTAGCCAAAACGGAGCAATCAGTGGTAAAAGTAACACTGTTGGGAGAGCTCCTAAAAAAGGCTGGGTCAACCGAGAGGGCGTGAAGATCACTAACCCGTCTGGCCGAAGCAAATGCCATCAGAAAAGCCGTCTTGTATGTGAGAAATTGCATATCCACCTGGGATAAAGGTTCGAACAGCGCCCCCCCCAAGCAAAGCAGCACCCACGAAAGATTCCATCGTGGAGTAAGCGGCAAAGTCCGAGGCCTTTTCAAAGAAAAGTGCCGAACAAGCTTGGAGAGGTAAGGATTAGTGCCGATACAACGCTTCCCCACATAAGAAAAAGTCTCTGAAAGCATAGACCTGTAACCCTTGATGGTAACAGGCTGGAGACCCCGAGAATCAAACAGATATACCAGAAACTCCGCAATCTGTGAAATCGAAGGATTGGCATAATCAACAGAGTGATCAGCACACCATCGACAGAAGACCTTCCATTTAGCTGCATAAGCTAAACCAGTGGAGTGCCTCCTTGAAGAAGAAATGCACTCCACTGCTCGTCTCGAAAAACCTCTACGGAGGAGACAGGACCTGACAAAAGATATGCATGAAGGCACAATGAAGTCGGGTCGACGTGAAACCTCCTCGGGCGATCTTGACAAAGAAGGTCGCGACGTAGCGGGAGACGTGCCAGAACCGCCGCCATCAGCGAGCGGAGCTGATTGATCCACACCTGCTGAGGTGACAGGGGAGCGATCAGAATGATTCGACAACTGCAGGTTCGAATTTTGGCAAGAACCTGAGGAAGAATCGGAACCGGCGGGAAGGCGTAGCCGACTAGACCGTTCCAATCGAGTGACAGAGCGTCCACGGCAAAAGCCAGAGGATCTGGACACGGGGACACGAAAGTGTCCACCTGATGGTTCCAACGAGTCGCAAAGAGATCGATGTGGGGACGTCCCCAGAGATCGCAAAGCGACAGGAACACTGCCCTGTGAAGCATCCACTCGGTGGAAATAACCCTGCCCTGTCGGGACAGGGAGTCGGCTAGGACGTTCAGACGACCGGGAATGTGACGAACAACCACTCCGGCGTGAACATCCAGAGCGAGCAGTAAAAGATCCCGAGCTAACTCGTACATCGGAAGCGAGTGCGTGCCGCCCTGGTTCCGAATGTAAGCAACCACTGTCGAATTGTCGGATAGTAGAAGGACCTGGCGATTCGACAGGTGAGGGATCCACTGCCTGAAACTCAAAAGAAGAGCAAGAAGCTCCTTCTGGTTGATGTGTAGAGCTGCCTGATCCTGGTCCCACATCCCGTGTAGGGAAAGACCGAGAGGATCCAACGTCGCACCCCATCCGAGATCGCTGGCATCTGCCATCAGAACGCGATCGGACGTGGGTAAGTCCAGCGGAACACCCTGCGTAATCCACTGAACATCTGTCCAGGGAAGAAGGTGAGGATACAGAGAGTCCGGAAACGGAAGCACCTGATCCAGAGAATCTACATTCGGTCTCCAACGACTGAGCAGAAAGTGTTGGAGAGGTCTGACACGCAGCCGACCTAGAGGAATGAGATCCGTCACTGAACCGCAGAGACCGATCAGCCAGAGAAAACTCCGAGCGGTCGCGGACCTGGACTGGGACAGAGTCAGAGCAAAAGCTGAGAGAATCACAGCCTCGGCCTGGGGAACAGCCACCAAATTGAATTTGGTTTGGAAAGACATCCCCAGATGACAAAACGACTGAGAAGGGACCAGGTCCGACTTCTCCTCGTTGACTCTGAATCCTAGCGACGTGAGCAAGCTCAACAGAGTGGCGACATCCGATTCCAGTAAGGCAGCATTGGAATGCCTCTGGAGGATATCGTCCAGATATGCCGAAGTAGTCACCCTGGACTGTGTGCGATGGAACGCTATCACATGCGACATCAGTCTGGTGAACGCCCAAGGAGCCAGGTTGAGGCCGAAAGGCATGGCCTTGAACTGGTAAACTCGCCCCAGAAAAGCGAACCTGAGATACTTCCGTGACGCCCGATGCATCGGAACGTGGAAGTAAGCGTCTCGCAGGTCGATGCTGGCTGCGAAATCTCCCTGGTGAATTGATTGGCGGACCGACCTGAAAGTCTCCATGCTGAACTTGGGAGCAATGATAGACTGGTTCAGGATGCTCAGATCGATAACCGGTCGGAGTCGGCCGTCCTTCTTCAGCACCAAGAACAGGCGGGAATAGAAACCCACTGACTGAACGTTCTTGACAACCTCGATCGCCCCCTTTGCCAGGAGATTGGCAATCTCCGTGGACAAAAGTTCCCAATGTAAAACGTCTGAAGGAACTGTGGTTGGAAGAGGCACCCTTGACAGAGTGGGGTGCCGTCGGAAGGATATGCGCAGCCCGGACCGAACAACATCTAACACCCATGGATCGGATGTGATGGTGGTCCAATGGTCTGCGAACTCTGCTATCCTTCCTCCAACCTGGGACGAGTTGAGGTGAGGACCTTCATTTCGAGCCCCGACGAGAGGAGAAACCACCTCCTCTGCTAAATGAAGAATCCTGAGACTTCCCTCGATTCTGCCGACCCCTACCTTTACCCCGTGAGTAAGAAGTAGAGGCGGCGGCAGAAGGACCAGCCTTCTGCTTCACAGAGGAAGCAGAAGGGTACTTGTTAGGCTTGGAACGGCCCTTGCCTCCCCGAGAAGGCTGATCAAGCTGACGAAACAGCAGCTGATCTTAGTTATGACGTAGGACGTCATCCCGGACCGTCGACACGGAACCATGAAAAAGTTGCGGACCTGCCAAAGAAGCAGATCGAAGAGTAGCACGCTGCTCCTCGGGAAGGGATCGTCCTGTGTCCAGCACAGCGTCCCTTCGAACTAATTCCAAATTGGCCGTGTTACAGGCATGCGTGTGAGTAAGGTGCATAAGCGCCTTGGACAGCACACGCAAAGGAGCCTGTACCTCGTCAAACTTATCTGGAGGCAGATAAGCAGCCAAAGCTGAGACGACGTGATCTGAGAGAGAAAGCATGCCAAGCATCTCTCTAGATAAGCCCAACGTGGACTCCAGAGTCGTCATTGGAATGACGGCAGACTTGGGCTTGGAAAGCCCGAGGGAAGAGGAGTCCTGATCCAGAACCGTCAAAGTCTGGCAGACTGACGGATTGGCGGAATCGTAGGAACGATAACGCACAGGAGGCAAAAAGGTGTCAACCCTGGTGAAGAACGAAGTCTTCAAAGCCTTGGAATTCAGCTTGGCATTCAATGCTGAAAAAGCCTCAACCATCTGAACCGACTGGCATGGTCGAAGGCGCCCAGAAGCAGGTTGCTCCATAGGCTGTTGGCGCGCGACCGATGATCGCGGCCAGGCTGACACTGTCGGCTGGTTAGCAGGTTTGAGCTCAGGCAGAAACCCAAACACAAAGTCAAGAGCCGCCCCCAAGTCCGAAGACTGCTGGCCCTCGACCTCAAGCATGTCGGACTCCTCCCCAGAGTCGGAAGACACATAGCCCATCGTGGGCAAACCAGCCGACGCCTCCCATGGTGTCGGGACACCAGAGGAATCGGAAACCGGCCTGTTTCCAATCCCGGGAGGCGGCGCCATAGGAGGCACCTGGAAACCACCCATAGCCTCGCTGGAAGCAACAGGAAGGCTCTTAGAAAGAACCTGAGTGAGTAAGGAGAGGGCCTCCCTAAGCTCACTGCCTGTACCGACCGGTTCGACAGGGGAGTGAACCGGCAAAGTGGCTTCACCTCTGACCCTCTTAACCAGCAAAGGGTCACGATCCTCCAAAACACCCGACGCGGGACGACGGGCGGCAGCCGAAACATCTGAAGGTAGACGTGTATAGGGGTACGATGCACCCCGAGGATCAATATTGCGAGAACTCATGAGAGTCACCGCGGACCTCTGCGGGGCAGAAGGTCCAGGCTGCACAAAAGGCGTTGGTCCCCCAAAACTGGTCGTGTGACCAGAGTGAGTAGACGGAAACGCCACGGAGTTCATAGTGTTTCCACTACGAACATCTGAATCCAAAGACACAACTGTGGTGCTCGACGGCGAAGAGACCACAGCGATGGGCTCGGCCGGCAGCCCCTTCCGACTTCGCCGAGTTGAAGTCAGGGAAGGCTGAGGCCGATATCCCACGTCTACAGTATCGGACAGTCCTGCAGTCCCCTGCAGCAAAAAGCCGAGGCCGGCTGAAACAGACGACGAAGCAGACGGACCAGCAGCAGTGGTAGATACGTCGAGAGTCGTTGAGGCTGGTGAAATATTGGAAAGAGCACACCGGCTCGGCTCCGAAGGAGGAGTCACAACCCTAGTGACAGCCTCAGATGTCGACTGGAGGGGGACCGTAGTCCCGGAACCAGGCATCACTACACCAGAACACTCAACGGCTCCCGCAGTATCCACCACAGGAAAAGACTGCACATCCCCCACGGAGGAGGAAAAACTCTCACCAGACAAAGTCGGCTCGGGAGGCCCCGAACGACCACGTTCTCCTTTCCCGCGGGAGCGGGAGGCATGGCCACGAGAACGAACGACACAGTTTACTGACGCCCAGAAGGTGGAAGACCATGTTCCACAGACACCACACGGCCGCTCAGCCGAACACCCATTACAGGAGGAACAAGACGAATGTACATCGTCCACATGCTTTGGCAGCAGACATTGCCCACAGGGAATTGTCCTGGGCATGATAGAGGTGAGAGGAGCAGAGAAGGTGAGATGAGAAAACAGAACACCCCCAAAGAAGAGAGAAAGGTGACAGAAACAAAGACCCCAGAAGGTCGACCGGGAACCACCCAACAGGAAGACTACTCTCAAAAGAAGAAACACTGCAGGAGTGGTACCCCGCTGACACCTAACTCTAACACAATTAGAAAATTTTGCAAAAAAAGCATTAACAATAATTGTGAATAAGTCCGAACCGCGTGGCACGCGAAATTCGCGCGCGACTCGAGAGAGAGCAAATAAATATACATTATGGACATATAATAGAAAAGAGAATATATAAAACACTGTTCCTGAGAATACAAAGGATACACTGTGGTATAATGAATCAGGAATCATCAAACATCAAGCTGGTGGAACACTGATAAGCGTGCAAAAACATCTCGACACGAAGCGGATTTTAAAAAGAATGAGTCTTTAGAGACGGTATATGCGCACTGGCAACGGAAGTCGTGGAGTTGTACTTGGGAGAGAGCGTCCCGTACTGGGTCTGCGCCGGTTGCACGCGACCCAGTTTTGCTTTTTATTGGTGCTTTTGCACCACTTTTCTTTCCCAACTTGCTTGGGAAAGACAAAAATAGAGAGTATTTTATCCGAGTTAGGGACTTCCACTGTAGTGCAAGCCTGTAGTAAACAATTGTGAGTAGGTTGATAAGAAATATTGTGATGATAAAAATTGGGGAAGGACAGACAGAACCCATTCCTATATCCCCATCTCACTGCATGGCAGGGGATGACGATAAGCATGAGAAAGCTCAAAATAACATAATTAGTACATCAGAGGACAACCCTCAGTTAACAGTCACATATAAATCATATATAGGCTTTGAAACATTGATTATTGGCAACGATGCATTGGAAATCATTTTGGAGAGTACAAATAAGGCATTAAATTTTGAAATTATCATATTAAATGCATGAAATTTCCATTATTTCCAAAAAGAACACAATCAAAGGCTTATTTAGGGAGTTTTATGGGGAATCCATCTGCTGATAGAAGTGAATCATTTAACGGCAGAGGGGCTGCACTGCTGATTGACATGCAGAAGCTGAACAGCATCTGATATGGTTTGTGTGCATCAGAGGTGTTTAAAAAAGTTTTAGATGAATTTTATACAATTCTGTTAACAAAATATAAAGAGTAGACAATTTATGAAAAATAGGCCGATGAAATCGTTAGATGTGTACCTATACGCGCAACTAGTAGAAAGCTGTATGACGGAGGGCCACCATGGATGCAGACATTATGTACACTATACATGGTATGGGTACATATAGAAATGGACTGGAGGAGTTCCTAATTTGATGGATAAAGGGTTAATATCACAGGATCAAATTATTAGATTTACATAAAAAACTATACAGCACAGCACATCAGTAACCTGAATACATATATATAGTAACCTGATAATTGGATTAACATTTTTTGAGTTATCACATGCCGAAGAAATGGATTGGAAGAGTTCTCAATTTGAAGGATAAAGGGTTAATATCACAGGATCAAATTATCAGATTTACACCAAAAACTATACAGCTCGGCACATCAGTAACCTGAACACATATATGAAGTAACATGACAATCGGATTGCTATTTTTTGAGTTATCTCATGCCAAAGGGATTGGAGGAATTTCAATTTGAAGGGTAAAGGGTTAATATCTCAGATTTAAATAATCAGATTTATACCAAAAACTATACAGCTTGGCACATCAGTATCCTGAACACATATATGAAGTAACATGACAATCGGATCGATATTTTTTGAGTTATCGAATGCCAAAGGGATTGGAGGAATTTTCAATTTGAAGGATAAAGGGTTAATATCTCAGGATCAAATCATCAGATTTACACCAAAAACTATACAGCTCAGAACATCAGTAACCTGAAGATATATATAAAGTAACATGACAATTGGATTGCTATTTTTTGAGTTATCTCATGCCAAAGGGATTGGAGGAATTTCAATTTGAAGGGTAAAGGGTTAATATCTCAGATTTAAATAATCAGATTTATACCAAAAACTATACAGCTTGGCACATCAGTAACCTGAACACAAATATAAAGTAACTAGACAATCCAAGCAATATTTTCAAGTTATCGAATACCAAAGGGATTGGAGGAATTTTCAATTTGAAGGATAAAGGGTTAATATCTCGGGAACAAAATAACAGATATACACCCAAAACTATACAGCTCAGAACATCAGTAACCTGAAGATATATATAAAGTAACATGACAATTGGATTCATATTTTTTGAGTTATCTCATGCCAAAGGGATTCGAAGAATTCTCAATTTGAAGGATAAAGAGTTAATATCTCAGGATCAAATTATCAGATTTACACCAAAAACTATACAGCTCGGCACATCAGTAACCTGAACACGAATATAAAGTAACTTGACAATCCAAGCAATATTTTTCAAGTTATCGAATGCCAAAGAAATGGATACGGATGCCGGACGGACTGCCGGACGGATGGACAGACAGACAGACAGATGGACAAAGGATGGATGAACGACGGATGGCCACCCCGGATGCTGGCATTATGTGTACCATACATAGTATGGGTACACATAAAAACAGGGACATTTTTTATTATGAAGCAACTATTAACTCAGTCTGATTAAGGGCTAGATTGGGCCCACATACCCCTTCCTGTAATCTAAAGTGCTTGACACAAGCTGAAAAGTCACAACTACTCCCCTCCCCCCCCCCCCCCACCCCAACCCCTGCAAAAGAAAATTTTTACATCTTTGTACACAGACAATATCAGTGGAGATGATGGATGCACCAAGACATGTTAAGTCTCATGGATTCACTGTGAGACTCCCGGATTGGGTCATGATCTCCAGCACTCACGGTTTCACCCGGACCTGTTAACTCTCCCGGTTTGAGGCACCAACTCACGTTCTCACGGTCTTCTCCCGATTTGACACTTTTCAAAATAGTTGTCCTGAAATCCATCACATTTTACTGTTTACAAATTTCTGAAAATCTCGGACAAGCGAAATTACAAACATTTGTGTGAATGTGTTCAACGACGTCAGATTCGGCTGTGATCGACTCGGTTTCTGCAAAATTCTGCATATTTCAATGGCGAGTCTTGTGTTCTATTTTGAAAATTAAACAAGTTGTCAAGATGGTCATGATATATAAATTTATGATGCAGAATAATTGTTGGAAACGATAATTTATCAAAAATACACATTTACTTGACACAATATAAATAAATTGTGTTTGAAGGTAAAACAGAATGCCAGTTATGCGCGGTACAGGCAATGGCTAGATAGGCATCCACTCACATTTGTGTGTTGGGGAGGGGGTCATTGTCCCGGGGGGGGGGGGGGGGGGCATTGTCCCTGGGGTGGGGGGGGGGGGCTTGGACCAGTGATATCCATATTTGTATGCTTTTACTGACAAATACCATTAAAAGTGTTAAAATAAATTATTAAAATGAAATATAATACATTTGGGTTGGGAGGGGGGGGTGCCAAGTGGGACCGTGGGAGGCATAACAAGTATTGATGTATTGGCCACACGCAAAAATCTCACTGACAAGCATCCAAATCTCACTGAGAGCTCATCAAAATCCCACTGACAGTCACCTTCAGAGGTTAACAGGTCTGATAGCACCCATAAATCTCCCGCATCGTCAGAATTGATCAAGTGACAAAAACAAAATCAACCATTTCTTTATTGTGTCCAATTTACTTCACGTTTGCAAACGGTACTCGATGAGATCTGCTCCGTGACCCGGATATTTAAGTAAGCTTCAGAAATTCAGTCTCTTTTTTTCTCTCTTCCCTTTATTCCAAATCGTGTTTAATTAAAATAAATTAATACAAGAATGGACTATTTGATATTATTCTGTCATTAAATGGTGATCGAAGACCAAATAATATAGCTTGGTGCAATGTTTTCACAACAAAAACACCAACCCTTTTTCTTAGTACTTAAGCGACTTTGCCCCAGTTTTCATGACATAAACACAGCCGCATGTGAAGGAACAAAGCTGATTACTGTTTGAAACCATACTGTGGTTGACAAAAAGTGACAGAGGTGATACAAGTGCCTTTTGTACACTTTGCAGTGCCCATTTCACCATCAGTCATGGGGGAAAGAATGATGCAGTTTGCCATGAAAAGCTTAAAAACCACTAGCAAACTTTCAGTTGATGGACTACCTGGTCAACCCAGTGGTCCCTTAACTGAAAGTTTGCTGGTGGTTCTTAAGCTTTTTCTAAAAAATTGTGGGGTAAATTTATGCAGGGATGAAGTGAGTGGGGGGGGGGGGGGGAGGTACCAGTAAATTGATAGAGATACATTACATGTAGTGGGGGTGGCAAAAGTAATTTTATTTTATTATAGGGCAGGATAAATTTGTATTGAAGGTATGATATAATGTAAACGTGTTTGTGTCTTGAAAATTATATTCAATTAACTGTGAGATTGGATTAAGAGATATTCAAATATGTGGGCAACACTGTATAACTCATTTACTACTTAATAAATTGTTGTTCTCTGAACAAAAGTCTTGTTGTAATATTCACACACAAAAATCTCCCTGATTGTCATTTTCAAAACTTAACATGTCTGGATGCACCCCAACTATGAGCCCAAAGAATAAAGCATGACAGTGATAGTATGTAAAAATGAAGATAATTCAATTCAACAAGTTTATCTGTAAAAATTTGTTTGCTGAATTAGTTTTTCTGGACCAGATGTAGTCAGATCACATAAAAAGTCTGTGACTTTGACCTTTGAGTTTTGACTATGGGTTAGGGTCAATCACCATATTAAGTATGAACAAAATCCATCCATTGATGCAATTTTTATGAACCAGACAAAGTCAGAACACACAAATAGTCTGTGTCATTTACCTTGCAGCTATGACCTTGGATTGAGGTCATGACACAACTTTTGAGTCGTAAGCAATCATTGTGGGAAGTATGAACAAGATTGGTCAATCAAATAATTTTTTATGGACTGGACAAAGTTAGAATGGAAGAACAAACTCTCAAATGGTCTGTGACCTTGACCTTGGAGCTATTAGCTTGGGTCAAGGTCATGATGCATCCTAGAGACATAAGCAATCACTGGGTGAAGTGTGAACACAATCAGTCCATTTGGCAATTTTTAATGGACCAGACAAGGAATGGGCGAATAAACACATGAACTGTGACCTTGAACTTGTTCTATGACCATGGGTCAAGGTCATGACACACACTTGAGTCACAAGCAATCATTATGTTAAGTATGAACAAGATCGGCCAACTGAATACATTTTTTATGAACCAGGCAAAGTTGGAATGGACAAGCAAACATACTTATGGTCTTATGACCTTGACCTTGAAGTTATGACCTTGTGTCAAGGTCAAAACACACACTTGAGTCAAAAGCAATTATTATTTGAAGAATAAACAAGATAAGTCCAGTGAATAATATTTTTACAGGCCATACAAAGTTAGAATGGAGGAACAAACATTCTTTGATCTTGATCTTCAAAGTATGACCTTGGGTTAAAATCATGACACACCCTTGTATTATAAGCAATCACTGTCTGAATTTTAAAGAGGATTGGTCTTTTGAATAACTTTTTATGGACCGGACAAATAATGGATGGGCAATCGATGTCAAACAGAAAGATGAATGGGCAAACATTTTCAGGAAGCCTAAAGTTGTTATTAAATATTATTCATCTAGAATGAAATTGTTATTAAATATTATTCATCTAGAATGAAATTGTTATTAAATATTATTAAACAAGAATAAACATATTAAGGCCCACACATGCTCACCCCCTCGCACAGAAACCTCACAACAGTTTGACCAACTACATGCCATAACTACTGCAATTGCTCTCAAAGATCAACAAGCAATAGGCAAAGTGAACAACAATTTGTGCAGGTTTTGCTTCGCAAGTACATACAAGTCCATAAAGCTCAAGTATGGATTGATAAAGGAATATTCGACACTTTATTTTGATGAATATGAGACAAAATATCTTGTTTATTTATTGGTGTTGAAGGTTGCAGTCAGTACATTTGGCTATATTTAGTCAATTGTTTACACCAATGCTGCCCACTTTCATAAGACTCTCACCCCAGCCATTTATTGATGGGTTTTATTTATTTATTTATTTATTTATTTATTTATTGTCTATTGGTGTTTAAGTTCGCATATTTCTGCACAATGCCCAACTGTAATTGCAAAATGGATAGAAAGTCAAATCCAGCCAATCCTTCGTACCCATGCTGCCCATTTTAGAGTACTTCCACCCGAGGCATTGGTGGCAGGATCCTATTTTACCAGAAAAGACCAATAAACAATAAATAAATACCAGAAAAGAATAACTTTTGAACCACAGTAGAGAAGCATTGCTTCACTTCCCGGAGTTTCCACAGGGAGAGGGTTTCTATTAAATGAAGAAACGGAACTTGTTTACCACAGAAATGAAGCACTGCTTCACTTCCTAGATTTCCCATATCCAAATGATAGCTTGCAGAGACAAGAGATATAATTGGGCTTGAAACAAAACAAAAATTGAGTGCAACTGGCATGAAGGGACAAAACATCCATATTATGAATAAAAAACAAGACAGTTTGAGCAATTTTACTGCTATACTTATTTCAGATAATTTCTTATCCAGTCCTCTTAGTCAATTTATTGGTGTATAATTAATTTAAGCTGAAAAACTGATGGAGGAGCTCGTGAATTTGAAGTGATGTTTCAGTTTTCACCAGAAAGTGTTCTACATCGAAGATAACAATGACATTGAGAGCAAAATAATCAATAATGGAATGCTTAACATTCAGTTTTTTTGTAGTTTTTCAATTACAACTACTTCCATTTAAACAGACCTTTCTTAACCTTTCAACCAACAAAACTGCCCAGCCGATACCTGTTATCCAAAAGTTTACTTTAAAGGGTTCATACAGATTTTCAAAAATGAAAATTAAACACTTTTAAGGACTTTTTCCCAACCAAATACTTTAAAGAATAATAATAATAATAATAATGTTTAAGCCTAAAATCCACATAGTGCTCTTTGGCGTTACATGCTACACTGTAATGATGTAGTGTATGGGTTTCATCTCTGTGTGGTCAAACAAAATGCTTGGCCAAATAGATATGTTTTCAAGTGGGACTTAAATTGTTTAATGGTCAGTTCCGTTTTTATATGACTTGGTAAGGAAGTCTTTAATTTCCAGAAGACAGAATCTCATAATATAGACACTCAGATATTTAAGGTCAGACTTGATTTGAAAAAAACTTGTAAATCATCCTTGAAGCAGTGGTTTGAGAGAAAAAAATTTTTTTTAATGTTTTCCCCATTATCCACAATGCAAAAGTTTGAAGGCCCCATAGCACTGCCCTAGGGGCTTGATATGGATTTTACACAGATGTTGAATGTAAAGCATGCAAGCCTTTGGACTGATGGTTTGCGTGAACCAGATTTTTTAAATGTTTTTCTTAATACCCACAGTATAAGCATGACAAATGACACACATATGGGGCTGCATGATAAAACCAAATAAGCCTTTTTGACCAGTTTATTATACTTCTTCTGAGGATGTTCCATACTCAATGTCAATAACCTGTGCCCCTGCAGTTCCAAAAAAAAAAAAAGAAATCTGTTTCTGTTTTAGCATGTGAGGATCTCCATGGGGCTAATGACTATTCTTTTTGTATAAATAAAGAACATGTCACCCATACATAATGTGTGCCAAATTTTGTTCAAATTAGTCCAATGAGTCTGAAAATGTAAAAAAATCTTGCCCCTCCCATTACAAATGGCAAATATTACCCCTCGATTTTGAAATGTATAAACTCCATTCTACACATGAATTAAAAGCTCAATACCAATTATCAAGTCATTGTATCAACAAATTCAGAAGATGGCTTCTACCCCCAGGCAATTCCAACTTGGGGCAGATGGATGGGGTGGGGCAGTGAGTTTAACAGAACTGATTTTAACAAAATTGAGAATTGATTTTAACAGAACTGTTATGTCTCACCCCAATAATTAGCAACATAAAATTTTATCAGGTCTGTTTGACCAGTTTCATTATACTGTTTCTGAGGATGCTCCATACTAAATGTCCATAACCTGTGCCCCTGCAGTTCCAAAAAAAAAAAGAAATTTGTTTCTGTTTTAGCATGTAAGGATTTCCATTGGGCTAATGACTATTCTTTTTGTATAAATAAAGAACATGTCACCCATACATAATGTGTGCCAAAGTTTGTTAAAATCAGCCCAAGGAGTCTGAAAATGTAAAATGTGGCCAGGGCCAAAAATCTTGCCCCTCCCATTACAAATGGCAAATATTACCCCTCGATTTTGAAATGTATAAACTTCATTCTACACCTGAATTAAAAGCTCAATACCAAATATCAAGTCATTGCATCAACAAATTCAGAAAATGGCTTCTGGCCCCAGCCAATTCCAATTTTGGGGCAGTTTTGTGGGGGGCACTGAGTTTAACAGAACTGATTTTAACAAAATTGAGAATTGATTTTAACAGAACTGTTATGTCTCACCCCAATAATTAGCAACATGAAATTTTATTGCAGTCGGACCTGCAATTTGGAATAAGACTCTAAGTACTACCTTTACAGCAGATGATTGGTGATAGAAAAGGAGTGAGGTCAGGTGAGCCAAACCACAGAAACTCAATATTGAGTTTGTACCACTGTGTCTCGGTATGGTATGAATTCAATGTTGATTTTCAATAGTTTTTGTTGGACAAATCTTATAGTATGAGTAGTATTTTAGAGCAAGTTTGAACTTTACAAAAGATTTTCAATCCTAGAGGTATTGACGCCATACTTTTTCACTCATTTGACCGGATGACCAAATGTGATTTTCTGCTTATTCTGCACCAATACCTTCTCATAATGGAAAGCCAATGTTTGGAATTTTCCAGCCCTGCATACTTTGCAAACATTACCATCTCTTCTGTGCATTATTGCGAGGTGGCTCAGTAGGTAGAGGTGCAGGCTGCAATCCGAGAGGCCCTAGGTTCGAATCCCACCTGCGGCAACCGCGTTGTGTCCTTGGGCAAGACACTTCACCCCCATTGCCCACGTGGGGGCACGGTGGGGTTGTCTACTAAGGTGTACTGCACATCGATGGTGCACCTATCTTCAACCAATGCTAGCCCTGCTTGTGTGGAGTTGGTATGGTGGGGAGCTGACAGTTGCTCGCCATTGCTTGGTGGTTCTCTCTGGGTACTCCGGCTTCCTCCACCTGTAAAACTGTCATGGTCATGATTAGCCATTGTGCAGAAATATGTGACCTTAAACACCAATAAATAAATATAAATAAATATTGTCAATACCATATATATGTCACAGAATATGAATGCACTCCTTGCTACATAAAACAAAGCATTGAAATAACTTGCATCCATGAGTGTTTTATCAGATTTGGTTTTAAATATTTTGCAAGCAGCGAAAAATGATGAAAAACTATGTGACTGTTAAAAAACTTCAAAATAAAACAATAAGAACATGTTTCATCAATTTTAATCTTTTTCGAGAGAAGGTAAAATCACTGTTAAAATATTTTTAAATTTTTAAAAATATTAATTTACATGTGGTACTATTTCATTTAAATTATGTAATTCAACTATTCAAACAATGAATCCAGCTGGGTGGAAAAGTTAAATAATCTTGTATTTATACTCTTTTTGGAAAAACTAAACTCTCAAGACCTGCAAACCATTTACAAATCAAAAGCCACATTTATTTTTATCAGAAAAATAGGGCTTTAACAAATTCAGGTACATGGTTTCCTCAGGATACCCCTCACCTTTCCATCTTCTATGAAGATATTCTACCACATAGGGTGGTCCACAAATCAAACAGAAGTGCGGAACTCTGACAACAAAAATCTGTATCCTGGGGATATTATCAACAAAATAATTATGGAAGGTATAATTTCTAATCCATCAAAACTGTAATCCACAACAATTAAACACTGAAATTTATTGATTGTGCATGTGGAGAAATATGGATGAACAATAGATGAAAAAATGGGGTAGCTGTAAGTTTTTAATGATACTTGTGATCGATCTGAGCAACATGAATTCAGAATATTCATCTGACAAAGATTTAACTACCACATGGCAAAACACTTCAGTGTGGGGGTCTTATGCAACTGACAGAAACTAACGACAATGCTTCAACTCCTCAAATGCAACTGATTTAAGTTTGTAATTATTAGTCCTTCAAATCCCCGAAAACAAATTAAAGGTGACAGAATTAAGTGATGTTACAACAGGGTTCCCACTGATATCAGAGAATCAAATTCAAGCCCTATTTAAGCACTTTTCAAGGATTTAAACCACGATTTTCAATGACTATAATAATTTTCCTATGAACTTACGACTCTATGAACATCAAGAATTTCAGCCTTGAGGATCTGATTTCTGGAAAACCCAACTAACTGGATATACAATGTCCCTTGCGTGCAACAAGGCACCAT
Organism: Pictodentalium vernedei; assembly: GCA_031216915.1. Lineage (NCBI taxonomy): Eukaryota > Metazoa > Mollusca > Scaphopoda > Dentaliida > Dentaliidae > Pictodentalium > Pictodentalium vernedei. The sequence goes on from CM062293.1 coordinate 110,563,182, forward strand.
ATGCAATGCTAAAGCATGTTGTGATATCGCATGGATGTGATGTGGGCGATTATGAGCCTTATCTCAGAGATTATAGGATAACTGAATTTAAGTACTTTTCAATTGGGTGGTGGAAAACCAAGTACTTTTCAAGAATAGAAATAATTTCAAGCACTTTTCAAAGAAGAGGACAAAATTCAAGGACTTTTCATTTAAATGAAAACTTAGTTTAAAGGGTTGTACAATGTTTTGCTAAAATTTACCTCTGTTTGTCAACTGTATAGTACATGGCTATTATGGGATAAAGAGAATTAACTGTTCAGCCAACAGAATAACTAAAACTTGCCAAAACTATTCACAAAAATTGTCATTCAAATTTTATTTATTTATTTTTTCAATTTTTGCCTCAAAAACATTGCTGATGACCTCTCAATGGAACAAGTTCATTCAACTCATTCAATGAGTGATCATAAGCTGAGTTTTGGGGGGAAAAATTGAAAATTTTCAGTCATTCAAGAAATCTGTTGGCAAGTGCATCCAGATATTCATGTTGGGAAAGGGTTAAATTATCTTGCAGTTTATGGTAAGTTTATTACAACACAATTTTCTTGAAGTATAGATTTATGTAAACCAATATCATTGCTATTATTAACTCTTAACCCGCTGAGTATTTTTAAACATATTTTTCATGAAATCTGGTCATGGCTGCTGCAAAGCAGCCATGACTAAATTTAAAGAAAAATACATCTAAATTTAACTCAAGAAATCATTGGTGATAACAACCATTCAATTTACAGGGTGTAAATTAGACTAAATATGTTTAAATTACACATATGTCATTGGCAAGAGAAATCCTGCACTGTGCAGGAATATCTACTAGCAGCATGCAAAGGGTTAAATGTCAAATCGATTACAAATATGTTTAGAATGACCATTCAAAATAATTCAGCAATGTATGAGCTGAAAAAGCAATGTTATTTTTTAATGTTTCAGCTTTGGAAATAAGTGAGGAAATGCCACAAGTACACCATTTTGTGTGTGTAAAATGCTACTGAGGTGTTGATCTATTTCCAACACTTACAAATGTACCAACAAACTCTGTCCAAGTATTTTGCTCTACCAGCTCTGCACAGAACAGTTCTTTTGCAAATGACCAACAATGCCGGACATCCTATACTTCATTTGTAAAGTGAAGAATTATATTTTTTCTGGTTCTTGGGGAAGGAGATTTCCTGACCTTTATAGTTCCCCAAATTAGTTATGGTAAAGGAAATGTCCAATGATGGTAACTGTGCCCAAGTTATGTGTTGCCTAACATTTAGCCAAGTTTTATAGTGATTCTCCCACAGATTGTTTCTGAAAAACGCAATAAAATTTAGGAAACATGACAAAAAAATTAAAATTTTCTAATAAATTTTGTTTCTTAACATATCTAACCACAATTGTTTACAATTGGCTGTAACGTAAGTGCAAGCCCTATTTCGAAACTTAACTCAAGCAAATAACTTTTCCAAATGAGTTGGAAAAGTTGAAGAGTGCAAAGACACTATAAAGAGATCGAAAAAGGGTTGAGCAAGACTGGTGCTCGGCATTACACTGATTACAGGTACTCCCTCTGCACACCTCTTGCATTTACCAAGTGCATGTGCAACAATCATGACGTCAATTCCGAATTTTTGCCAACGAGAAGTTTGTGATTTAGCGGGAAGGCGACGATATCAAAAGATTTCCCCTTAGGAGGGTGGGCCTCCGGGAAAACAATTGTGGTAGGTATGTTAAGAAACAAAATTTACTAAAAAATGTTAATTTCTTTTCAACCTACTCACAATTGTTTACAATTGGCTGAATAAACAATAGGAGGAGGTGAATCACATAACCAATACCAACAAGCGCAGCTGAAAGAAATGGAGGGTGGGGTTGGGGGTGGGGGGCAGAGAATGACAGCAAAACCTGTAAAGGAAAAGAAAGCGGGAAGGTGCTGAAAAAGAATATGAAACACAACACCACAGTGTTGAAAAGAATGAAGCACCTGAAAAGAACGAGGCTGAGTGATAACAATGCACAAGCTGGAAATACATATTTAACAAAGGTGCATAACAGCCTGAGCAGCAACGAGAGGGCCTAAAGAAAAAAGGTCCTCAGATTGCCGCTGTAGGTGGCGGAGGAGAAAGTAGAAGCATTCCTCCAGTAAGCCGCATTCATAACATCCTTGAACGAAACAGAATTGAAGAACGCCCAGGAAGAAGAAATGGCACAAGCCTCACAAGCATTAAATTGATTCGAAACAAGATCCGAAGCAGACAAACTGGAATAAGCAAGCTTGATTGCGAGACATATCCACCTGGAAATAGATTGGGAAGAGATAGACTGCCTCCCAGGAATGAGAGACAGAAAAAATCTCTCCTGACCCCTCCAAAGGAACTGAGTGTGATTAATATAAGTCTTGATTGCATGAACAGGACAAAGAAGAGGCCCCTGGCCATCGACTGAAGGAAGTGCTCGAATGCAGATGGGAGGAGGTACCGAATCAGGAAGTTGATTCTTGGCCAAAAAGAGCTATCAATAGTGAAGGCTACACTGTTAGCCTCATTTCTGAAGAAAGCCTAATCAACAGAAAGTGCATGAAGCTCACTGACATGTCTGGCAAAAGCAAATGCTAGAAGGAAAGCAGTCTTATATGTGAGAAAATGCGGTCTCAGATAAAGGCTTGAACAGCGCCACCTCCAAACAATGCAACCCCCATGCCAAGTTCCATTTGGGTGTAAGACGCAAAACTTGAGGCCTCTTCAGAGAAAAGTGCAGAATCAGTTTGGAGAGAAAGAGATTACGACGATTGCACTGCTTTTCCACATAAGAGAAAGTTTCTGATAGACCGATAGCCCTTAACTGTTAGAGCACTGGAAGCCCATATTTGGGCTTTAGTCCAAAGTGTAGGTAACGTTTCATAAAGGCTTCATATTCAGTGGATAAGCTTCAATTTATATTTGACTTTAAATTATTTTGTCGGAACGGATTTGCCTTGTTACAATTTAAGGGAGAGTGCCTATAGGCACTCTCTATTAATTGTAACAAGGCAAAGACATATGAACAAATTTTGGTGACCAAAAATAATTCAGCACTCTACCAGTTAATAGTAACTGGCTGGAGGCCCTTGGAGTCAAAAAGGTGTACCAGAAAATCTGCAATTTGAGCGATTGAAGGATTTTGGTAATCCACATGTTGATCTGCACACCAGTGGCAGAAAACTTTCCACTTAGCAGCATAAGTCATGCCAGTGGAATGTCGCCGTGATGCAGAAATGCACTCACTGTTCTTCTTGAAAAACCTCTATGACAGAGACAGGACCTGATAAAAGACAAGCGTGAAGGGACAGGCTTGCCAGGTTGTGGTGATACCTCCTGGACTGGCCCCGGGAAAGAAGATCACGGCGTAGAGTTAGACGAATTGGCCGATCTGCTAACAGAGGCCGCAGCTGATTGATCCACACCCTCTGTGGAGACAGAGGAGCAATCAGAATGACCCTGCAACTGCAAGCACGAATCTTTGATAACACCTGAGGAAGAATCGGTGCAGGACGAAAGGCATAGCCAATTCAACCTGTCCAGTCCAGAGACAGAGCGTCCACCACAAAGACTAATGGATCTGGACAAGGGGAGATGAAGGTCTCGACCTGATGATTCCAGTGAGTGGCAAAAAGGTTGATAAGAGGACGACCCCACCATTCACAAATCGTCTGACAAACACCGAACGATGCAGCATCCATTCGGTGGGAAGGACATCGTCTCGCCGGGACAGGGAGGCGGCTAGGATGTTGAGACATCTGGGGATGTGCTGAATGGCCACCCGAGCTTGTACATCCCGCGCTAACAGCAGAAGATCCTGGGATAGCCAATACATGGGAATCAAATGCATGCATCCATTGATTCCGGATGTGGGCCACCACTGTTGAAATGCATCAGATCGTGAAAAGAAAGAACCCTTAAGGGCCTTGGAATGCACTTTGGCATCCAGACCCTGGAAGGACTCAACTACCTGAGCCGATTGCAGAGGGCACAAAACCTCAGAGCTAGAAGGCTCAACAAGGTTGCGGCGCTCCACAGAGGACCACAGCCGAGCGGTCATGGAGGGCTGGTCTGAAGGCTGAATGTCTGGCAAGAAGCCAAAAACAAAATCTAAAGCCTGCCCCAATACTGACAAGGGGGCCCGTCGCCTTCAAGCAAATCGTCATCCTCTGTGGCAGAAAAGACGTAGCCCAACTCGGGCTGACCAGCAGAAACCTCCTGTGAATGCTGAACAGCATCCAAAGGGCCAGGTGAGGAATATCTGTGACTGACCAAAGGAGGTTGCACCTCCGGAGGCACAGGGAATCCAACTTGAGGGTTGCTAGAAAGCAACCGGGTGTGTGCCAGAAGTCCTGCCTCAGCTCACCCTGAGAATCCGTTGGAGCAGCCACATCCGACGGAGTGTCTTCCCAATGGACCCTTCTAGAAGAAGAACCCAAATCCTCAGAAGGGGCCGACGATGAACGTCGATCAGCAGACAGAGTAGGGAGATGGTGAGAAGACACCGGATGACAATCCCAAGAGTGACACCCTGTGGCATTCACTGACCTCTGCAAAATGGAAGGTCCTGCCTGCAAATCCTCTAGAGAGACCGACGGCGTACGATCGGTAGCTGGACCTGGGACACGATGAGAAGACACCAGAGGATTGTCCCAAGAATGACAGGAACCTGCCATTAGCCTCCGAGAAACAAGGCCCCAAATGCCAATCCTCTGAGACAGACGATAAGCATCGATCAACAGCTAGACTTAGAATGTGGTGAGAAATCACCTGAGGAAGGTCCCAAGAGTGACAGCTAACAGGAGCCGTCACTGGCCTCTGCCGAACAGAAGGCCCTGGTTGCCAATGTTCCAGCCCCATCCTGCTAGTCGGCTCACCAGCTGGGGAAGGCAGAACAACAAACAATTCGCCTGAGGAACGAGGACTCGCTGCTGAAGCGACTAAGCCAGCTAAGAGTAACCCTAGCCAGATGAGACGGGGCAGCCAGCAAACCCGGTACAGCTTCACCGAGAAGCCAGGGAAGACTGGGAGCCCTGTGATACACCACCAGCTACAGCCTCAGATCCCTGAGACTCTATACCATCCCCAGAAGAGACCGTAGGAGCACTATCATGCAAGATAGGCACAGCAAGAACAAATTCCTCAGCAGCTGCAGATGATGCAGGTGGAAAATCAGAAAGAGCGACCTTGGAAGAAATCTTCTCAAAGAAAACAGTCACCTCAAGGGTGACTGACCACTGGAGCCAAAGAAAGAGAGATTGTAGTCCACACTTCAGGCGTCCCAACACCAGCACCACCAACAGCTGCGGAGGAATTTGCTACCGAAATAGGCTGCCCAACATCCTGCATGACAGAGTCACCCCATGCACTCTCAGAAATATCTGAAGAGGCATGGCTACCTTTGCCCTGAGAACGAGGGGTTCTAGCTCTGGTTAGAACCACCTTGTTAACGGAAGCCCAGAACTTGGAAGACCAAACCACCACAAACAACACAGGGATGGGCCTAAGAACAATTGTTGTAGGTGACACAAGTACTGTGAACATCATCGACATGTCTCACCTGCATACAAGAAGGAAAAGGAAGTGTTTTTGGAATTGTCCAAAAAGGTGTGAGAAGAATTTTTTGATGGAAAAATCCCCCAAAATAATCCAAAGAACCAAGCTTCTCACTGGCAGAAAACCGATCAACGCAGGTAACGTTTTCATGCGCGGAAAAGGCAAGATACACCGAGATAATACAAACTAAAACTAGCATAAATATAAACAAGAGCACACATATCGCTGAAGCAATACAATGTCCCCTACCGGACTAATGAGCATTAATAATTATACAAATGTTATAACCTAGATGTGATCAGCATGAATTCTGTTGAAGCGTTTCCAAAAAAAGTCCGGAAAGCTGATATTTTGGTGCTTTTCCATATTTCCAAGGGCCATAACTCACACAAGAATAATGCAATCAGCATGAAACTCAAACTTGATCTGTAAGTCATTGTTGTATAGTAGGTTACCAAGAATGAAATCATTCAGTTGAAGCATTTCCAAAAAAAGTCCGGAAAACTAAAGTATGACTGACAGACTCACGGATGGACAGAGTACAAATGAAACTTGATCTGTAAGTCATCGTTCTATAGTAGGTTACCAAAAATGAAATCATTCCGTTGAAGCGTTTCCAAAAAAAGTCTGGAAAACTGATATTTTGGCACTTTTCCATATTTCCAAGGGCCATAACTCACACAAGAATAAGGCAATCAGCATGAAACTCAAACTTGATCTGTAAGTCATCGTTCTATAGTAGGTTACCAAAAATGAAATCATTCCGTTGAAGCGTTTTAAAAAAAACTCCGGAAAACTGATATTTTGGCGCTTTTCCATATTTCCAAGGGCAATAACACACACAAGAATAATGCAATCAGCATGAAACTCAAACATGATCTGTAAGTCATCGTTCTATAGTAGTTTACCAAAAATAAAATTATTCCGTTGAAGTGTTTCTAAAAAAACTCCGAAAAAACTGATATTTTGGTGTTTTTCCATATTTCCAAGGGCCGTAACTCACACAAGAATAATGCAATCAGCATGAAACTCAAATTTAATCTGTAAGTCATCGTTCTATAGTAGTTTACCAAAAATTAAATCATTCCATTGAAGCGTTTTCAAAAAAACTCCGGAAAACTAAAGTGTGACTGACAGACTGACGGACTGACAGACTGACGGATGGACAGAGTGCAAACCTATAGTCCCCTATGGCAATTCCGGTAGGAGACTAATAATATAAAATAATTTTGAGCTTGAGAAAAGGATACAATCCTTGAATGCACATATATCAAATAATTGTAGCGAGTTAATCAAGTTGTTCACAAAGAAACGAGATCAGCAGCACGAGTCCCAAAAATTCCGACCATGCAATATGTCGGAAAAAAAGGAATTGACATCACGGTTGTTGCACATGCACTCAGTAAATGCAAGAGGTGTGCAGAGAGAGTACCTGTAATGTCGAGCACCAGTCTCGCTCAACCCTTTTCCGATCTCTTTATAGTGCTTTTGCACTCTTCCACTTTTTCAACTCATTTGGAAAAGTTATTAGCTTGAGTTAAGTTCTGAAGTAGGGCTTGCACTTACGTTACAAACAATTGTAAACAATTGTGAGTAGATTGAAAAGAAACCCAAATTGCAACCAATAACTTTAAACAAGAGGTATGTATCGGAGATGCAGGCATCAAGTTGTGGCTACTTTCTTCATGCACTCTCTATTGAAATTAGGAACTTTGTGCTGAGCTCAAAATTCGTAAAAATTTATGCCAATAAGCTCAAAATTCACAAAAATGGACTAATTAAGGCCCATAACTCTGTAATGAGAAATCAGACTGGGCCCGTTTTTCAACTCACCTGTGATATTGTTCCAACAGACCTGCATGGAAAATTTTAGTCAAACTGGAGAACATTTGTTCAAGTTATTGTGCTAACAAGCTCAAAATTCGTAGAAATTGACGAATTAAGGCCCATAACTCTGTAACAAAAAATATCAGGCCGAGCCAGTTTTTGAACTCGCTTGAGATATTATTGCAAAAGACCTGTATAGCAAATATCAGTCAAATCGGAGAATGTTTGTTCAAGTTATTGTGCTAACGAGCTCAAAATTCATAAAATTTATGCCCATAACTCTGAAACGAAAAATCTGGTTACACCTTTTCTAACTTGCTTGAGATATTATTGCAGAAGACCTGTATGTCATGTATTAGTGAAATCGGAGAATGTTTGTTCAAGATATTGTGCTAACAAGCTAAAAATTCTTAAAAATTAACTAATCCAGGCCCATAACTCTGCAACAAAAAATCAGGCCAGTTCAGTTTTCAAACTCACTTGAGATATTATTGCAAAAGACCTGCATGGCATATATTAGTCAAATCAGAGAATGTTTGTTCAAGTTACAGCGCTAAAAGTGCATGGATGCCCGTCTGTCCGCCCACCCGGACGCACACCAACCGTCACCAAATCATAGGTCTCGGTTAACACAACTCGACCAAAAATCACTGAAATTTTGAGATTTTGACATCAATTAAGCAAAAAAAAGAAAAATATCAGAAACATATCCAGAGGAGAACAGTCCTGTCATTTTGAAAATCACTGGAGAATGACTGACACCCTCTTGAGAAAAGGTTCAGGAGGTCCACTACCCCAACAGAAAAACAGTAATTTTGTGACAATTCGAAAACCTGTATTATAGGCTTTTCTTTCATATCAATCATTCATAATCGTGGGAAACCCTGCATTATAGGCTTTTCTGTCATACCAAGCATAGGGATCTATTAACATTCAAAAGGTCTTGATCCAACTTTGACAAACTTTGTGGTCTGAGAACAGATACAAAAAGCCTTTCGTTTTGGAAGGTGGTTTCTAGTCTCATATACCAATAGAGGCAACCAAGATTTGACTAGAAGTCACTGCTAAACTGCTCGATGCACAAGGTGTGGTGTAGCAGAAAGTCTTGGTAAGCTACCCAGACCCTTTGAAGGCTTAAAGAGACTCGGTATGTTTCCATTTGACAAACTGAGTGACAAGATTTTAGAATCCCTCTGATTGGCTCTTGAGGGTGAGGACAAATGCAAACCTCAAAATGACAGGCCTGGGAGAACACCCAGCAAGCCGTATTATGGTGGATCTGTATTGCCATTGGGACTAAATTAGATCAGCCTAAATTTAAGGCCTGGTGTGAGCTGCAGTACTCTTTCACAGACAGAGTATCAATCCACCAATTAATACAACAACAGGATTGACTTGAGGTGCAAACATACACGAGTGCTTTTTAATGTTTAACCATTTATAAATGTTTGTACATGCTGGGATAACTATCATCTCAATTTTCAAGTGGCAGTAGGTCGATACATTCATGTCACAAACTTCAATGTTTGTTTTCCAATATCATTAATGAGCCATTAGCACTTTACTCAAGCCTTTTTCTTGAGGATATATTTTTTTTTTAACTGTCTCTGTGCTAGTTTATTTCAGATATCTTTACACTTAAGAAATTTCATGAAGCAAAAGAGAACAGAATAAATGAAAGAGGTATAAACAGTAATCATTTGTTAGGAAATTCTATTTTCAGAAATATGTAAAGAGCAGAATCTTTAAAGTGTTTTACAACGTCACATAACAGTTTCACTGCTGGATTTATTTGGGGAGTCAAAGTCTTTTTTTTTTCAAGCAAGGTTCAGTTACAATTTATTGGCTATTGCCAAAAGAAAGCAGAATTAGAATTTGTAACTGTAATTAGCACCCTACTACTAAAGTACTAATTATATACCTAGCAATGCGAAATCCATATTTAACCTGCCCTCCCACCCCCTCCCCCACCCCAAAAAAAAAGAAGAAATTTTTACTGCCATCTTCTCTCAGCTGTGTAATTTCCATCCAGCTGTGGAGGAGACTGTAAGACAACCCACCCCTATAACCATATTCCAGATAGTTGCTCAAATAAAAGACTGTTTTGTGCCATCGCCTGCTTGTAAAAAGGGGCTCAAGTCTATTGTACTTCACCTGTAACCTAGAACATAGATATTTTTTTTATTTAACGATGTATCAATATTGTTTTACAATTTACAGATAATCTATAACCAGAAACAAAAATATTTATACACCATAGGGAGATAACATAGCCAAATTGGCTGTCCACCTGTTATCTCCCAAGTAAAGAAGAGGAAGCATCGAATGTTGACTGCAAATGAAAGTTTTCTTTTTTCCGGCGGCTGAAGACTCAGGATATAGAATTACACATTTAGTTGCATATGTGCATATATGCGCACATGCATAAACATATACATGCATGCATTTTCATACATATACATACAGTTACACATATATACATATATTCACGCACATAGATGCATACATATGAAGGCAAACCTACTTACTTTTCGCAGTAAGGCACACCTACTTACTTTTCACAGGATACATTATACACATATATACATACCTCACAAAGTCCAATAATTACGGATAGAACCCGAGCCCCATCACAAATTGTCTGCAACTGACAGGTCACTCTCAGCGTTCAAGGCTGTCAACTTTTTGTATACACCCTGAGTACAATAAATGCCCCAGCCAGTTAACCACATATTATTTTAATCAAACTTTAAAAAAAGTTCTTACATTTCACAACGTTCTCACAGACACTTCATAAATGATTACACAACATAAGGCCAAATGTTTTATAATGCAATGTATCTATTGTTATACCTCCACAACAGAGTTTTTCATGATCCGTCTAGCAGTCTGTCTGTGGACACAGGTTTGTCAGGAGATTTTTTTTTTAAAATTGTAATTTTATAATTATCTGTAGAATAAAAACCAGAAAGTGAAGAAATGAAATGAACATCGACGAGGGAAAAAACTGAAAGCCAGAAAAATAAATTGTCAGAAATAACAGAGGGGATAACATTTTCCTTCTAGGAAGTGATTTGCAATGTATATCATCAATTACACTCAAGTTTTTACCTGTAGAGACATCAAAAATCGTAGTACAAAATACCAAACAATATCTTTCCTATAAAATATTCTACCTGACAAGTCATTCAACAATTCCAGAGTATTTAACTTAATGGGAAACGGTTTTTCCCAGAGTTTATATGACACTCTGCATTATTCTTTCATTACAAATATTGCTCCATGAATTTCGTTTGAACAAACTTGATTCTACACCTCAAAAGGAAGCTTTGTACCAAATATCAAGTCACTGTACCCACTAGTTAAATCTAAGATTTTGAAAATATTTTTGAGCATTCCTCCACTCCCTCCCTATGGGGCTGGGCAAGTTGATTTGAACAAAAACAAAATGTGATGTTGGAACAAGCAATCACCCTAAATTTAACTGAAATCAGTTCAGTGGTTTTGGAGCAGACGGTGCAAACACCATGTTCATGCTGGATGGATGACAGATGCTGGACACTGGACAGAAAGTGATCACTTAAGTTCCCATGTCTTTCAGTAGGTGAGCTAATAATTTAGCACTCTACCAGTTAAAGTTAACACCATTGTAAAACACCCCCAAGTGCAACTTGAAATTAAATGACAAGATAATTTCATTAATGAACATTTACAAAAATACAACCAGATGTCTCAAGAGAGATATAGCTGGAAACCAACAAGTTCACTAAATCATCACCGACAAGCAAGAACAATCAATATTTAAAAAAAAAGAAAAAATTAAAAAAGAGATGTTTCAAATAAAAACAAGGTTTGATTTTTGCTGTGTCGCTTTGGGTATATAGAATTAACCCTTTAGTTTATATAATGACCACAACCAGCCAGCACACTTCACAAAAATCACCATTCAAATTTTATTATTTTTTTAAATATCATCTCAAAACAAAGAAGATCATTGCAATGATTGATCCAAGGCAAAAACTGAAAAGGTTTAGTTCAATAATTTTTCATATATGTTGTCCTCTAGTTGTGTTAGTCAAAGAGTTAATAGCTTTAGGTACATTACAACTGGATTAATTTTAAAAGGTCATTCTCTGAAATGGAAAACAAATCTCAAACTTGACAAAACTGAATCTAATTTGTCCAAAGAATTTCACAGAAGCTTCTCACATGCAAGTCTGCATGAAGAGAAAAATAAATCAAGACTGTTACCGGTCGGTAATCTCATTTTCAGTACCATGTCACATAAGAGACAATATGAGTTATCTTGGGCAACATCCAGGGGGATTTAATACCTGGATGTCAATTTTAAACTCTGAGGCAAAACATTTAATACCTGGATGTTGGCTATGAAACCAGAGGCAACTGGAGGTTTTAAAAAGAGACATCATGGCATTAAATCTCCACGTACCCTGAACTGTGCCCGAGATAACAATTTTGTACTGCCTCCTACCATGGAAATAATGCCAAGACGCATACATACATGTTTCAACAGGAAATATGATAAACTATCCCAAATGTAGCCTCAAACAATAATGCTAAAGTCCTACACTGAGCCACAAATTAGGAAGCAAAATCGCGTGATTTACAATCTATCAATTTATGCAAATGCAAACAAAGCATAAATATAGCAATAGCAAGGAGATAAAAAGGCAGAACCTCGATTCAGAAAACATGACATTGTTCCACTGACAATTGTCCCAGTGCTGTTGTGCTCCACACCAATTATGCCTTGCTGCAATGTGACGTTAGTCAAATGTGTAATTATTCGAGGTCGTCAAAGTACAAATTCCAAATGGCCTGAGAAACAGAAGATCTACTTTGTGGAGCCTAATCTATATAATTTTTCTTCAAACCAAGTCATGACATTTGAAGATATATTTTGTGAGTGTGCATGTGTATGGGTTGGAAGGGACGATGAGGATGACATGTTAAGTTATAGATACAGATGACAATCCAGGAGGGTCTTCATTTCAAACAAGATTAGAAATTTAATATGACCCAATGGAAGAAATTTCCTAAATTCAGTTGGGAAGTTTTTCCAAAATTAGTAAATTTCATGACATTTAATTATAACAGGATCAAGAATTTTGGGAGCTGCACTTTCATATAGAAACACTTGACATGTTGAGGAACATTATCCTCTCCCCAGCCCCATTTTTTAATTCTAATTCTGACTTTGATTACTTTTTAATGCAAAGAAACAGGTGCCCCAACATGCACTGTTTGGGTAAACTCAAAACTTGTTTTCTCAGTATCTTGCCAGTTGTTTCTAGGCATGTCTTGGCTACCTCTGTAGGCAGCCAAGACTTGACTAGAAACAACTGCAAAGCCACTGGAGGTGGACTTTCAAAGTATAGCAAAAGTGTATAAAAAACTCCAGACCTTTAAGGGTTAATCATTAAAAATAAGAGATTTAAAGTGATAATAGGGTCGACTTTTATATATTTTTTTATATCAATAAAATACTTTTATTCCATTTCTGTGAAATTTGGAATTTTTTTTTCAATTGCCAATTTCTTGTCAAAAACTGGCGATTTTACATCGTTTTTGGAGGCAGTCAGACCTGGAAAAGTCAACTATGCTCTGAGGGCCCATGTGTTGGGAACCACAGGTTCAGCTGAGCAATGTTGGAGGGGAAAAGTATTGTTTCTTCTTTAGATGGAGCCAGTTTTGGTCTTTCTCCCTTTCACTCTGAGATGAGCTACAGAAGTTTGAGTGACCAAACACCTGCACTTACTGAAGGAATTCATTTGATGGAGGAGAGTGAAATTATTTGTAGGCAGCCTAGCGAAGGATTGTCATATACTGTCACCCTATTTAGACTCAGATGCACTTGGGAATTTGTTCACTTAAAATGGGCTTTCAGTGGAGGGGAGGAATCTTGTAGTTATCCTGCTTGGTCTTTGTATCGGCATGCATGTCTCCTCTATAGATGGATGAAGAAGATACAAACAGAAAAGCAAATCACTTCTTTTGGAACAAATGGAAAATAAGAGCAATGTGAAGCGTGGCATATGCCCCCTCCTGCATTATCATGGATAGAATTACCAAAAAACAACAAGATGAGTCTTGCAGAACAATAGTTATAGAGCAGAAACCAATTTCAAGTGTATTTAACATTGGTGGTCACTGTGACCTTGACCTTTGGCACATCATGGTCAAAATAAATAGGCTTCTTCCACTCATCATACCAAATCCACATATGAAGTTTGGTAAAGATCCGGTAGGAGGAACTGTAGTTATAGAGCAGAAACCAATTTGAAGTGTATTTTTAACATTGGAGGTCACTGTGACCTTGACCTTTGGCACATCAGGATCAAAATAAATAGGCTTCTCCCACTCATCATACCTAAACACATATAAAGTTGGGTAATGATCTGGTTGGTAGAACTTTAGTTAATTGATGGAATGCGAAAAGTTAATGGACAGACGACACCAGACATGGTGATAACATAATGCCCCCTCCTCAAAGAGGGGGGCATAAAAAGGAAACTATTTTGACTTGGCAATTTTCCAAATGAGAGAGAGTGGAATGATGGACACTGCATTGACCTTCTTGGTATTTTTCTGGCATGACAAGTTTTCAAGCACCATCAGTAAATATCTTCCCAACTCGCAGTATTCAAAGAAGTGGCTCCCAATCTGATGTGTCAGCTGTCAAGTGGTCTTGTCAAGATTTGATCATATGTTATATTCCTCTGTTATATGAATGAACTTTAAGTAGTGATGAAGTGGGTGCATAACGGAGAGGCATAGGAAGGGATGGTAATGGTTGTTATGTGGTTGACAGTTGTGGGAAATGTTGAGTCACTGTGGAGAGAGGATGCACATAAATTTTTTCATATTCTCTCTGGGAAAACTGAGAAGTGGAGAGGTGATTATTTGCTGTACTGAGATTTAATTTTCTGGTAAATTAGGGCCGACTTCAGTAACCATTGCCTTACTTGTCACAGTTCTGGGTGTACACAATTCAGGGATTTTCCTCACTAGTTTGGAAATTCGGCCCATGACCTCCATTTGGGAAGTTTTGAAAATTAGTAAAAAAAAAAATTGTACTCCAGTTATTTTCCTTGATAACCTCTTATTCCGTAACCCTCAACTGGTAGAGTGCTGGAATTGCATATTTGAGTTTTATTCTGAAGTGCCCTTACAGCAATTTAAAGTCTTCATATTCTGTGGATGTGCGTCATGTTATCTTTGAAGCGATATTATTTTATCTGTTAGGATTTGCCTTGTTATAATTTATGGGAGAGTGCCAACTGCACTCTCCCATAAATTGTAACAAGGCAACCGTGCACAAAGACATTTTCAGGACCAAAATAATTTAGCACTCTACGAGTTAACGGGCTTAATTCTGACTTTAATCACCTTTTTCTGCAACAAAATATGTGCCCCAACTTACAGTCAATGAATACACTTGCAAATTACATTTAAAGTGCCTTGGCAGTTGTTCCAAGGCATGTCTTGTCCAAGACCTGCCCAGAAACAACTGCAAAGTCACAGGATGTGGATTGTCAAAGTGCTGCAAAACATGTATAAAAATCTCTTGGCTTTTAAAGATTAAAGGCCAGATTTCAATTCCAATAATTATCATCTTATCAGAACAGATACTTCTACCTGATGTGATGGGTTAAATCTTTCAAAGATAAGTCTTGTGGACAATGATAAAATTACCCTTGCAGTGGTTTCTAGAAATAATTGTCAGGCCACTTGAGCTACAAGTTCTGTGTAGTATAATGTCTTGGAAAATTACCTAAGCCTCTGGGGAAGGGAATGAAGAAAGAATTAAGAAAAGAAAAGAATTAAGAAAAGGAATTTGGAAACAGTGGCATGTAAGATGGAAAAAAGTAGCTTAATCACATTGGGAATGGGCCCTATAACCAGACCCTGCGGACCACCAGAAAAAAAAAGTGCAGAAATTTCACAGATGATGCAAGTGTAGATCCCTGGCACTAGAACAGTTAAAATTATTCCTAACACCTTAGAGGAAAATGAATACTCTAATTATCTGCTGTGGTCTAATCCCAAGACAGCAATAATGAAACCAACCCTTAATCTTCACAATTATTCATTTATTAGCTAAAACACAATCTATCAATTTGATTATAGAATTGTAGTGGATCAAACCAATTTTTAACAGTAGGAAGACTTTTTATTCATTGTTTCTTTCATTGAGACAGGCATTTCACAATTCCAAAGGCAAATCCTTACCGGCACACAAGACTTAACTGTCTGAGTGCTAGAAGCCAACAACACACAAGACTTAACTGGCTAAGTGCTAGAAGCCACGATCAGGACTTTCAGAAAAATGAGGGTACCAGAGCAAAAGCCAGTATTTTCCTTGTTCACGTTTCACATTCAGTCAAATGTAAATAATATTTTGTTTAGAAAAAGTTATTGCATTACAATAATTTTTAATAAACAAATTTTGAATAACAAAATCAGACCACCAAAAATAATCTAGCCCTCAATCAGTTAATTTCCATCAATAACTAGAGTAAAGCAGAAAAGTTTAGTGTTTGACTAAAATAATGAAGAATAAGTAACAATATTGTAATAAGTACACTTTAAGCGATTGGAATAAGTAATTTATCAGGAATTATTTAGAAATAATTTTCCTGAAACAGTTTCTGCAATCAATGCTTTCTTTTCATTCCACAGAAGTTTTGCCAAGCAATGATGCTCTGGACATTTTCACGAAATAGTAGGCATAAAATGTTGCTTTGAGAGGCGGCAGCTTGTCAGAGAGATCCTGGCCAGAACCAACCAAATTCAAGGATATTTTTTATTGTTCTGGTCATTTTTTCCCCAAAAACTAATTGTCAGTTTTCAGTTAGAATCAAAGAGATCATATTTTCTGAACATCCATTTTTAAAAATCGCTCAAAGTAAAGATTGGGAATAATATTTGTTAATGCAGAGAGTGAAGCCAGTGAAGGTTCCAACAGAGATTAGGAATTTGGAGGATCGCTGCAGGCCGATTGAGACATCTGATATTTTGTTTGCATTACCAAGTCACATCAAGAGTTTTATGTTCTTGTCCTATCACAAGGCAAAGCTGTCTTCACTAAAGCAAAGAACAAAGTTAAATATTGTAGATATATAAAACAATGTCAAGCTAAAAGATGATTTTATATCTAACAAAATGTTAGGCAACCAAGCTTGAAAATACATGAACTACTGTTTTTGCCACTGTTTGCTCTTTATACAGCATTGTAAGGAAAGGTATAGTTGAAGGCAATGTCACCTGTTTTACTATCCATTTTCTGATTTATACAATAATGAAAGTGTCAATGACACTACAGCTCAACTTGTGTAAGACATGTACATGTATAGTATGTGACATAGCAATGACACACATCTAGGTAATGACCTGATAACAAAGGTACATGTAAAGTATTGTAAAGGTCTGTACATAAATACTGACCGGTATTGTAAAGGTGGGTGACAGTTAGATGCCTCTAGCCAGAGCCGTATTGAAATGTGCACTTACTTTGTATAAGCAGCACTGAAAAAATCAAAGTTTGTCTAATCTTGAAATTTCGGACCGCACCCAAAAACACTTGTTCTCGTCCCAAGGTGATAACAAAGGAACCCCAAGAAGTTTCATGAAGATCGGTTCATAAATACAGCCTCTAGACCAAGCCGTATTGACATGTGCACTTACAGTGTATAAGCAGCACTGGATAAATCAAAGTTCATCTAATTTGTATAATTTCTGCACGAGAAAAAAACCCATTTTATATGTGATGTATTACATGATACTAAACATTCATTCAAAAATTTATTCAAATCAGAACCTTCATATAGAAGTTCTGTACAAAAAACTGATTGTACCTAATTACGGTACAAAATGGCAACTGGCAGCCATCTTGAATTTCAGACCGCACCCAAAATACTCGTTCTCATCCCACGGTGATAACAAAGGTACCCAAGAAGTTTCGTGAAGATCTGTTCATAAATACAGCCCCTAGCCCGAGCCATACTGACATGTGTACTTATTGTGTATAAGTAGCACTGAATAAATCAAAGTTCATCTAATCTGCATAATTTCTGCACAAGGAAAAAAATCTAAACATTCATACAAAAATTTATTCAAATCAGAACTTTCATACAGAAGTTCTATACAAAAAACTGATTGCACTAATTTTGGTACAAAATGGCTGCTGATGGCCATCTTGAACTTCGGACCGCATCTAAACACAATCATTCTCGTCCCACGGTGATAACAAAGGTACCCAAAAAGTTTCATAAAGATCGGTTCATAAATACAGCTTCTAGCCCGAGCCGTACTGAATTGTTGACAGATGAACAGACGAACGATGGGCCATGACATAACCTCAAATTTGACTACATCAAAGTTGAGCTAAAAATTAAAAATCTACATATCAAG
This sequence comes from Pictodentalium vernedei, assembly GCA_031216915.1. Taxonomy (NCBI): domain Eukaryota; kingdom Metazoa; phylum Mollusca; class Scaphopoda; order Dentaliida; family Dentaliidae; genus Pictodentalium; species Pictodentalium vernedei. Next base: position 110,581,040 of record CM062293.1, read on the forward strand.
CTTCTTCAACTTTCACCTTAGAATACCCAAGACAGAAGTGCTGGGGGCATCTGTACAAAAACAGTAAACATGCAAAATACTTGAATCAAGTCTTCCCAATTCACAAGCATAGATTCTTGCAAGGTACCACAATACCCATTTTCATAGTCATGCTATAATCCAGACTGCCCAACACCAGTGCCTCAGTTGGGATGTTATAGGCATGTATTGTCTTTAACTACAAATACAATTGAAATACTCTTGTGGCAAACAAATATGCTTCAAATTTTGAAAAACCATATTGATGGCATATCACATGCATCAAAATGATATTGCTACCAAAAGAACATGCCTAATTCTTTATATAGTGGAGCACACTTAATTGGATATCTCTTAACTGAATAATCCTGTTAAATAAATATAATTTCTCAACATAAAACCATTTACCATATCTCCAGTACAAATCTGACATGTTAATTGAATATAGGTTATAGAGTAAACTCCTGTTAATTGAATAAAAAATCTTGTAACAAGTCAAGAAATTACCCCGACTATCACCAGTTTTCCTTTGTTTATAGACCTATTTGGCCACAGTTCATCAAGGCATTTAATCTATTATATCTTGTTTGACAGAGCTCATGATGAGCTCTGTCAAACAAGATATAATACAATAAATGCTAACTTCATCTCTAGAATACAGGAAAGCGACACATTCCCTGTTAATAGAATATTCATTGGCAAAGTGGCTATTCAATTAACAAGGTTCAACTGTACCATAATTGCTGTGTATTCAATGTACAGGCATTGAGAAAAGTTCGTGATACAACCTACATAGACTCTGGATTATGCGTAGGAACATCATGTAAGAATGTATCTGATTGGCTGTTACGTATCTGAGTAACATTATGACATGAATAAATTGCTTTGACACAAAACAGGGTCAAGCAAGAAAGTTATCATACTGCCGAAAGCGATATTTTTCTTTTTAATTCAAGATTAATAGTGGTCAAAACACAGAACACAACCTGGGTAGAGTATGTGGGATAGGAATTAACAAACCTTGGAGGAGTTTTCCCTATATTTCACACATGCCTTTGTGGCATGTGAAATAATACAGCAAAAATTCCTCCTCAGGTCATTGCTTCCAGTCCCCTGTACTCCACTGTCATTGTGTTCTGTCTTAGTATTGTCTTTAACTGATACGAGTGCTGGAATCCCATATTTGGGCTTTACTCAGAAGTCTAGGTACCATAACTTAAAGTCTTCATGTTCAGTGGATATAACTTTATATTATCTTTGAAGTAAAATTACATAGTCTGTATGGATTGCCTTGTTATAATAGTTTGTTTGGATTTGCCTTGCACTCTCCCATAAATTCTAACAAGGCAAGGATATGTGAACAAATTATCATTACCGAAAATAATTGAGCACTCTGCCAGTTAACCACAAATACAACTGAAATACTCTTGTGCAAACAAATTTACTTTAAATTTTTGAAATCCGTATTGATGATCTATCAAACGCATGAAAATATTGCTTCTAAAAGAATGTGCCTAATTCTGTAATCACAGGTGCTTGGTATCTAGGTCCGACAAATCTCAAATTTTGGATTAAATCAAATTCCCAATCAAATCAGTCAAAGGATTTCCAAACAAATCAAATTGACTTGAATCTCAAACGGAATTTCACCACTCTTTAAGTTGGTAGATATTGTACCTATTTATAGACATGGAATATATTGTCATTCTCCACTTAAGTATTGTATTCAACGGTGGCTCATCTGTTAGGCCAAATCAGGCAAAAAGCAGAATATTTTAGAAATGCAGAGCAATACTATTGAAGTTGAAAAGTTGAGAAATTTGATATCTGAATATTTTTTATTACATCTGTAGGGCAGAGGGCAGGGAGGGAGAACCAGGGTGGGGTTAGGTAAATAATAAACAAATATTGCATTTGTCATCAATTTCAGCCACTTTACTGTGCTGCAAGGAGAGGGAGGGGGCAGTTCATAAAGAGAGTTGCACTGAGCCATCAGCAACAAGGCAGATTAATGGATGTTTGGCAGTCTGATTCCATTGTTGTGAGATATAACTTTCTGGGAGACGACAGGTGGACAGTCAATCTGGCTATGTCATTTTCCTGCAGAAAACAAATTGTACATTTTGAATTATTGTGGTATGTATATATTTATGTTATTTGTATACTGCTGAATAAATTAATCAGGCACGGTGACGCTGTGTACTAAGGCGTACTGCACATCTATGGTGCACCTGTCTTCAACCAATGCTAACCCTGCTTGTGTGGAGTTAGTATGTTGGGGAGCTGACAGTTGCTCGCGTTGCTCGGTGGTTCTCTCCGGGTACTCCAGCTTCCTCCACCCGTAAAACTGTTGAGGTCATGATTAGCCAATGTGCAGAAATATGTGACTTTAAACACCAATAAAAAAATAAATAAATAATGAATCAATCAATCAATCTGTACAGTTTCACAATAAATGGAAGTGTCAATGACACTGTAGCTTAGCTTGACTGTGTGTAGTGGTTGATGAAAAGGATAATGTTCAATGTTTAAGAAAGGATTAGGAAATAAGACAAGAATTGTTATAATTGAGAATATGTTAATTTCTGTTCCCTGTATGCTATGTTTTCCATAAGAATAATTTGAGTGTAGACTGTACTAAAGAATTAAGACCTGGGTTGATGTGCCCCTAACAGTTAACGTATATCAACCAAAGTTACCAAGTTACAGTAAAATCATTCCAAAACAAGTCATCCTACCAAGTTACAATGAAATCCCTTCATAAATAAAAATGGTAGACTTTGCTAAAGAAATCTAGGTCTTGTGACGGTTCAGTGGTCACGGTTGACTGATTATGACCAGAATAGGAGAGTCACATCTAGATATCATACCAAGTTATCCTACCAAGTTACAATGAAATCCCTTCATAAAAACAAGAGGCCCCAGGGGGCCTGAGGTGCTCACCTGACATGGTAGCCTAAATATCAACCCAGAGAATTGATTTCAACAAGTTGCATCTGCTCCTCCTAAGAAAAGCTTATACTAAATATCCAAAGATTCTGACCAGTGGATCTAAAAAAGAAAGATTTTTAAAGAATATTCCTCATATTGAACTAAGTTATAATTCGGGCTCCCACAGGGAGTCCATATATGAACCCAGGGACTTGTTGGCTTTAACAAACGTGAATGGTTGTGTGACATTCACGTTTGTTAAAGCCAACAAGTCCCTGGGTTCATATATGGACTCCCTGTGGGAGCCCGAATTATAACTTAGTTCAATATGAGGAATATTCTTTAAAAATCTTTCTCTTTTAGATCCACTGGTCAGAATCTTTGGATATTTAGTATAAGCTTTTCTTAGGAGGAGCAGATGCAACTTGTTGAAATCAATTCTCTGGGTTGATATTTAGGCTACCATGTCAGGTGAGCGCCTCAGGCCCCCTTGGGCCTCTTGTTTTTATGAAGGGATTTCATTGTAACTTGGTAGGATAACTTGGTATGATATCTAGATATGACTCTCCTATTCTGGTCATAATCAGTCAACCGTGACCACCGAACCGTCACAAGACCTAGATTTCTTCTTTAGCAAAGTCTACCATTTTTATGTATGAATGGATTTCATTGTAACTTGGTAGGATGACTTGTTTTGGAATGATTTTACTGTAACTTGGTAACTTTGGTTGATATACGTTAACTGTTAGGGGCACATCAACCCAGGTCTTAATTCTTTAGTACAGTCTGCACTCAAATTATTCTTATTGAAAACATAGCATACAGGGAACAGAAATTAACATGTTCTCAATTATAACAATTCTTGTCTTATTTCATAATCCTTTCTTAAACATTGAACATTATCTTTTTCATCAACCACTACACACAATCAAGCTAAGCTACAGTGTCATTGACACTTTCATTTATTGAAACTGTACAGATTGATTGATTGATTCATTATTTATTTATTTTTTTATTGGTGTTTAAAGTCACATATTTCTGCACATTGGCTAATCATGACCTCAACAGTTTTACGGGTGGAGGAAGCTGGAGTACCCGGAGGGAACCACCGAGCAACAGCGAGCAACTGTCAGCTCCCCAAAATACTAACTCTACACAAGCAGGGTTAGCATTGGTTGAAGACAGGTGCACCATAGTCGTGCAGTATGCCTTAGTACACAGCGTCACCGTGCCTGATTCATTTATTCAGCAGTATACAAATAACATAAATATATACATACCACAATAATTCAAAATGTACAATTTGTTTTCTGCAGGAAAATGACATAGCCAGATTGACTGTCCACCTGTCGTCTCCCAGAAAGTTATATCTCACAACAATGGAATCAGACTGCCAAACATCCATTAATCTGCCTTGTTGCTGATGGCTCAGTGCAACTCTCTTTATGAACTGCCCCCTCCTCTCCTTGCAGCTCAGGAAAGTGGCTGAAATTGATGACAAATGCAATATTTGTTTATTATTTACCTAACCCCACCCTGGTTCTCCCTCCCTGCCCTCTGCCCTACAGATGTAATAAAAAATATTCAGATATCAAATTTCTCAACTTTTCAACTTCAATAGTAGTGCCCTGCATTTCTAAAATATTCTGCTTTTTGCCTGATTTGGCCTAACAGATGAGCCACCGTTGAATACAATACTTAAGTGGAGAATGACAATATATTCCATGTCTATAAATAGGTACAATATCTACCAACTTAAAGATTGGTGAGATTCCGTTTGAGATTCAAGTCAATTTGATTTGTTTGGAAATCCTTTTACTGATTTGATTTGGAATTTGATTTAATCCAAAATTTGAGATTTGTCTGACCTAGATACCAAGCACCTGTGATTACAGAATTAGGCACATTCTTTTAGAAGCAATATTTTCATGCGTTTGATAGATCATCAATACGGATTTTAAAAATTTAAAGTAAATTTGTTTGCACAAGAGTATTTCAATTGTATTTGTGGTTAACTGGCAGAGTGCTCAATTATTTTCGGTAATGATAATTTGTTCACATATCCTTGCCTTGTTAGAATTTATGGGAGAGTGCAAGGCAAATCCAAACAAACTATTATAACAAGGCAAATCCATACAGACTATGTAATTTTACTTCAAAGATAATATAAAGTTATATCCACTGAACATGAAGACTTTAAGTTATGGTACCTAGACTTCTGAGTAAAGCCCAAATATGAGATTCCAGCACTCGTATCAGTTAAAGACAATACTAATACAGAACACAATGACAATGAAGATTTTTAAAGAATATTCCTCATATTGAACTAAGTTATAATTCGGGCTCCCACAGGGAGTCCATATATGAACCCAGGGACTTGTTGGCTTTAACAAACGTGAATGTCACACAACCCCCCCCCCCCCCCCCCCTCCCCAAGGATGCTGCATACCAAATATCAAAACATTCCGACTGCTGGATCTGAAGAAGAAGATTTTTACAATTCGAGCTCCCACAGTGAGCCCAAATATGGACCTAGGGACATGGCTTGAACAAACTTGAATCTTACCCCACTAAGGATGCTGCATAGAAAATATCAAAAGCATTCATCTGCTGGATGTGAAGAAGATTTTTAAAGAAAATTCCTCATTTTGAACTAAGTTGTCATTCGAGCTCCCATAGTGAGCTCAAATATGAACCAAGGGACTTGGCTTGAACAAATTTGAATCTCACCCCCCTAAGGTTGCTGCATGCCAAATATCAAAACATTCTGACTGCTGAATCTGAAGAAGATTTTTAAAGAAAAATTCCTCACATTGACTAAGTTATAATTCGGGCTCCCACATATGGACCCAGGGACTTGGCTTTACCAAACTTGAATCTCCCCCCCCCCCCACCACACCCCAAGGATGCTACACACCACATATCAAAACATTCCTATTGCTGGATCTGAAGAAGAAGATTTTTAAGAAAATTCCTCATTTCGAACTAAGTTACAATTCAAGCGCCAACAGTGAGCCCAAATATGGACCTAGGGACATGGCTTGAACAAACTTGAATCTCACCCCCCCCCCCCCCCCCCCCCCCCCCCCCCCCCCCAAGGATGCTGCATACCAAATATCAAAACATTCAAAAACTCCTATGCTGAGCCCAAATAAGAACTCAGGGGGCCGATTTGAACAAACTTGAATCAGATCCACACCACAATGTTGCATACCAAATATCAAAAGATTCTACCTGCTGGATCTGGAGAAGAAGGTTTTTAAGAAATTTGCCTGAAATGCACTAAGTTTGAATTCGGGCTCCTATACTGAGCCCAAATATAAACCCAGGGGGTCGATTTGAACAAACTTGAATCAGATCCACCCTACAATGTTGCATACCAAATATCAAAAGATTCTGCCTGCTGGATCTGGAGAAGAAGATTTTTTAATGTTTTTCCCATTGCCTACAGTGTTAAAAAGTGCTGACTCTGCACTTTTTCAAAAGTCCCGAAACTGTACCCTATGATAAAACCGATGGCAATTTTTTTTTACCAATCCTTTCTGTTGGTCCTAAGGAAGCTTCACACCAAATAAAAATTCTCAGTGCAGTGTAGTTTTGGAGATATGGGAGTTTTAATTTTAAATTTTTTATTTTTTTCTATTTTTAACTCCTGTGGCTCCCTCGGGGCTACGGGGGAAAAAAAATTTCGGCATAAATTAGGTACTTATGACCCAATAAGCCCTCACATAAAATTTGGTTCAAATCAGCCTCTCGGTTCGGAAAATAGAAATTTTGGGCGGAGTCAAAAATTTCGCCCCTCCCATAACGACGCCAAATATAACCCATCAAACTTCTCTTGAACAAATCTGAGTCTACACCTTAAAAGGAAGCAGTATATCATATATCAAGTCTCTGCTACTGCTGGTTCATGAGAAGAAGATTTTCAAAGATTTTGGTGCCATTTGGGGGCATGGCACCACCCAGTAGGAGGAGCAACTTCATTTGAACAAATCTGAATTGGCATTAGGTAATAAACATTTAACCAACATTTGAATAAAATTGGGCTAGTGGTTTTGAAGGAGAAGCCGATAATGTAAAGTTAACACAAGACGATGACGGACAACGGACAGAATGTGATCAGTAAAGCTCCCACTGAGCTTCACTCAGGTGAGCTAACAACCTATAAGCAGTGCTAAAGAAATCTAGGTCAAGTGACCAGGTGACGGTAATGGCTGACCGATCGTGACCAAAATACGACAGTCTCATCTAGACATCGTACCAAGTTATCCTTTTAAGTTACAATGGAATTGCTTCATAAATATGAACTGTAGACTGTGCTAAACATCTAAAATTTAGGTCACGTCCCTATGCGGCTGTCATGATAGACAGGTCACGGCCAAAATAGGACATTCTCATGTAGACATTATACACAGTCATCCTACCAAGTTAAAATAAAATCCCTTCATAAATATGAACTGTAGACTGTGATAAACAATTTCGGCTTCGGTCCCGCATAGCCATCACAGTTGACCGATCCCGACCAAAAAGGGACGGTCCCATCCCTTCATAAATATGACCTGTAGACTGTGCTAAAGGTTTTCGGGCTCTCGCAACCATCACAGTTGAGTGATCGCAACCAAAGGAGGACGTTCTCATCTATACATTATTCAGAGTTATCCTACCTAGTTACAATGAAATCTCTTCATAAATACGACCTATAGACTGTGCTAAAGGTTTTTGAGTCACGGTTGAGCGATCGCAACCACGAGGGGACGTTCTCATCTCGACATTATATGAAGTCATCCTACTGAGTTACAATGAAATTACTTCATAAATATGACGACCTGTAGACTGAGCTAAAGGTTTTCAGGTTTCAGGCTCTTGCAGCCTTCACGGTTGAGCGATCGCAACCACAAGGGGACATTCTCATCAAGACATTATATGAAGTCATCCTACCAAATTACAATGAAATCCCTTCATAAATACGACCTGTAGACTGTGCTAAGAGTTTTTGGGTTTCGGGCTGTCGCAGCCATCACGGTTGACCGATTGCAACCAAAAGGGGACATTTTCATCTAGACATGACCTCGAACCTGAATATGAAATTTTGTGATGATCAGACAAGAACTATGAGGTGTTGCCTGTGCCAAAGAAAATGTGAACAGACTGACAGAGTAACAGTCCGCACACATGATGGCAATAGCTTATCTTGACTTTGTCAAGTTAAGCTAAAAATATGTTATCAAATACAATGTTTGACTTCCCAAAAAGAGCTGAGGTCTTGTCTTGAAAACACTAATCTGTTGTCAGGTCACCAGGCAGCAACAGGTCAATTGTCCTTTAAAAATATTTAAATATATTTTGCTAAAAAAAAAGCTGAAGGATAAATATCCTTCCTACGTAAATCTTGTCTGCAATTCACCCAACTCATCCAGTGTAAAACCAGTGGAATATCTGGGAAGAAAAATATAAGTTTAGAATAGATAAGTAATTAATTCCTGATCCAGGTAACAGTATATTTATTTATTTATTTATTGGTGTTTAAGGTCCCATATTTCTGCACAATGGCTAACCATGACCGTGACAGTTTTACGGGTGGAGGAAGCCGGAGTACCTGGATAGAACCACCGAGCAACGGCGAGCAACTGTCAGCTCCCCAACATACCAACTCCACACAAGTAGGGATAGCATTGGTTGAAGAACAGTATATACCTGTCTGAAAAATAATATCAGCATATGTGTGAACAACTGTTGAAATCTGTCAAGCTGGTTATTTTTTTTTTGATGGATACTGATTTCCACATTTTGTCTGTCCTAAAAGACTGAGCATGATATGATGACACTGGGCAATAAATGTCAACATCTTAATTGCTATAAGGTTTCAAATGTCAGTAAAATGAATAATGTCTAACAAGCAAATTCAGTGAATTCATGTCTCCCGCTGGGCAGCAGTTTCAAGGGGAATTAATGCATCCAGTGGAATATAGTTGAGTTGCAAGTGGAAGAAACAGAACAGACAGTGCTTTTAGACAGTGGTTATCAGATTTATTTTCACGGAGGTCACTGTCAAAGCAAGTAAAGTGTTGTGGAGTATAATTGTGAAAATCACTAAAAATTAAGACTGTATGATAAGACATATTACATTAAACTGATGTGAAAAGTAATCCATATATGAAATTTCATTGAAATCGGTTGACTCTAAGGAAAGTTAGAGTCTGGAAACCATCAGCCAATCAAATTTATGCAACCTAATTAAATATGCACAGAAAAAGCCCATGTTCGAACTTGGACCCACAATTGATGAAAGTGATCTACTACCCAAATTTCATTGAAATCGACTGACTGTAAGGAAAGTTAGAGTCTGGAAATGAAAAACACGGAAGGTGTGCACTTACTGTGTATTAGTACTGGCACTGAATAAATCAAAAGTTTCCCTAACTTGCATAATTTTTGCACAAGAACAAAACCTGTATTATATGTGATGTATTGCATGTTATTAAATATTCATACAAACATTTATTCAAATCCGAACTTTCATATAGAAGTTCGGTACAAAAAACTGATTACACCCACTTTCAGAACAAAATGGCCACTGGTGACCATCTTGAATTTTGGACCAAAACACATATTCTGGTCTCAAAATGATAACAAAGATACCCAAGTAGTTTCGGGAAGATTGGTTCATAAATACGGCTTTTAAGTCCGAGGTGCATTGACGCACGGGACAGACGGACAGATTTTCGGTACAAAATTTCCCACATTCAAACTTGACCTAGGTATTGATAAAAGTAATCCATATATGAAATTTCATCGAAATCGGTTGATTTTAAGGAAAGTTAAAGTCTGGAAACCGTCAGCCAATCAAATTTCTGCAACCTAATTAAATATGTGCGGAAAATGCCCATATTCGAACTAGGACCCACAATTGATGAAAGTGATCTACTATCCAAATTTCATCGAAATCCGGTCACTGTAAGGAAAGTTAGAGTCTGGAAACGAAAAACACAGAAGGACACCCCAAATTTAATATCTCCCTTTTTTCAAAAAGCAGGAGACAACAAAAGAACAAATTATTTGAACTACTCATGGAATAACTTTAACAGTAACACAGCCTTAATATGAGTAACTTCAATGCATGGTATTTTATTCTTTGTTGACATGCTATTAGGCTTTGCTGTTCAATCCCAATGACCTGGGGGTGCAATCTGGTGGTGGCATCTGTGTTACAAAAATGTCAACTGATATTTATGAATGTGGGATAGGCATGTTATGATTTACATGAAATTCTATGCACTTCATACAACTTAGCATGCACATACCACATCCATAAACCAAATAAAGCAACACAATTCATTTCAGTTCTTATTTGTCTTGTAATAATTTACTGGAGAGTAACTTTAGGTGCTCTCCAATGAATTGCAGAAAGGCAAATCAATACCGCAAAGTTTTTATTAGCAGCAACACAAAGGCAAGCAGCAGAATAGATACTACTGTTAGTTTGTCCAGTTATTGTGAAATTCTTCCCTCGTTCATTCAAGATCCCTGAGACCAGTGAATAACAACCAGGTGACATCTACATGTGCAGTCACTCATATTTACCTCTAAAAACAAATAAGGCACATCCACAAAATTTGAAGCTTCAATTGAGGTATCCAAATATCTCATTAGAGCAAAAGTATGGCCTACTAAACAAGATAATCTTGACTGCTCACTCTTCTTTCATTCACATAAATACTGTGCTTTATTCACTTAGCAACAAAAATATACCAGAGATTATCAGTTACTTTTTGAACAGTAAATTAGTCTTGTCCTGCTCTAAGCATTACTAAGTTAATGAACAAAAACAAAACTAATGTAAATGGTAAATTTGTGTACTGTCATGTCTAATATCATTCTATCCTTATGTGAACATGATCAAGCACTAACTAAACCTATCAGCATTTTATATGACTAGAATTCACAAAGAAATTTTCCTGTGATCCCTGAAGAATGCTGACAGCTGTGCTGTCACTTGAGGGTATCAATCAATAATTTTAGACACTTTCAAGCTTTTTCTCATGTGCTTTTTAACAAGAACACAACATTCCATACTGATTTCTGGTGTTGAGGGTTTCTGTGATGCATGGTTTCAAAATAAATCATCCTTGTGTCCACAAAATATGTGAATCTCGGCTGCAATACACTTAAATGAAAACTTTGTCAATGGAAAAGGTGAAATTACCAAAAATATTCAAATTTCCAGAATTGGCCGGATTGCCAAATGTCTATTGAAAAATGTGTATTAATGTTGTGGTGTATCAATATTTACAGGCTTTCCTATAATTCACATACTTCACAAACTTTAGACATTTCAGAGAGTACTTCCAATGTATTTATCCATTATATCTTGTTTGATTACAAAATATTATCGATTATTTATTATTGATGAAAGAAATTTTATGGAAAGAAAACTACAACAAAAAATGCATTGTGAGTGGTAAATTTACTGAGGTGCCTACAACTATGTTTGGGTCTTTGTAGAGGGTATATGACAAGCATCAGAGAACAATATGTTGTTCTTCATGAAACTACTGTTGTGTGAACTGGGAAAGTGTATCATAACTATTTATTTATTTATTGGTGCTTAAGGTCACATATTTCTACACAATGGCTAATGGTGGACGCAACATGGATATAAAATCCAAGTCCAGCCAATAGTTTATACACAAGTTGACCATTTTAGAGGACTTCCACCCCAGGCAATGCTGGCTGGGTCCTATTTTACCAGTAAAACAGAACTTGCTTACCACAGTAAACAAGCACTGGTTCACTTCCCTGAGTTTCCACAGGGATGTACCATAAATATGAAAGCATAGTTGAAGTAAATTAATACTTCCCCTTTTGGCTTTTCAGTATGCACCTCTCTGAGTGTGGAGCTCCAAATGTTTGGACTATATGGATACTCACTTGCTTGTGGGCATGCCTGATAGATTTAATCAAATTCAATTTAGAAATGCAGGAGTTGTGTTCTCCATAATGTCGCACAAAAATCTTTTTTAAATCTAAGTTCAGGAAGAGATAACTTGGTCAAAATTGTCAGAGCTCGAAAATGATGAAAATTTAGAATTATGCACATGTCCATTTGCAAATCATCATGTATAAGAAGGTTCATCAAAATCTAATCATCTATAAAGGAAGATTTGCACATGGTGTAGAAAGAACCTAATATAGAAATATGTTCCACTTGGATCACTTATTGCAGATTAATAACTCGGGAATATGCATATGTTCACTTGATAGTCGTCAAATATGATAAGTTTTATCGAAATTGGTTCATAAATGAAGGAGGAGTTGCATGATAAGAATCTCCAACACAAATCTTTATTAAATCTTCTTGGTTCAAGGGGAGATAACTGCATTAAAATTATCACCATTTGAAAATTTGATATATGTGCTTGTTCACTTGTTAGTGGCAATGTGGGAGAAGTTTCATCAAAGTCAGTTCATATAAGAATCTCAAATGGAAATCTGAATTAAATCTTCTCAGTTCAAATGGAAAAAACTTTGTTAAAATCGGCAGAGATTGAATATTTTTGAGTATGCACATGTGTCACTTATTAGTGGCCATGTATGAGAAAGTCTCATCAAAATCTGTTCATAAATGTTGCACACACCAGATTTTCAGGACATATGGGCAAACATACAGAGATGTAAACAGATGGGTTAAGGTATAATTATGTGGTCAGATATATAGTGGAAGGCAATTTTTATATTTAATGATTTCCCTTTAGTAGGAGTTGATATTAAAGACAAGAAAATCAGTAAAACTGATGGATGCTCCATGGCAGTAGACTTCATTAACAAGATTCATAAAATTGTGGTCTCCCGCTATGGGAATTCATTTGGCACCTGTCTTTGAAATGCAAGGACCAATGGACCATAACTCTGGTGAACAAGAGGCCCCACAGTGCCTAAAGAGCTCAACTTGAACAGAACCCGATATAATCAGAGAACAAAAATGAATCTACATTAAGCAATCAAACTCTACATCGATCCATTGTCAATCATTGAGCCCTGCAGGAGTGACTAAAATAGTCTGAGCATCATGCCTTTTTTCAGTTAATCATAATGTAAAAAGTGGAGCTCCACTATGGAGTCCCTTGATATAACCTATGTGGATTAATCTTAGTTACACACCTATTGAGGGTACTTAATAAAAATGTCTAATTCTTCAGTTACATGTCCAATTCCAGCTCCCATAGGAAGCCCAAATATTAACCCTGGCACTTGATTTGAACAAACTTGAATCTCACCCAACTAGAGATGTATACAAATATGAAAGCATTCTGACTAGTGGAAGAAGATTTTTAAAGAAATTTCCTCATATTGCACTAAGTTAAAATTCGGGCTCCCATAGGTACCCAAATATTAACCCAGGCACTCGATTTGTGCAAACATGAATCTCACCCCACCAGAGATGTTGTATACCAAATATGAAAGCATTCTGACTGGTGGATCTGAAGAAGATTTTAAAAAAATTTCCTCTTATTGTACTAAGTTAAAATTTGGGTTCCCATGGGGAACCCAAATATTAACCCAGGCACTCGATTTGAACAAACTTGAATCTGTCCTGCAATCCGCCCCCTCTCTCCCGACCCCCCCCCCCCTCCAAGAGATGTTGTATACCAAATATGAAAGCATTCCCACTGGTGGGCCTGAATAAGATTTTTTAAGAAATTTCCTCATATTGCACTAAGTTGAAATTCAGGCTACTATAAGGAGCCCAAGTGTTAATCTAGGGACCCAATTTGAACATAATTGAATCTGAGCCCCCTAGAGAGGTTGTGTATACCAAACATGAAAGGATTCTGACCGATGGATCTGAAGAAGACAATTTTTAAAAATTATCTGCCATATTGCACTAAGTTAAAATTTGGGCTTCCACAGGAAACTCAAATATTATCCTAGGAACTTGGTTTGAACAATCTTGAATTTGACCCTCATAATAATGATGTATGCCAAACATTAAAAGATTGTGACAGGTGGTTCTGAAGAAGAAGATTTTTAAAGATTATTCCCCATATTGCCGTAAGTCAAAAATCCGGGCTCTTGTATTGAGCTCAAATAGGAAACAACATTAAAAGATTGTGACTGGTGGTTCTAAAGAAGAAGATTTTTAAAGATTATTCCCCATATATTGCCCTAAGTCAAAAATCCGGGCTCCTGTGTTGAGCTCAAATATGAAATAAGGGGCTTCATTTTAACAAACCTGTATCTGAACCTCCCTATGGATGCTGTATACCAAATATCAAAAGACTCTGACCATTGGTTCTAGAGAAAACATTTTTTTTAAATTTTGCAAATTTGCTGACTCAGCATTTTTTTTATTTTTATGCCCCCCCCCACCCCTCCCCACCCTGACAGAACACCCTGACATATCTTATGGCAATTTTTATTTACCGTTAAATTTTACTGGTCCTAAGGATGCTTCATACCAAATAACAGTTCTATGTTCCGTGTGGTTTGGGAAATATGAACGTTTGAAAATATTTCTATTTTCAGCTCCTCAGGTTCCCACAGGGACACAGGAATTTTTTTTTTGCACGAGTCAAGTACTTATGATCTAATAATATCACATACCAAATTTGGTTCAAATTGGACCATCGGTTCAGAAAATATAAATTTTGGGTGGAGCCAAAAATCTTGCACCTCCCATTACAAAGGTAAATATTGCTCCATGAACTTTGTTTGAAAAAATTTGATTCTACACGTCAAAAGGAAGCTCCATCCTATATATCTAGTCATCGTACCCACTGATTCATGAGAAGATTTTAAAAATATTTTGGAGCAATTTTCCCCACCCCCTCCCTTTGGGGCTGGGCATGCTGAGTTGAACAACTAGAGGGCTGCCACATCCACGGGGCAGCTGATCCCCCCGAAAAAAGTGTGGTCATCATAAGATTTTCTAAGTTGAAAAGGGGCATAACTCTGGTAAAATTAATCAGGACAAACCCATTTTCAAACTTGACCCGTATTTTGATATGTTTGCACCACATATCAAGTTTGGTTACAATCAAACTATCTTGAGGAAGTTACCATCCGGAAACCAAAAATCATAAGATTGTCTAAATTAAAAAGGGGCATAACTCTGGTAATATTAATCAGGATGAACCCGGATTCGAACTTGACCTGTATTTTTATATGTTTAAGCCACATATCAAGTTTGGTTACAATCAAACTATTTCAAGGGAAGTTATCATCCGGAAACGAAATGTAAACGGACGGACGGACGGACGGATGGACGGACGTACGGACGGATGGACGGACGGACAAAAAAAAATGCGAGACAACTATATCCCCCGAAATTTTTTTTCGGGGGGATAAAAATGAAATACCCCTTCAGGACCATCACTCACACAAACTTTCACTTGAATTGGCACAGTGGTTTTGGCAGGAGAAGTCCAAAACATAGTGCTGACGGATGCTGGATGGAGAGCGATTAGATAAGTTCAGCTCATACCAAATTTCATTGAAATCCATCCACTCACCACTCACTGCTGAGATATTGCTGCAGACAGACAGGACAGATGAAGGATGGACAAAGCAGCCTTTTTATAACATGTGCAATAGTGGATTGTCTCACGGATCCCTCGTACCAAATTTCATTGATTTCCATCCACTCACAGCTGAGATATTGCTGCAGACAGAAACAAGAAAAATGTTACTAAGATAATACATGCCCCCCCCCCCCCAAAAAAAAAATCACCTTGACCTTATGAACCTGGCTGTAGTGTGTGACACATCCACCCGTTGTCCTTTATAATTGAGCAAAGTTAGATGATTGTAGCCCTAATAGTTTTGGAGTTATGCTTGAGACACAATTTGTGACCCTAAACATATGAAGGTCAATTGTGACCTTCACCTTGCAGATGCGGTGGAAACTATTATATGTGACACACCTTCTGACTGTCCTTAACATATGTGAAAAGTTTAACAATTGTACTATGATTCGTTTCTGAGTTATGGCTGAGACACAAATATTGACCGATTTTTAGTGTGACCTTGAAACGTGACCTTGACCTTGAAGGTACGAACCCGGCTATGGTGTGTGTGTAACACATCCTCCCATGGTCCTTTATAATTGTGTGAAGTTTGATGACTGTAGCCCTCATAGTTTTGGAGTTATGCTTGAGACACCATTTATGACCCTGAACATATGAAGGTCAATTGTGACCTTCACCTTGCAGATGTGGCAGAAACTATTATATATGACACACCTTCTGACTGTCCTTAACATTTGTAAAAAATTTAACAATTGTACTATGATTTGTTTCTGAGTTATGGCTGAGACACGAATATTAACCGATTTTTAGTGTGACCTTGAAATGTGACCTTGACCATGAAGGTACGAACCTGGCTATGGTGTGTGACACATCCTCCCATGGTCCTTTATAATTGTGTGAAGTTTGATGACTGTGGCCCTAACAGTTTTAGAGTTATTGGCTCAGACACACACACACGGACGGACACACGCACACTTCAATCACTATATGCCACCCGACTTAAGTCGGGGGCATAAAAAAAAATCATTAATGAAAGTGTCAATGACACTGTAGCTCAACTTGTTAAGACATGTAGATGTATAGTATGTGACACAGCAATGACAAACATCTAGGTAATGACCTGATAACAAAGGTACATATAAAGTATTGTAACGGTCTGTACATAAATACTGACCGTAGCCTGTAACAAATGTATAGGTAAAGTATTGTAAAGGTGGGTGACAGTCAGATGCTAAACTAGAAAAGAAATCTTTGAGTCCCAGAGTGGGTCTGACTGAACCCCAAAATATTTGTTCTCATAGCACAGTGATAACAAAGGCACCCCAAAACACACTCGTTCCTGTCCCAAGGTGAAAACAAAGGGACCCAAGAAGTTTCATGAAGATCAGTTGAGCTGTATAGAAGTTGTGACAAAAAACTGATTGGACCTAATTTCGGTACAAAATGGCCACTGGCAGCCATCTTGAATTTTGAACTGCACCCAGAAACACTCGTTCTCGTCCCAAGGTGATAACAAAGGTACCCAAGAAGTTTTGTGAAGATCGGTTCATAAATACAGCCTCTAGCCCGAGCCGTATTGACATGTGCACTTACAGTGTATAAGTAGCACTGAATAAATCAAACTTCATCTAATTTGCATAATTTCTGCACGAGAAAAAAACCCATACTATATGTGATGTATTCCATGTAACTAAACATTCATACAAAAATTTATTCAAATCAGAACTTTCACACAGAAGTTCTGTACAAAAGACTGATTGCACTAATTTTGGTACAAAATGGCTACTGGTGGCCATCTTGAATTTCGGACCACACCCCAAAACACTCGTTCTCATCCCACGGTGATAACAAAGGTACCCAAGAAGTTTCATAAAGATCAGTTCATATGAATGTAGCCTGAGCTGTATAGAAGTTACGTACAAAAAACTGATTAGACCAAATTTTGGTACAAAATGGCTACTGGCAGCCATCTTGAATTTTAGACCACACCCAGAAACACTCGTTCTCATCCCAAGCTGATAACAAAGGTACCCAAGACGTTTCGTGAAGATCGGTTCATAAATACAGACTCTAGCCCGAGCCGTATTGACATGTGTACTTACTGTGTGTAAGGAGCACTGAAAAAATCAAAGTTCATCTAATTTGCATAATTTCTGCACGAGAAAAAAACCCGTATTATATGTGATGTATCCCAAGCTACTAAACATTCACACAAAAAATTATTCAAATCAGCGCTTTCATATGGAAGTTCTGTGCAAAAATCTGATTGCACCTAATTTTGTACAAAATGGTTGCTATCGGCCATCTTGAATTTCGGACCAGACCCCAAAACACTCGTTCTCGACCCACGGTGATACCAAAGGTACCCAAGAAGTTTCGTAAAGATCGGTTCATAAATAAGGCCTCTAGCCCGAGCCGTATTGGCATTTGCACTTATAGTGCTGAAAGTAACACCAAAGAACATCAAAGTTAGTCTAATTTGCATAATTTAAGCACGAGAAAAAAACCCGTATTATATGTGATATATCCCATGGTACTAAACATTCATACAAAAAATTATTCAAATCAGCGCTTTCATATGGAAATTCTGAGCAAAAATCTGACTGCACCTAATTTTGTTCAAAATGGCTGCCAGCAGCCATCTTGAATATCGGATCGGGCCCAAAAACACTCGTTCTCGTCCCACAGTCATGACAAAGGTACCCAAGAAGTTTTGTAAAGATCGGTTCATAAATGCGGCCTCTGGCCCGAACCGTATTGAATTGTTGACGGACAGACAGTCAGACAGACAACGGACGACTGGCCATGGCATAAGCTCAAATTTGGCTTCGCCAAAGTTAAGCTAAAAATTGATGACAAAGTAAGGACCATAACTCTGGTGAAAAATATGCAGGCAACTTTTTTATAACATGTGCAGGAGCGGCTTGTCAGGATCCGTCATACCAAAGCGGCGACTATATTCTCCCCCCAACCCAAATTTTTCAGGGAGCATAAAAAACCTTAACTGCATAATCTGCAGGGGGAAATTGAACAAGATATGCATATATATGCACAAGAAACGATAGCATTAACAATCAATATTAATAAAGATGATAAAGGATATTCTTCCAGTTACAAGATATGCAAATGCAATCAATTGATATGGTTTGAGAAAATGAATTGTAATTCAAATGTAACTTTGTGTATGAAATGAAGTGAGAGGATATTTTAAATGAATTTTAAGCAATGAATGTGATTTACATAAATGAGAAGACAAAAAGAAATGAATTAAGGGTTTACAAATTGAAATCTATAGAATCGCTGGAAATGTATTATCAAAACATTGATATACCACATCTATGATCTTGATCTTTGGGACCAAGTTTTAAACCCTGGCACATAGTCTCTTAGTCATTCAAATTTATGCATAGGACATCAAAATTCAAGTTATAATGCAAAACATTCATATGGAGTTTTCTAAATGCAACAAGGAGCATTGCTAAAGTAGATGCGTGGATGAAACTCACAATATGTGGATGTCCTTTCTCCCATACTGTTCTCTCACCATACTATAGGAGTCTCTTATCATACTATAGGACATCAAAATCTGCACACCAATGGTTGAGTTATATTGCAAAACATTCTTACAGAATGTTTTCAATATGTAACCAAGGGCCTTAACTCTGGTTTGTATGCATGGATGAAATCTGCAATATGCAAATATCCTTTCCTCTGTGCTGGTTTCTCACCATACCAAAGGACATCAAAATCTACCCACCTATGATTGAGTTATAATGCAAAATTTTATATGGAAAAGTTTTGAAGTGTTACAAGGGCCACGACTCTGATCTGTATGCATGGACAAAGCCTGCAATATGTGGATATCTTTTCCCAATGCTGGTCTCTCACCATACCAAAAAGACGTCAAAATCCGACAACCGGTGCTTAAGCTATAATACCCAATGTTGATATGGAAAGTTTTCAAATTGTAACAAGGGCCATAACTCTGATACACATGTGGACAAAAACCTACAATATGTGAATATCTTTCCCCTCATGCTGGTGTGTCACCATAGCACAGGACATCAAAATCCAACATCCAATGCTTGAGTTGTAATGAAAATGTTTGCATGGAAGTACAGACAGACGGAGTCCTCAACTGTCTGCCACTGAAACCTCCTACAGATAACAGAGGCAATAACAAGGAGAAAGCAGTGTGGTTATTATTTCTTTTACAATCTATTTTTTAAAAGCCATGTCAAGCTGTATTGGAAAACACCTTATAAATCCCACTTCAATATTCTGATTGAATGGATCAGCGACTTGTTCACAAGAAAAGAGATGCATAATCACCAAATAATATTCAGATTCAGCTACATTGAACAGTTATCGATGATGAGATGTCCAAGAAATATTATGAAAAGTAACTGTACACATGGTCACAAATTTTGCTGCATTTAGATGCTTTGAGTAATGAACAATATTTTCTCCACACACTGTTTTGTCTTTTGCTGAATATTTTTGTTTGTTAACCCTTTACCCAACATAACAGCCAAAACCAGCTAACGCTATTCTCAAAAATCACCAATTAATTTTCATTATATTTTCATTTTTTGTCTCACAAACATAGGTTATGCCCCATCTTTGGAACGAGCTTGTCAAGTTCGTTCCAATGAGGGGTCATAACCTATGTTTTTGAGACAAAAAAATGGAAAAAAATATAAATTTTATAGTAAATTTCCTTTCTTATTATACCTACCACAATTGTTTACTACAGGCTTGCACTACAGTGGAAGACCCTAACTCGGATAAAATACTCTCTATTTAAATCTTTCCCAAGTTTTGTGGGAAAGAAAAGTGGTGTAAAAAACACCATGAAAAAATAAGCCAAAACTGGGCCGAGCGCCATTGGCGCACACCCAGTATGGGGCGCTCTTCCCTTAGTACAAATCCACGACTTCTGTTAACCAATGCGCAGTGCGTCATCAATTCATCATTCTTTTGATTCCGCCAACACAGGAGTTATGTGATCAGCGGGGAGGAAGGATTCTTACCCGAATAAGAAGACGGGAGGGCCTCCATATAAACAATTGTGGTAGGTATAATAAGAAAGGAAATTTACTATAAAATTTATATTTCTTATCAACCTACCTTACAATTGTTTACTACAGGCTGAATAGACAATAGGATGGAGGGAATCACATAACCAACCCACACATAACTCAACTGCACTGGAACCGTGGATAGAGGAAGAGATCCCTTGGCCTATCAAACCATAGCATCACAAACAGGGACCAGCCTAGGGGGAATTTTAGGGAGACTTCAAGTCTCCCTCCAGAAAAAATAGGGAGACTGCAGAGTCATGTAGGGAGACTTCATAGGCAAGTGGGGAAAATTAAGAACATTCATGTACCACCCCCGCCACCCCTTCATATTTTCAATTTATGGTCCTCCATTAACGTACAAATAATCCAGGCCCAGTTGTCTATGATGCATCTGTGCCAGGTTAAAAAATCACAATGTAATTATTGACTGAAAATCCCCCACTGCTACCTTCTCCTTCATGACCCCTCACCTCTTCTTCGTGCCAATCCCCCATCACCCTCCTGTGGTTGCCTTTCAACAAAGTCTACTAAGCTAATAATTTCCCAAGTCTGAAAGTGTGAACAGGACCAGATGTAAGAAGGTTGCTTGGGAGGTACTTTGTTAGTTAATAAACAAAATACATTCTGGGGTCGAGTATTTTGTAAAAGAAATGTCATTCCGCATCATTTTTATGGCATTCCGGTGTCATTCCGCGTCATTTCATGTCATTCTGATGTTTAGGAGGACCCTTTTTCAAGATCGTCCACATGCACACTTGTGTCCTGTACAAAGCTTTTCTTGACATCACTAAAGCTTTTTTTCATGTGTTTCAATTCCATTCGTGTTTTTCTGGGAATAGACAGCCCAACAGTTAACAGTCGTCAGCAAATCGAAATGAAAATAATGTTATAAAATACGTCCGTTGTGTATACATTTTCGGCATCCTAAGCGACGTAACCTACTTTCAAACTGGGTTGTTTTGTTGAGTCGCGTAAGTCACCTATTTTCGTTTCGACACTTGAAGCTCCGACTGGAACGCAACAAAATAGAAATAAAAAAATCCGCCAAAAGCGACAATGGACAATTGCTTGTCGTGTGATTTCAAATAAATGGACGTTTATTTGACGAATTAAAATGCCCATTTATCACACTCGAGCACATTCGATTTTTGAAAATACTCGTTTTCATGTAAACCTCGCATCACTCAGTTCAGCCTTTTCTCATTTTGGCCAATTTTTAGAGGGCGACTTGTAATCGCCCCGACTATTTTTCTAGGCGACTTTGGGCTTAGAAGGGCGACTTCATCGCCCTAGTCGCCCTCACGGCTGGTCCCTGATCACAAACATTAGTAAAAGACAATGAAAGATGAGGCGTATGGTGAAGTGAGACGCACTGACAGAAAGGGCAGTAACAGCACAGATCTGGAACTGATCCTGTAAAAAAAAATGAATGGCTGGGATAGACAACAGCCTGAGCTGAAGAAAGAGGGCCCGTAGGTAAAAGGTCCTCTGTCGGCTCCTGCAACTGACGCAGATAAAAGGAAAAGGTAGCATTTCTCCAGTAGGCTGCCAGTATAACATCCAACAACATGACGGAGGTATTAAAAGAGGAAGACAATGCACGCACCTCGTGGCAGAAAAAACGATTGGTAATCCAATCATCAGTAGCTAGACGAGCGGAAGCTGCACGAATAGCAAGACAAATCCATCGAGAAATGGATGCAGGAAAGATCTGGCATGTGAGAAAACGCATATCCATCCAGGATAAAGGCACGAATGACCCCCCCCCCCCCCCCCCCCCCCCCCCCCGCCAAGCAGAGCAGCGCCCAAGAAAGTGTCCATCTTGGAGTAAACTGCAAAGTCCTAGGCCTTTTCAAGGAAAAGAGCTGAACAAGCTTGGAGAGGCAAGGATGAGTGTCGAAACAATGCAGTACCACATATGAAGAAGGTCTCCGAAGCATGGACTTGTACCCATGTACCTATTGCTGGAGACCCCTATAAACAAAAATATACCAGAAACTCCGCAAGCGGAGGAGTGACAGAAGCAACAGAGTGATCGCACACCGTCGACAGAAGAACCTTCTACTTAGCCACAGAGGCTAAACCAGTGGAGTGAGTGCCTCCTTGAAGAAGAAAAGCAACTCCACTGCCTGTCTCTAAAAACCACTACGGAGGAGACAGGACCCGAAAAAGACATGCGCGAAGGTACAATGAAGTCGGGTCAACTTGAAACCTCCTCGGGCGACTTTGGCAAAGAAAGTCGCGACGTAGAGGGAGACATGATGGAACCGGCGCTAACAGAGAGCGGAGCAGATTGATCCACACCCACCGAGGCGACAGGGGTGTGATCGAAAGGATCCAACGACTGCAGGTTCATATCTGGGCTAGAACCTGAGGCAGAATCAGACCCGGCTGGAAGGCGTAGCCAACAAGACCGTCCCAAAGGAGGTCCAGAGCGTCCACGGCGAAAGCCAGAGCATCTGGACACGGGGACAAGAAAGTGTCCACCTGATAGTACCAACGAGTTGCAAAGAGATCGGTGGAACACCGCCATGTGGAGCATCCACTCGGTGGAAAAGAACCTGCCCCGTCGAGACAGGGAGTCGGCTAGGACGTTCAGACGACAGGAAATGTGACGAACAACCACCCCGGCATTGACATCCTGAGCGAGCAGTAGGAGATCCCGAGCCAATTCGTACATTGGAACCGAGTGCTTGCCGCCCTGGTTCCGAATGTAAGCAACCACAGTCGAATTGTTGAACGTGCCGCTCTGGTTCCGAATGTAAACAACCACTGTCGAATTGTCGAACAACAGAAGGACCTGACAATTCGACAGGTGAGGGATCCACTGCCTGAAACTCAGAAGAAGAGCAAGAAGCTCCTTCTGGTTGATGTGTAGAGATGCCCGATCCTGGTCCCACATCCCGTGAAGGGAAAGACCTAGAGGATCCAACATCGCACCCCAACGAGATCGCTGACATCTGCCGTCAGAACATGATCGGACGTGGGTAAGTCCAACGGGACACCCTGTGTGATCCACTGAACATTCACCAAACCGCAGAGACCGAGCAGCCGGAGAATACCTCGTGCTGTCGTGGATGTGGACTGGGAACAGAGTCAGAGCAAAAGCTGAGAGAATCACAGCCCTGGCCTGGGGAACCGCCACCGTATAGAACTGAGTGCGGAAGGCCATCCCCAGATGACAAAATGACTGAGAAGGGACCAGATCCGACTTCTCCTCATTGACTCTGAATCCTGGCAACATGAGCAAGCTCAACAGAGTGTCGACATCCAACTCCAGTAAGGCAGCATTGGAATGCCTCTGTGTGCAATGGAAGGCTATCACATGCGACATCAGTCGGGTGAAGGTCCAAGGAGCCAGGTTGAGGCCGAACTGGCCTTCAACTGGTAAATTCGCCTCAGAAAAGCGAACCTGAGATACTTCTGCGACACCCGATGAATCGGAACATGAAAGTAAGCGTCTCGCAGGTTGATGCTGGAAGCGAAATCTCCCTGGTGAATGGAACGGCGGACCGACCTGAAAGTCTCCATGCTGAACTTGGGAGCAATGATAGACTGGTTCAGGATACTCAGATCGATAACCGACATCAGACAGGTGAAGGCCCAAGGATCCAGGTCGAGGTCAAAGGGCATGGCCTTGAAATGGAAAACATCCTGGGGAATGGAGCGGCGAACCGACCTGAAAGCCTCCAAGCTGAACTGAGGAGCAATGATAGAATGCGTCAGGATACTCAGGTCGATAACCTGTCTGAGTCGGCCAACCTTCTTCGGCACCAAGAACAGGCGGGAATAAAACCCCACTGACTGAATGTTCTTGACGACCTCGAACGCCCCCTTGGCCAGGAGATTGTCTATCTCCATGGACAAAAGCTCCCGATGTAAAACGTCTGAAGGAACTGTGGTTGGAAGAGGCACTCTGGACAGAGTGGGGTGCCTTCGGAAGGATATTCGCAGCCTGGACCAAACAACATTGAACACCCAAGGATCGGATGTGATGTTGGCCCAACAGTCTGCGAACTCTGCTATCCTTCCTCCAACCTGGGGCGAATCGAGGTGAGGACCTTCAGTTCGAGCCCCGACGAGGGCCACGAGAGGAGAAACCACCTCCTCTACTGAATGAAGAATCCCAAGACTTCCCTCTAGCCTGCCGACACTTACCGGAGCAGAAGGATCAGCCCTTTGCTTTGCAGAGGAAGCAGAAGGGTACTTGTTAGACTCTGAACGGTCCCTGCCTCCCCTAGAAGGCTAATCAAGCTGACGAAGCAGCAGCTGATCTTTGGAATGGCGTAGAAAGTCATCCCGGACCGTCGACACGGAACCCATGGAACAGTAGCGGTCCTACCAAAGAAGCAGATTGAAGAGCAGCGTGCTGCCCCCAGGAAGGGATCGGCCTGTGTCCAGCACAGAGTCCCTTCAAATTAGTTCCAAAATAGCCGTATCACAGGCATGCATGTGAGTAAGATGCAGGAGTGCCTTGAACAGCACACGCAAAGGAGCCTGTAGATCGTCAAACCTATCTGGAGGCAGATAGGCAGCTAAGGCAGAGACGACGTGATCGGAGAGAGAAAGCATACACAGCATTCCTCCCGATCAGCCCAACATGGACTCCAGAGTCGTCATAGGAATGACGGCAGACTTGGGCTTGGAAAACCGAAGGGAAATGGAGTCCTGATCCAAAACCGTCAAAGTCTGGCAGACTAACGGATTGGCAAAATCATAACGATAACACACCGGAGGCAAAAAGGTGTCAATCCTGGTGAAGAAAGGATCCATCATAGCCTTGGAACTCAATCTAGAGTCCAAGGCTGAAAATGCTTCAACCACCTGTACTGACTGGCATGGTCGAAGATGCCCAGAAACAGGTTGCTCCACAGGCTGTAGGCGCGCGACTGATGATTGTGGCCTGGCTGACACTGTCGGCTGGTTTGATGGTTTGAGATCCGAAAGGAACCCAAACACAAAGTCAAGAGCTGCCCCCAAGTCAGAAGACTGCTGGCTCTCGACATCAAGGATGTCTGACTCCTCCCCGGAGTCGGAAGGCACATAGCCCATCGTGGGCAAACCAGCCGACGCCTCCCATGGTGTAGGAACACCAGGGGGATCAGAAAGTGGCCTGTTTCCAATCCCGGGAGGCAGCGCCATAGGGGGCGCCTGGAAACCACTCGCTGCCTCGCTGGAAGCAACAGGAAGGCTCTTGGACAGAACCTGAGTAAAGAGAGGGCCTCCAGGCTGCACAGAAGGTGTTGGTCCTGCAAAACTGGCCGTGTGACCAGAATGAGTGGACAGAAAACGCCAATGACAAAACTGTGGTACTCGACAGCGCAGAGACCACAGTAGAGGGTCCAGCCGGCAGCCGCTTCCAACTTCGCCGAGTTGAAGTCAGGGAAGGCTGAGGCCGATACCCCCACGTCTACACTACCAGACACCGCGGCAGACCACTGCAGGTATAAAACTGCTGTGCTCAACGGCTGGGAGGACAAAGCAGGGGGTTCAGCCGGCAGCCCTTCCGACTTCGCCGAGTTGAAGTCGGGGAAGGCTGAAGCCGATACCCCACAACCACACTACAGACATCCCTGCAGACCCTTGCAGGGATAAGCCGGGGCCGGCTAAAAACGGTGCCCGATGATGTTGTAGATGGAACAGCAGTAGCAGCAAATATGACGGGAGCTGTTGGAACTGGCGGAAAAGGGGAGAGAGCCACCTAGCTCGGCCTCCAAAGGAGGAGTCACAACCCTAGTGACAGCCTCAGATGTCGACTGGAGAGGGAGCATAGTCCCGGAACCAGGCATCTCTTCACCAGAAATCCAAAAGCTCCCACAGTATCCACCACGGTAAAAAAAACTGCACATCCCCCACGGAAGGGGAATAAATCTCACCAGATGTGGTCGAGTCGGGGGCCCCAAAACGACAGCGTTCCCCCCCCCCCCCCCTGCTGGTGCGGGAGGAGCTGCACACCCCCCACAGAGGGGGTATAACTCACACCAGATGTGGTCGAGTCGGGAGGCCCCAAAACGATAGTATTCCACACCACCCGCGGGTGCGGAATAAACGGCCACGAGAACGCATCAAGGCGAGGGCAAAAGGCATTGCCCGAAAGGAACCGAACTGGAAAAACAGAGGTGAGAGCAGTGGAAGAAAAAGGTGAACTCAACAGATACAGAAAGTAGAAGAACACCCTCAACTACGAGAGAAGGTGGCAGAAAAAAAACGGTGGGTACACGACAGAACCCAGATGGCCGTCAGGGACTGAAAAAAACCCAGAAATTCAGCCCTCAACAGAGTGAAGAAGTCCTGTCCAGACAGTCCCAAATTGACACCAAACTCCAATAACAATTTAAATTTATCAACCGAAAAATTTCATTCATTGTCGAACCGCATTGACACGATCTCGAAAAAACATTCGCGAAAACGGAATAATAAATAATATACAATGAGAATATGGTTGAAAATATTAACGAGAATATATAAAACACAGTCCTGTTATAAAACAATCTTCAGATCCATAATCCAGTCACAGGAAAACCATTATCAATGAGTTGAATTATCACGGTTTCGTAGCAAAATGGCACACATCCTCCACATGCGCGGATATCAAAAAGAATGATGAAGTGATGATGCACTGTGCATTGGTTAACGGAAGTTGTGGATTTGTACTAAAGAAAGAGCATCTCATACTGGGTGTGCGCCGATGGCGCTCGGCCCAGTTTTAGTTTATTTTTTTCGTGGTGTTTTTTACACCACTTTTCTTTCCCACATCTCTTGGGAAAGATTTAAATAGAGAGTATTTTATCCGAGTTAGGGTCTTCCACTGTAGTGCAAGCCTGTAGTAAACAATTGTAAGGAAGGCTGATAAGAAATAGTTATTCAAGAATTATGTTTGCAAGTGTCGTCTGCTTTTCATGTTGGTAAAGGGTTAAAGTTAGAGATTTGACTAAAGAGTAGATTTTCTTACTTGGATATCATCTGCTTCAGACATTTCACTTCCTTTTTCTCCATTCTCCATCACACAAGCTCAAAGATAAAATCAAAAGAGCCGAGGTCTTGATTTCCAAGTGTTTTTACGTAAATTCATTTCACACCATATAGTTGTGATTTACAATGATGTAAATCTGCACAGAAATAGATTCAAAGGTTACAGTTATGAAACTGTCCAGAAAATTACATAATAAATATGAAGGAGAGTAATAAATAGGAAGTTCTCATGAAATACTGGCTAGATGGGCACTGAGCAGACCTCTCAGGCTTGCATTTATTTTTTTACTGGTGTGTAATGTCATTTTCATGATCAGTGATATTAATACCACAATATAGACATGAAGTAAAGTTTACCTAATCATTTATACCTATACTGCCCAATTTAGAAGACTTCCACCCCAGATGTTGGCTATGTGTCCTATTTTACCATTTTACTATTTAAATTTTTTTTTTGTGTCTATCATTGCGAACACTTTTGCACCAGATATCCCAAACTTTGTTCCTTCCAAAGTAATTATTGCAAATACTACGGTAAAAATGTGTACAGATTACTACGATAAACATTATATTTTTTTCTGTACTTTTGTTTTATAAAGCAGCATTATTCAATTAGGAAGTACACCCTGTGGAAGGTAGATTTTCATTCATTCACTCAAGCCTGGAAATAACTTTTTAGGCTTTCCCAAACCCAGTTTGGGAAAGACTACTGTTATTCTTCTTTTTCAAAATTTTTCTTCTCTATTTTCTTTTTCCTCCCTGAATTTTGTCTGTTGAACTGCTCGAAAACAAGCTGTACGATTTTGACCAAATTTGGCACACTTATGTAATATCATAAAATCTAGTGAAATGTGGTATCGTCATATCTGTGAAAATGCATGTTTTCAAAATATTCTGCCAAAACCTTCAAAATTTCACCATTTTTCGAATGTCTCAAAATTGTTCACAGGTATTTAGCTAAAATTTTCCACACATATAGAACATAATATGATACACCACAATCACCACTCGGATCTTTCAACTTTAACCCCCACTGGCCAAAAATGACATGAATATAGAATTTTTCTTCAAAATTGACCAACTTCAAGGGCAAATTTCTCTAATAACAAGGTTGTTGTAACAATTATTTTGGTTTGGATAGATACAAGAATGATTGCGGAAGAAGGTTACTGTTTACTTTTTAATCTCAGATTTAACCACCAAGCATAATGTGGGTGAGAATAAGAGTACCGTTTGAAAATGCCAAAATTAGCCAACTTTGGTTGCTTTTTCCATCATTTTGGAAAAGGGTTAATTTCAAACACTTTTCGTATACGTATTCACAATTGACTACCGAGCATATTTGCTGTGTAAGTTTAGTTGTAAAGTTTAACCCTATCCCATTCTGGTTGCATAAAAGTAGGTACGTCCAAAAAAATTCCAATTTTTTCAGAATTTGGTAAGTTTAGGTGGCGATTTACTCCATTTTTAATTGCTTGAGCTCTGAATGTTTTCTATAGCTGCTTGCAGCAGTCAAAGTATGACAAATTTTATTCTATATGTTATTATTAAAAAGTTTACCCTTGGCAGATTTGAGACTTCCCATAATGGTACTGTCAGAATAATTGTTATTTTCGCCAACGTTTACATGCACTTTCTCAGCACTGGAGCCATATTGTATCAAAACCTTTTCCATGAGAGGATTGGGCCTTCATCCAAGAACAATTTTGCTGTTATATATTTTATTCAAAGTTTTAACCTTCATCCAGTTTTCGGGCCTTAAATTTGAGTGCCCTAAAATTCTTCATAAAATTGGCTAATTTGGAGTTCACTTTTCTTCCATTTTTGAAAGGAATATCGAAAAATGATTTACATGTTCGAATTTACAATTGCTTACCAAGCATATTTGCTGTTGTAAGTTTGGTTGTAAAGTTTAACCCTATGCTCGATCTGTTTGCATAAAGATAGGTGCAGTCCAAAAAACTCTCGTTTTCAGAATTTGGTAAGTTTAAGTGACGATTTACTCCATTCCTAATTGATTGAGCGCTGAACGTTTTCTATGGCTGTATGCAGCAAGTCATAGTATGACAACTTTTGTTTTATATGTCATTATTAAAAGTTTAACCGTTGGCAGATTCGAGACTGCCCATATGGGTATGGTCGGAATAATTTTAATTTTCATAAAATCACTGAATATTGATAAGCGTGCAGTGGTAGTTTAGAATAGAATATCCGAAAATGCTTTCGAAATTCGGATTCACAGTTCAATTCCAAGAATATTTTCTGTTATAAGGTTGCTGTAAAGTTTAACGCAATCCCTGTCTCAGATGCATATGGCAGATGCCGTCGAAAAAACTCATTTTTTAAGAATTTCGTAGGTTTTAGTGACAATTTACTCCAGTCCTAATTCATTGAGCGCTGAATGTTTTCTATGCCTGCATGCAGCAAGCATAGCATGACAACTTCTGTTTTATACTTCATTATCAAGTTTAACCCTTGGCATATTTAGGAGTTCCCATGTGGGTATAGTCGGAATAATTGTTATTTTCGTAAAATCAATCCCTGAATATATTGGTAACCGTGCAGTGGCCTTTCAGTGGTGCTACATGAAGCCGCAAATAGTTAAGGTTGAAAAGTTTATCTAATAGACAAATATAATACCTAACTCAGCCGTTGATAGGTAAATAATGAATGGAAAAGTCGTTGAGTTGAGAATAAAGTAGGGACGAATCGTGCCCTCGGTTTCCACCTGATCCACAGTATTTCCACGTGGTCTCGGCACTTGACAAAGATACAAAACTGTCGGGCAGGGACAGTAGGAAACATTCTGAGAATTTCAAGTTGCTGCCTTGCATGATTGGGACATAATTGGAATATATCCAACATTGTATCTGTCGGATATATTCCAATTATGTCCCGATCACTTCACCCCGACTGTCCGCATGGGGGCACCATGACGCCATGTACTAAGGCATACTGCACGTCGATGGTGTGCATGTATTCAACCAATCTAACCCTGCCTGTGCTACAGTGCGGAGGCACTATGTTGGGGAGCTGGCAGCTGCTCGTCATTGCTCGGTGGTTCTCTCTAGGAACTCCAGCTTCCTCCACCCATACAACTGTCAGTGACATAATATGACCTTGGCTGTTAATATGTCGTTAAAACCTAATAAATATATAAATAAATAAATAAATAAATAAATAAATAAATAAATCCAGTACCAGTTTTGTCATACAAATATTAGTACCGTCAGACAAAATTCATTTTCGGATTAATTTCGTACTTTTCTGTACTCACCTTCCCTGAGTAAGATTGGTTTACCTTTTCAATCTCAGATTTAACCCTCAAGCACAATGAGAGTGAGAATAAGTGTACCATTTGGAAATACCCAAATTATCCAACTTTGGTTACCCTCTACTATCATTTTGGAATGGGTTAATTTGAGACACTTTGCTTTGCTCTATGCAGAGATGTTTAATCAATAAATTTGGCTTTAGTTATGTTCTGGGACTTAATGAAACATGTGCTTTGGCCACTTAAAAATAGCACTCTCTGCAAAAAATGACTTTGAGTGAATACTCACTTGTTCAAAAACAAAAAGGAAAGAGCTCTTTGAGCTTTCCATAACTGCTTTCAAAAATCAGTGGGGAACAAATTTTGTGTTATATGTTTTGGTGTTCTGTGTTATCCAACACCAGTTTGGCCGTACAAATATGAATACCGCCAGGAAAGAAAGCACATTTTCTCAGTGGTAGACTGTTTGACTTCTATGATAGAGATCCCGAGTTTGATCCCTATCTGGGACGACCCACGTAATGTCCTTGGGCAAGGCACTTTATCCCGGTTGCCAACATGGGGGCACGATGATGCCATGTACTAAGGCGTACACGATGATGCCATGTACTAAGGCGTACTGCATGTCAATGGTGCACATATCTTCAACCGCTGGTACCCTGCTTCAGCGGAGCTTGAACATAATTAGAATGTTGAGCAGACAGTTGCTCGTCTATGCTCAGTGGTTCTCTCTGGGTCCTCCGACTTCCCCCACCCGTCAAAATGTCACGGTCACGATTAGACATTGTGGATAAGTATGTGACCGCAAACACCAATAAATAAATACTGTCAGGGAAACCCTCTGTGAAATCCTTCTGTCAATAAATAGCAAAGTAGTAATGTAATGCAAAAGAAATATTAACAAGCTGTTCAACATCCCTTTAATCAACTCATTTTGACTTGAACTGTACCCATCACTGTGTATACTAGCTCTCTCGATGGTTTAAACCATATCAAATAAGTAACTAATTTGTGCTGAAAGTAACTCACATTTCATGTATTTCATTGTATCTGAAACAGATATGTTGGAAAAATTGTGAAATCATGGAGTAGGAAGCTCACCCTCATTTGTTGACAAATCCCACACATTCACAAACAGACAGAATGATAGAGAATAAATTAATTATTGATATTTAAGGTCACTTTCAGCATCTACAGCTATATCATGACCATAATATAGGTATTTATTCAAGTCCAGGTATTCAGTGCATAGGCGCACAAGGCTATTTTTCAGGGGGTGGGGTGGGGGGGGGGGGGGGGGTGAACCCTTTTAGCCCGAAAAAGTTGAATCTCAGGAGGAAATGCCAAATGTGGGTCTGGGAGGGAGGGAAGGGGGTCTCCCTCCCATTGAGTACCTGGAGAGAACCACCGAGCAATGACAAGCGACTCAGACTCCCCAACATACTAACTCCACAAAAGCAGGGTTAGCATTGATTGAAGACAAGTACACACTCAAAATACCCTTAGTACACATCGCCATCACGCCCCCCCCCCCCCCCCCCCCCCCCCCCCCCCCCCCCCCCCCCCCCCCCCCCCCCCCCCCCCCCCCCCACGTGGGAAATTAAATTGGGATGAAGTGTCTTGCTCAAGGACACAATGTGGTTGTCACAGGCGGGATTCAAACCGAGGACTTCTTGGATTGCAACAATCATCTCTACCGTCTGAGCCACCGTGCTCCCGTAAAATGCAGTAATAGAACTCTTTATATGTACTTGTGTGATTATAAATGAATAATATTAACGTGGATACGGTTCCACTGAATCAACTTGTACAGTATAATGGTCAGTTTACTTGCTACTTCTAAGTGATGAGATAGGATAACAACATTTTGTGTGGAAAACCAAAATGTTTTGTGGTCATTTCTGGCAACTAAATTGTCCGAAATTTTCTGGCATATTGGCTAAAAAATCGGATCCTTCCTGACTCAGGGGTGGGTTGGGGCACAGTCCTTCATGAAATCCCGGCCCGTACGCCCATAATTCATATGTACTAATTTTTTCCAAAGCAGAAAGGACATCGATTGTTTTGCTTTCTATGAAAATATTCTGTAATTATTGAAGAGCAAATTTTGTGTTAAATGTTTTGGTGTCCTGCTGTATCTCAAATATCTGCATAAAAACTAGTAGCATCACAAAAACTTTGATTTCCACTAAATTTTCTGCTTTCAAACCTGATCGATAGTTTTGTGTACAATACAGTTTGCCTTTTCACATTCAAAAGTTGGGAAAGCCCGTAATTTGTCCAACAAATTACAATTCTCTAGTTTAAGGTCTGTCTTTCACCATGAGAGGCAGTAACTGGTTTATATTTGTCAGATTTAGCTTGTTATGTTCTATACCATATTAAGTTTATAAGGTACATATGTTTCTTATTGTAGATGCAGATCTGACAATAATTTTGACTTATTGATTGCAAAATCTCTCTCATGAGAGCTTTCCAATAAATGAAAATAAATCAAGAATTTGGTATTGGTAAAGTCAACTAAAATTGGATGTGTTTTTTAGTTTCAGACTCATATTCTATTCCCCCAAATTGTACTGGGCATTATGTCAGACACATGTGAATTGGTGCCTGCCAAATATGTAAATTAGGCATGTAGATG
Organism: Pictodentalium vernedei; assembly: GCA_031216915.1. NCBI lineage: Eukaryota > Metazoa > Mollusca > Scaphopoda > Dentaliida > Dentaliidae > Pictodentalium > Pictodentalium vernedei. The sequence goes on from CM062293.1 coordinate 110,614,484, forward strand.
ACTTTGGCAGGCTGCTTCTTTGTAAGCTTGATCATTTGGTTGTATGAAATCACAATTATCTGAACTAGTAAGTTTTTTTTGGCGATTGTGGAAGAGCTTTCCTCCAAATAAATTGAAGTATGAGCAAGAGCAATGCCAGGTGTGGCATATGCCCCCTTTCATACAGTTAAGATGAACATATTTTTAATACACGTGAGGTTTTTTGGTACTTTTGTGATAAAGGGAAGGCAGCCGATTTGTCTCATCCTTATAGTGCTATTCCTTGTTTTCTCCTTCCTCAGTATTTGTTTGCTCCAGGTCATGACTCTCAACTCGTTTTTGTTGTTTTTTTTTTAGATTATGTTATGGTACATCCCCGCTGTGTCCTAAATTTTTATTTATTTCTGTAATACTTTTAAGTGTAAATTATTGTCTTTGGCCGTTACGTTGGGTGAAGGGTTAAATATGATAGTTACGTTGGGTAAAGGGTTAATATGAAAATAAATATTAAGAGATTGATATAAACAATTCACCAGTTAAGCTGTTTTGTTTTTATGAATTAAACCCTTAAAATAAAACAAATAAACTCTGAGCAATATTTACATAAAAATATCTATACAACTTTTAATGTTTATAGCTACCTAGATAGAGTTGAATGCAAATGGTCCAACAGACTTGACAGGAAAAGTTCAAATAATCTTTAATTGTTTATTTTGCAGCTGACATTCATATTTATTCCTGGTCTGTTGTTGGGTTGGACAGAGCTAAATTGGAGAAGTTTGAATCCAGTTCAGGTAATATTAGTTATCCTTATGTTTTCCAGGGTGTATGGGAATTTACTACACCGTGGTTAATCATGGTGTAAAAAATAGCTACTGTGGTTTGCAAGTTACACCGTACCTTACAGTCAATCAAGATGCAGTATTTTGTTTCATTTGGAAATGAAGTCATTTACTTTCAGCATACCAAATGAAGTGGGGTTTTAACCAGATAAATTGAATACAGTGGAGCCAGGCCTGGAAATGAAGACCGGTTAGTCCTTGGATGGGTGACCGTCTGAGTGATTGATTTGGACTCCCGCATTGTGTCCTTGGGCAAGGAACTTAACCCCGATTGTCCACATGGGGGCACAATGACGCTGTGTACTAAGGCGTACAGCACGTCGATGGTGCTCATGTCTTCAACCAATCTAACCCTGCCTGTGCTGCAGTGCTGAGTTACTATGTTGGGAAGCTGGCAGCTGCTTGGTGGTTCTCTCCGGGTACTCCAGCTTTCTCCACCCGTAAAACTGTCATGGTCATGATTAGCCATTGTGCAGAAATATATAACCTTAAACACCAATAAATAAATAAATGAAGAGCTTATATCATAACCCATTAGCAGGTTATGCTAAATAACATGGTGGTGACCTATAGAAATAATGTGTTGTAATACTTTTCTGCCTTTTCTGTTTTACTATGACAGCCACGCTGTTCACACGTTTACAGAATTTCCGCCAGAATAAATAGCATCAACTAACATGCGATCTCACTTTGTGCATAACCTCAACGATAGTTTGCAGGTTATTTCCAAGCCTGTGGAACCTACTTAAATGTATATCTTTTTGTGGAATAACCATGTTAATTGAAAATAACTTTCAAATACAAAATCACTGACAAACCTTCAGTACAAATTGGACCTGTTAAATGCATGTTGAAAAGTAAACTCTGTTAACCGAATAAAAAAGCTTATGCTATATATCACAAAATTACTGACAATCACCAAATTCCCTTTGTTTGTCGAGCTATTTAGCCTCAGTACATCAAATACAGGCATTTAATCTATTATATCTTGCTTGACAGAGCCTTGTGAGCTCTGTCAAACAAGATATAATAGAATAAATGCTTAGTTTATCTCTTAGAGTACAGAAAAGTGACTAAGTGTCTGTTAATTAAATACTCTTGCTAACCGAATAATTTTCAGTGAGGGTTCCATTGTATGCTCCAGAAATGAAATGTGGACAGATTGATGGATAGACAAATGAAGGGATGGATACATGAAGGGACAGACAGATAGATATAGATATACTCATGACTGTAAGCCACATATTACATGCTCAGAGACAACAATGACACCTAAGTGTCACCAGAAGGCTTCTTTATTTGAAAGACCTCTTTTCAGAATTACAATGGAACCCTGTTAATTGAATAGCCACTTTGCCAATAAAAATTATTCAATTAACAAGAGTATTCAATTAAAAGAGATTGTGTCACTTTCCTGTATTCTAGAGATAAACTTAGTATTTATTCTATTTTATCTTGTTTGACAGAGCTCCATGAGCTCTGTCAAACAAGTTATAATAGATTAAATGTCTGTACTGGATGCACTAAGGCCAAATAGGTCAATAAACAAAGAAACACCAGGGAGAGTCAGGGTAAGTTCTCAACAGGTTACAAGATTTTTTTATTCAATTAACAGGAGTTGACCCTATAATCTATGTTCAATTAACAGGTCAAATTTGTACTGGAAGCGTGGTAAATGGTTTTGTGTTTGGAAATTATATTCAATTAACAGGGTTATTCAGTTAAGCGATATCCAATTAAGTGGGCTTCACTGAACCAGGGAAAAATGTCACTGACACATACCAAACTATGGCATATTTTTCACTGTACCAATTGCAGTTTGCAACTGATGCCCATGCTCGTATCCTGGAATGTGAACTCCTTGATGAGTTCATTCTAATTAGTAGTCAAGAGATATTTAAATTTTATAGTAAATATCCTTTCTTATTATACCTACTGCAATCGTTTACAACAGGCTTGCATTACAGTGGAAGTCCCTAACTCAGAAAAATACTCTCTATTTTCTTCTTTCCCAAGCAATTTGGGAAAGAAAAGTGGTGCAAAAGCACAAAGAAAAAATAAGCCAAAACTGGATCGAATGAGACCAGTGCACACCCAGTAGGGGACACTCTTCTCCTTGTACTAATCCACGGCTTCTGGAACCAGTGCGCAAACGTATAACCAACGTGTCATTCTATTGATTCCACCAACATTGGACTTATGTGATTAGCGGGTAGGAAGGATTCTTACCCAAAAAGATCGGTAGGTATAATAAGAAAGGAAATTTACTGTAAAATTTAAATTTCTTATCAACCTACCTTACAAATGTTTAGAATAGGCTGAATAGACAATAGGAGGAGGGAATCACATAACCAACCCCCACATAACCCGACTGCACTGGAGCCGTGGACAGAAAAAGAGTTCCCTAGGCCTATAAAACCATATCATCACAACCATCAGTAAATGACAATGGGAGATGAGGCGTATGGCCCTGTGTGACACACAGACAGAAAGGACAGTACCAAGAACAGGGCTGGAACTGACCTTGCAAGAACCCTAATGGTTAGAGTTGATGACAGCTTGAGCAGAAGAAAAAAGGGCCTAAAGAAAAAAGATCCTTAGACTGCTCCTGCAACTGACGCAGATAGGTGGAGAAAGTAGAAGCATTTCTCCAGTAAGCTGCCTTAAAGTAAGCTGCAGTAACATCTGACAACTGACGGAGTTAGCATAAGCCCAGGAGGTAGACAATGCATGCACCTCATGGACAGAAAAGCGATTGGTAATACAATCGTCAGTCATCAGATGAGCTATTGACGCTCGAATAGCAAGACAAATCCATCTAGAAATGGATTGAGGAGAGATCCTCTGTCGACCTGGGATAAGAGACAGAAATATATATCTTTTCCTGCCTTTCCTAATGAACTGCATCCAGAGGTAAATGCGAAGTGCACGATCAGGACAGAGCAAAGGGCGATTACCCCCAGCAGAAGGAAGAGTTCCGATACAGATTGAAGGTGGAGTAGTTTCTGGCATCTGATTCTTGGCCACAAAGGAGCAATCAGTGGTCAAGAAACTCCGTCGGCAGAGCGCCTGAAAAAAGCCAGATCAACAGAGAGGGCGTGAAGCTCACTAACACTTCTGTCTGAGGCAAAAGCCATCAGAAAAGCTGTCTTGTATGTGAGAAAATGCATATCCACCTGGGATAATCGTTGGAACGGCATGCCACCCCCCCCCCCCCTCCAAGCAAAGCAACACCCAAGAAAGATACCAACTTGTGGTAAGCTGCAAAATCCTAGACCTTTTCAAAGAAAAGTGCCGAATAAGCTAGGAAAGATACGGATTAGTGCCGATACGATGCTTTCCCACATAAGAGATCTCTGAAAGCATGGACCTGTACCCTTAGATGGTAACAGGTTGGAGGTCCCGAGAATCAAACAGATATACCAGAAACTCTACAATTTGTGAAATTGAAGGATCAGCATAATCAACAGAGTGATCGGCACACCATCGACAGAAGAGCTTCCACTTATCCGCATAGGTTAAACCAGTGGAGTGCCTCCTCGAAGAAGAAATGCACTCCACTGCTCGTCTCAAAAAACCTCTACTACGGAGACAGGACCTGACAAAAGTATGCGTGAATGGCACAATGAAGTCGAGGGTGGACGTGAAACCTCCTCGGGTGACCTTGGCAAAGAAGGCCGCGATGTAGAGGGAGATATGCCGGAACTGCCGCCAACAGAGAGCGGAGCTGATTGATCCACACCCGCTGAGGCGACAGTGGAGCGATCAGAATGATTCGACATCTGCAGGTTCGTATCTTGGCTAGAACCTGACGCAGAATCGGAACCGGTGGGAAGGCGTAGCCAACTAGACCATTCCAATCGAGTGACAGAGCATCCACGGTGAAAGCCAGAGGATCTAGACACAGGGACACGAAAATGTACACTTGAGGGTTCCAATGGGTCGCAAAAAGATCAATGTGGGGACAACCCCCGAGATCGCAAAGCGACTGGAACACTGCTCTGTGAAGCGTTCACTCTATGGAAATGAACCTGCCCCCTCGGTACAGGGAGGCAGCTAGCACATTCAGACGACCGCGAATGTAACGAACCACCACCCCGGTGTTGACATCCTGAGCGAGCAGTAGAACAATTCGTACATGGGAACCGAGTGTGTGTGCCCTGGTTCCAAACGTAAGCAACCACTGTCGACTTGTCAGACAACGGAAGGACCTGACGATTCGAAAGGTGGGGGATCCACTGCCGGAAACTCAGAAGAATAGCAAGAAGTTCCTTCTGGTTGATGTGAAGAGGTGCTTGATCCTGGTCCCATACACTGTGAAGGGAAAGACCGGAGTATCCAATGTTGCGCACCATCCGAGATCGCTGGCATCAGCCGTCAGAACACGATTGGACATGGGCAAGTCCAATGGAACTCCCTGCATAATCCACTGAACATCCATCCAGGGAAGAAAGTGACGATGAAGAGATGCTGGTAACTGAAGCACCAGATCCAGAGGATTGAAGTTCGGCCTCCAACGACTGAGAAAGTGTTGGAGAGGTCTGACATGCAGCCGACCTAGAGGAATGAGATCTGTAACCAAACCACAGAGACCGAGCAGCCGGAGAATACTCTGAGCTGTTGAGGACGTGGACTGGGTCAGAGTCAGGGCAAAAGCCGAGAGAATCACAGTCCTCGCCTGGGAAATCGCCACCGCATTCAGCTGAGTACGGAAGTCCATCTCCAGATGACAAAACGACTGAGATGGGACCAGGTCAGACTTCTCCTCATTGACTCTGAACCCTAGAGACATGAGCAGGCTCAAGTGTGTCGACATCTGACTCCAGAAGAGCAGCATTGGAGTGCCTCTGGAGGATATCGTCCTGATATGCCAAAGTAGTCACCCTGGACTGAGCACGATGGAAGGTTAACACATGCGACATCAGTCGGATGAAGGCCAAAGGAGCCAGGTTGAGGCTGAAATGTATGGCCTTGAACTGGTAAATTCACCCCAGAAAAGCAAACCTGAGATACTTTTGCGATGTTCGATGAATTGGAACGTGAAAGTAAGCGTCTCGCAAGTCGATGCTGGAAGCGAAACCTCCCTGGTGAATGGAGCAGCGAACCAACCTGAAAGTCTCCATGCTGAACTTGGGAGCAATGATAAACTGGTTCAGGATACTGATCGATAACCGGTCGGAGTCGGCTGTCCTTCTTCAGCACCAAGAAGAGGCGGGAATAAAATCCCACTGGATGAATGTTCTTGATGACCTCGATCATCCCCTTTGTCAGGAGATTGTTTATCTCCAAAATCAAAAGTTCCCGACGTGAAACGTCTAAAGGAACTCGAGTTGGAAGAGGCAGTCTCGACAGAGTGGGGTGCCTCCGAAAGGATATCTGCAGACTGGACCGAACATTTAACACCCAAGGATCGGATGTGATCATGGCTCAACGGTCTGCAAACTCAGATATCCCTCCTCCAACCTGGGACGAATCGAGGTGAGGACCTTCATTTTGAGTTGTGGCGAGGCCCGTGATTGGAGAAACCACCTCCTCTGCTAGATGAAGGATCCTGAGACCTCCCTCTGGACTGCCGATGCTTACCCTTACCACGTGAGTAAGAGGAAGAAGTGGAAGTAGGAGGATCAGCCTTTGGCTTCACAGAGGAAGCAGAAGGGCGTTTGTTCGGCTTGGAATGGCCCCGGTAACCAACAGAAGGCGGATCAAGCTGGCGAAGCAGCAGCTGATCTTTGGAATGACGCAGGATGTCATCCCGTACCATCGCCACAGAATCATGGAAAAGTCGCGGACCACCCAAAGAAGCAGATTGAAGAGCAGGGACCTGCCCTTCAGGAAGGGAACGGCTTATGTCCAACACAGCGTCCCGGTGAACTAATTCCAAATTAGCCGTGTTACAGGCATGCATGTGAGTAAGATGCATGAGCATCACAAGCAAAGGAGCATGTATGTGGTCAAACTTATCTGGAGGCAGACAAGCAGCAAAGACAGAGATGACATGATCCGAGAGAGAAAGAATGCCTAGCATCTCTCTGGCTAAGCCCAACGTGGACTCCAAAGTCGCCATAGGAATAACGACTGACTTGGGCTTGGAGTCCTAGAGACCAACGGATTTACAGAATCGTAGGAACGATAACTCACAAGGGACAAGAAGAACGAAGTCTTCATAGCCTTGGAACTCAGCTTTGAGTCCAATGCTGCAAAAGCTTCGACCATTTGTACCGACTGGTATGGTCGAAGGCGCCCAGAAGCAGCTTGCTCCACAGGCCGTAGGCGCGTGACCGATGATCGCGGCCTGGCTGCAACCTCCGGCTAGTCTGACACAAAGTCAAGAGCCGCCACCAAGTCAGAAGACTGATGGCTCACAACATCAGGTGTGTCTGACCATCGCCTGAGTCGGAAGACACATGGCCCATGTCGGGCATAACCAGCCGATGCCTCCATGGTGTAGGAACACCATGGGGATCAGAAAGCAGTGGCCTGCTTCCAATCCTGGGAGTTGGCGTCACGGAGGGCGCCTGGAAGCCACTAGAAGCCTCGCTGGAGGCAACGGGAAGGCTCTTGGAAAGAACCTGCATGAACAAGAAGAGGGCCTCCCTAAGCTCACAACACTTATCTGCAAGTTTGACGTGGGAATGGCCAGCAAAGTCAGTGGCTTCACATCTGACCTTCTAAACCAGCAAAGGGTCACGATCCTCTAGAACACCTGACGCGGGGCGATGGACAGCAGCCGAAACATCTGCATACAGAAGCTTATAGGGGTATGAAAGAGAAGAAGTCACCACAGATCTCTGAGGGACAGATGGTCCAGGCTGCACAAATATGTGCCGGTCCCAAAAAACTGGCCAAAGGACCAGAGTGTGTGGACGGAAGCACAACAGAGTCCATGGTGACCCCACCATGGACATCTGAATCCAAATCAAAACCTGCTGGGCTCTACAGCTGAGAGATTACAGCAGAGGGATCAGCCAGCAACCACTTCTGACTTCGCAGAGTTGAAGCCAGGGAAGGTTGAGGCCGATATCCCACGTCCAAAGAAGCAGAAATCCCTGCCGACCCCTGCTGGGATAAGCCGAGGCCGGCTGAAATGGAGACCGATGACATCACCGACAGAGCAGCAGCAGGAGCGGATACATCAGTAGCTGTTGACAAAGGCAGAAAAGCGGTGAAAGCAACCGAGCTTGGCTTCAAATGAGGAGTCACAACCCTAGTGACAGCCTCAGTTGTCGACTGGAGGGGGGACAGTAGTCCCGGACCCAGGCATCTCTTCACCAGAAAATCAGCAGCTACTGCGGTATCCATGCCACAAAAAGACTGCAAAACCCCCAGGAGTGGGTATAACTCTCTCCAGACAAGAGTCGAATCGGAAGGCCTCGAACGACTGCGTTCCCCTTCCTGCGGGTGCAAGAGGAAAATGGCATGTGCTCGAACTACACAATAGACTGAAGCCGAAAACGTGGAAGACCATCCAGCCCACAGGGTCTTTCAATACCACACCCAAATAAAGTGGAGCATGAATAATGGGAATCTTCAACATGCCAAGACAACAAAAATGGCCCGCAAGGTATCATCTTAGGCATATCTGGTGAGAGCAATGTAGATGGGAAGGTGAACCCAAAGAAAAAATAAATCAGGACACCCCCAGCTACCAGAGTAAGGTGGCAGGAAACAAAGGACCGATGGGAACAGAAAATTACCCCAACAGCCAAAAAGGTAATTGGCAGAAATTCTACCCTCAACAGAGGGGAGAAAAGCTGCCACAACAGCCCCCAGCTGACACCTAACTCAGATAAAAGCAGAACCCAAAAGGGTTAGCATTAATGAACAAAAGACCGAAATAGCACAGTATGCGAAAATCATGCATAAAATCAGTATGGAAATTTATCACAAAAAATACAGTGAATAATCAAGAGACTATATAAAAACACAGCCCTGTATGTCTAGATAGTGAAGAAACAGCTATGAATCCACAATTCAGAACAGGAAACATTGTTAACATCGAGTCAAAAGGTATCACATTTGATGAGCAAAACGATCCGCATCCTGTAAGATGGCGTAGAAAAATAGAATGAGACGTTGGTTATACGTCTGCACACTGGTTCCAGAAGCCGTGGATTAGTACAAGGAGAAGAGTGTCCCCTACTGGGTGTGAGCCATTTGCACTCGACCCAGTTTTGGCTTATTTTTTCTTGGTGCTTTTGCACCATTTTTCTTTCCCTAGTTAGGGACTTCCACTGCAGTGAAAGCCTGTTGTAAACAATTGTAAGGTAGGTTGATAAGAAATGAATTTGAAGAAAAAAAATATTTGGGGGGTTACACACATGCACAGTCTGAAACATGGATTACAAAAAATCAATACAATCTGTTGCATATGATTGAAGGGCTGTTGGACATTTTGCAATGAATCTGTTGGGACATATAATAAAAGATTCATGTATGCATCATTAACTTATAAGATGGGCGATTAACTACAACCAGGATAAATATTACTCTAATAGTTAGCAACTAATCACAGAACACACATTTGTCATACTCCATTTCATTTACAGAGCTGACCAGAATAAATTTAATGTGGTAAAGTTTCCAGTGGCTTCAAACTCTTTCCTGCAAGTATTGCAGAGCCAAAAAAAGGAAAGAAAAGAAAATAATGAAAAAGATTAAAAATCCCAAAACCCTCGACCAATATAAGGCCACACAATGTAGATCTTCTATTATTCTATCCATTATTTGTAAAATTTCAGGCAGGCAAGTGTTTTTTTATTTTATTTTTTATTTCTGTAATTATTTCTTTGCCATCAAAAGTTCATATTCTTGGTTGTTTTTGGCCTCATAATCTATAGAATAGTATGGGTGGTGGTGTATTTCGGCCCTTGAGAGCAAGAAGGCTTTGCAATGCAAAGCCTTCTTGCACTCAAGGGACAAATTTATCAATTTTTTTAACTTGAGTAAAATATCTGACATAAACCATTTAATTTTTATTTTTTTAAAGTTTACATTGGTTATAAAAAGAGAGCATGCGGCAGCCAAAAGGACCATGTGGGAGGACCTGAGAAACAGATTTTTAATTTTTTTAGGCCTAACGGTCATGTTCATAAATGCAGATTTGTAGCATTTCCCAGCTTACTTCATGAAAGAGTTAGTACAGAATGTAAATAAGCAAATTCAGAGAAATAATTGTCTATCGGTGACACATACCAAACTAATTCTCTTGGAATACACCTGATTTCCTCATAAGTTGAAGCTAAAAACCAAGTTTGAAAACTCTATCAAAGAGCTGTAACTCTGATGGAAATGAACAGGCAGAACTGAAATTCCATACCAACGTGTATGCCCATATGTTTATGCTAAAAAGCAAATTTGAAAACTTCAGGTCAGATCATACTAAAGTTATTGCACAGAAACAAAATGGCCCAATACAAATACAAACGGCTGTAACTCTGGTGAAAATGGGCAGGCAGAGCTGTAATTCTAATTCTACAATCCAAGTTTGAAAACTATAGGTCAAATCATACCCAAGTTATTGCACAGAAACCAACCAATGGCACGATTTTGTACAAGCAAAGGGCCATAACTCTGGTGAACCAGAGGATGCCATTTGATGGTGCATAATACGCCCATACTTCCAGAAATTATAAAACATTATGCGGGCATATAAAAAAGTCTGCAAAATGGTAGAAATTCTAAGTTCAAGGGCAGTAACTCCACCAAAAATCAACCAAGTGGAATGAAATTCTAACTTGATCTGTAAGTATCCACAAGTAAGCTATATACCCAAAATTTTCTCAGTATGTCCAACCATAACGAAAAAAAGTCCAGAAAATGAAAACAAAACGAAATTCGAACTTGATCTGTAAATATCCATAACAAAGCTATATATAAACATTTTTCTCAATATGTCAATCCATAACGAAAAAATGTCTGGAAAACGGTAACTAAGTTCAAGGGCAGCAACTCCACCAAAAATCAACTGAGCAGAACGATATTCAAACTTGATCTGTAAGTATCCATAACAAAGCTGTAAACCAAAAATTTTCTTAATATGTCCATCCATAACGAAAAACAATTCCAGACAGATGGACAGACAGGTGGATGCCAACGCAATCACATGATACAACCGTATTTTTTTAAAATGGGCGAACGAAAAGGGTGAGCAGAGCTGAAATTCATAATCAACCTGTACAGTATTTATTTATTTATTTATTGTTGTTTAAGGTCACATACTTCTGCACAAGGGCTAATCATGACCACAACATGAAGATAAAGTCAAGGTCAGTCAATCGTTTATACCCCATGTTGCCTATTTCAGAGGACTTGCACCCCAAGCATTAGTGACTGGGTCCTATTTTACCAGTGAAACATGGCTTGTTTACCACAGTAAACAAGCACTGCTTCATTTCCCGGGGTTCCCACGGGGGAACCTGTACAGTAAAACCTGTTTTGAGAGACCACAGTTGTGAGAGACCACCTGTTTTGAGAGAATGCTGTGACCTTATTCAGTTTGGCTGAAATTCATAATCAACCTGTACAGTAAAACCTGTTTTGAGAGACCACTGTTGTGAGAGACCACCTGTTTTGAGTGAATGCTGTGACCTTATTCAGTTTGGTTGTTTTACTCTGTACTGGACCTGTTATGAGAGACCACCTGTTATGAGAGATCCCTTTCTCCTGGCAAAAAGGGTGGTCTCTCGAGACAGGTTACACTGTATTTCCATATATTAATGCAATGAACCAAATTTGAAAACTCTTAAGTCAAACTTGATGAAAGACACTGAATAATTATAAAAGCATATTAAAACTAGAATAATTCTGAATTGTTGGTGACTTTATTATGTGGAGGAAAAATTGTCTTGATATTTCAAAGTGCATTTTGCTGTAAAAGCTGAATAAAGGAAGAAATGTCACTGGATAACCCATTCCCTCCACCTCCCCAAAAAATACCCAATAGATATGACCTTAATGATTCTCTCAAGTTTTATCATTGCAGATACAAAAGTTTTCAAGTTATGCTTGAAAGTCATGACTTGTGACCTTCAACCCATAGTCTTCATATATGACCTTGATCTTGAAGATGCGCAAGAAACTATTTTCTCCCCCACTATACGTGAAACATACGTGTGTCCCGGGTGAGACAACAGGGTGGGATATTTCTATCCCACCCACCACACGTGATATACTCATTTGCATATTTTATTAGGTCGCCGGAACTATTTCATCATCGTCTGCACAATTGTAAATAAACAAAATGGCTTCATGATTTCCTGCATGTAATCCACGTGCCATTTAAAATCAACAATGTTGATTTGTTTCAACCCCATGTTTCTCTGCAGATTTAATAATATCATTGCGCGAATTTATCGATCGATCAATAATCTCACAATGCCCTTTACATTAGAGTTCGACACGCGCAAATTCATTAACCCCTTAATGAACAGTGTTACAAATCATTTTTTTAGTACATACCTAATTTTTGTACGATCTTTCCGATGAAATTGTTCATTTTTCGAAAGAACTACGACTTGATAAATTGGGTATGTCAGCACGTGACCGCCAATTATCTATAATGACGTAATCCTCGGGTCTGGTTCAAATATCTTGCCCCTCGGGTGAGATTTCCGGATTTCACCTCCAGACTCATCGGGGACACCTTCAGACTGTCCTTAACATTTGTATGAAGTTTGATAATTAAGCCAATCAATGAAGTTGAAATTACTCCTAGTAATCGTTAGCCTTTTTTCCTTTTTTTCATGGTCAGACATGTTTTTGTGATACTTCCCTTGAGCTAAGTTTTTTTCCCTATCTTTTAATATATTAAGTCCAGTATCAAATCTCCCTGCTGTTTTTCATTTTTTCAACTGATAGCCATTTTTGATGTTTTTACATCAATTGAAGTTTCATCACTTTTCAGCTTTTAAAACTTCAAAAGGGCGACAGGCAAAACAGTGTGACTTCCTAATTAATCCACCTACCGCTTTGAAACTTCACAACCTTATTCTAGGGTTATAGATCTAGTGCATGCCATTTTCACCTTTAAAGAAAAAAAAATGTGCGTTTTAACAATTTTTCTCTCTCTTATATTATGCCTCAAAGATAGTTTGTCCAATCAGAATGTTTGAATACCATCTAAGGGCTCCGCCGTATCAGATAACTCACCTGATATTATTTGATATAAGGTTAGTAGCAGCCATTACTATTTTGATCAAATTGAAGCATTTCCACTCGCTTCAAAATTTCAAAATGTAAAAGATTTGATGGCCAAAAATAATTTAGCACTCTAATTTAACAATGTTGCATACCAAATATCAAAAGATTCTGCCTGCTCGATCTGGAGAAGAAGTTTTTTTACGAAATTTGCCTGAAATGTACTGAGTTCGAATTCGGGCTTCTATAGTGAGCCCAAATATGAATCCAGGGGGCCGATCTGAACAAACTTGAATCAGATCCACCCCACAATGTTGCATACCAAATATGAAAAGATTCTGCCTGCTGGATCTGGAGAAGAAGATTTTTTAAGAAATTTGCCCGAAATGCACTAAGTCTAAGTTCGAATTCGAGCTTCTATAGTGAGCCCAAATATGAATCTAGGGAGCTGATTCGAACAAACTTGAATCCGATCCACCCCACAATGTTGCATACCAAATATCAAAATATTCTGCCTGCTGCATCTGGAGAAGAAGATTTTTTAAGAAATTTGCCTGAAATGCACTAAGTTCGAAATCGGGCTCCTATACTGAGTCCAAATATGAACCCAGGGGGCCGATTTGAACAAACTTGAATCAGATCCACCCCACAATGTTGCATACCAAATATCAAAAGATTCTGCTTGCTGGATCTGGAGAAGAAGATTTTTTAAGAAATTTGCCTGAAATGCACTAAGTTCCAATTCGAGCTTCTATAATGAGCCCAAATATGAATCTAGGGAGCCGATTTGAACAAATTTGCATCAGATCCATCCCACAATGATTCATACCAAATATCAAAAGATTCTGCCTGCTGGATCTGGAGAAGATTTTTTAAGAAATTTGCCTGAAATGCACTAAGTTCAAATTTGGGCTCCTATACTGAGCCGAAATATAAACCCAGGGGGTCGATTTGAACAAACTTGAATCAGATCCACCCCACAATGTTGCTTACCAAATATGAAAAGATTCTGCCTGCTGGATCTGGAGAAGAAGATTTTTTAAGAAATTTGCCTGAAATGCACTAAGTTCGAATTTGAGCTTCTATAGTGAGCCCAAATATGAATCTAGGAAGCCGATTTGAACAAACTTGAATCAGATCCACCCCACAATGTTGCATACCAAATATCAAAAGATTCTGCCCGCTGGATCTGGAGAAGAAGATTTTTTAAGAAATTTGCCTGAAATGCACTAAGTTCGAATTCAGGCTTCTACAGTAAGCCCGAATATGAATCCAGGGGGCCGATTTGAACAAACTTGAATCAGATCCACCCCGCAATGTTGCATACCAAATATGAAAAGATTCTGCCTGCTGGATCTGGAGAAGAAGATTTTTTAAGAAATTTGCCCAAAATGCACTAAGTTCGAATTCGAGCTTCTATAGTGAGCCCAAATATGAATCTAGGGAGCTGATTTGAACAAACTTGAATCAGATCCACCCCACAATGTTGCATACCAAATATCAAAAGATTCTGCCTGCTGAATCTGGAGAAGATGATTTTTTAAGAAATTTGCCTGAAATGCACTAAGTTCGAAATCGGGCTCCTATACCGAGCCCAAATATGAACCCAGGGGGCCGAGTTGAACAAACTTGAATCAGATCCACCCTACAATGTTGCATACCAAATATGAAAAGATTCTGCCTGCTGGATCTGGAGAAGAAGATTTTTTAATGTTTTTCCCATTGCCTACAGTGTTAAAAAGTGCTGACTCAGCACTTTTTCAAAGTCCTGAAAAAAGTACCTTGTGATCAAACCGATAGGGATGTTTTTTAACCATTCTATTCTACTGGATAAAAGTAAGCTTTATACAAAATAATAATTCTCTGTGCCGTGTAGTTTTGGAGATATGGCAGTTTTAAGGTTTTTCCTATTTTTAGCTCCCGAGGTTCCCACAGGGCAATGAGAAACATTTTTTTTGCATCAATCAACTACTTATGACCCATTATCATCTCATATCAAATTTGGTTCAAATCAACCTCACGGTTCAGAAAATATAAATTTTAGGTGTGGCCAAAATTTTTGCCCCTCCCATAACGAAGGCAAATAATGCCCAACAAACTTCTCTTGAACAAACTTGATTCTAAACCTCAAAAGGACTCTGTATACCACATATCAAGTCTCTGCTACTGGTGGTTCATTAGAAGAAAATTTTCAAAAAATTTTGCCATTTTTTCCCCACACCTCTGCTCAGTATGAGCCGAAACCTAATTTGGATAAAAATCAAAATGCCCCTATATAACCACCACTTACATGAAATTTAATTAAAATGTGGCCAGTGGTTTAGGAGAAAGAGGCTCAAACACCACCTTCACGCAGGACGGACGACAGGCGAAGAGTGATAAGAAAAGCTCACCCTGACTTTCAGTCAGGTGAGCTAAAAATAATGAAAATTAATTGGCGATGTTTGTGAATAGTGCTCATCGTTTTTTTCAGTTACATTGGGTAAAGGGTTAAAACATCCAACAAAGATGGAAGTATTTATTGGGATCATTAGCCCTTTTCTTTTCTTATTCAGCCTTTCATTTCAACAGTTTTACAGCTACACTCACATAATTAGGCACAAATATTAATGACAATCTGGACTGAAATGTAGCATAGCCAGATTTCTGATTTTTTACCTTTATCCAAAACAATTTACAGTTAAATATTTTTTCTTAATATTTTAATATCAGCTCCTGTATCAGACTTCTCTCTTTCAAATTTTGGAAATAAAATCTTCAACAAAAACCATATCTGATGAAAGTGTCAATGACATGGCAGCTTAACTTGACTGTGTGTAGTGTTTGATGAAAAGGATAATGTTCAATGTTTTTGAAAGGATTATGAAACAGGACAAGAATTGTGATAATTGAGAATATGTATGTTCTGTACCCTACATGCTATGTTTTCAACAAGAATAATTTGAGGTGTGGACTGTACAAAAGAAATGAGGCCTGGGTTGATGTTTAACTTTGTCAAGTTAAGCAAAAAAGTAAAATGTGTCAGATTTTTTTAAATTTTAGTAGTAGAGCAAAAAATGAAAGAGTCAATGACTCTGTAGCTCAACTTGGATATGACAGGAATTAGTACTTGCTGTGACAAAGACAACTGAATAATGAATATGACAGGAATTAGTATTTGTTTTGGCCCAGTTAACAATAATAAAAGAATTACAAGGTGACTGTAATGGACTACAGATTAAGACCAATCATTGTAGATTATTATTTTTGTGTGGAAATTTTCAGTCCCAAACAAAATATTTTCAGACTAAAATTTTTTCTTCTTCTTCTTAAAATTGACCAAAATGCATCAAAACACAAAAAACTAATTTCCGGATTTTGGTCCAAACCCGGACCCCAAATTTTCAGTGTAAAAAAAATTTTTTTTTTTTTTGTCTTAAAATTGGCCAAAACGCATAAAAAACCAAAAAACTAATTTCCGGATTTTGGTCCAAAATTTTCTAAGTCCCACCCGGACCCCTAATTTGCATAATTTATTCACGAGAAAAACTCTGTATTATATGTAATGTATCCCATGGTACTAAACATTCATACAAAAATTTATTCAAATCAGATCTTTCATTTGGAAGTTCTGCGCAAAAATCTGATTGCACTTAATTTTGAACAAAATGGCTGCTAGCGGCCATCTTGAATTTCAGACTGGACCCAAAAACACTCCTTCTCGTCCCACAGTGATAACAAATGTACCCAAGAAGTTTCGTGAAGATCGGTTCATAAATACGGCCTCTAGCCCGAGCCGTATTGGGATTTGCACTCACAGTGCTGAAAGTAACACTAAATAAATCAAAGTTAGCCTAATTTGCATAATTTACGCACAAGAAAAAAACCTGTAATATATGTAATGTATCCCATGGTACTAAACATTCATACAAAAAATTATTCAAATCAGAGCTTTCATATGGAAGTTCTGTACAAAAAACAGATTTTGGCATCGTCGGTACAAAATGGCTGCTGGCAGCCATCTGGAATTTGGGACTGCACCCAAAAACACTCGTTCTCGTCCCACGGTCATAACAAAGGTACCCAAGAAGTTTCGTAAAGATTGGTTCATAAATACGGCCTCTAGCCCGAGCCATAGCAGCTTGGCACTTACAGCTCTGAAAGTAACACTAAATAAATCAAAGTTAGTTTAATTTTCATAATTTATGCACGAGAAAAAAACCCGTATTATATGTGATGTATCCCATTGTACTATACATTTATACAAAACTTTATTCAAATCAGAACTTTCATACAGAACTTCTGTACAAAAAACTGATTTTTGCATCATCGGTACAAAATGGCCACTGGCAGCCATCTTGAATTTCGGACCACACCCAAAAACACTCGTTCCCGTCCCAGGGTCATAACAAAGGTACCCAAGAAGTTTCGTAAAGATTGGTTCATAAATACGGCCTCTAGCCCGAGCCATAGCAGCTTGGTACATACAGCTCTGAAAGTAACACTAAATAAATCAAAGTCAGTCTAATTCGCATAATTTACGCACGAGAAAAAAACCCGTATTATATGTGATGTATCCCATGGTACTAAACATTTATACAAAACTTTATTCAAATCAGAACTTTCATACAGAAGTTCTGTGCAAAAAACTGATTTTTGCATCATCGGTACAAAATGGCCGCTGGCAGCCATCTTGAATTTCGGACCACACCTAAAAACACTCGTTCCCGTCCCAGGGTCATAACAAAGGTACACAAGAAGTTTCGTAAAGATCGGTTCATAAATACGACCTCTAGCCCGAGCCATAGCCAATTGTTGACGTACGGACAGACGGACAGACGGACAGACAGACGACAGACGACGGGCCATGACAATAGCTCAAATTTGACTTCGTCAAAGTTGAGCTAAAAATGCAGATAGGATCACCGATCCAATGTCAACTTGTGACAGCACAAAAGAGGGTTTAATCATTATCAACTTATCATCGGGAAACCAATAGTTTACGATTTACTATGTGAAGGGTCACTGTGACCTTCACCGTTCATCTCACAGGGTCCAAAATAAATAGGATTCTTCCTCTCACCAAAGCCAACCTATATATGAAGTTTCACGTATGTGAGTTGAACCACTGTCAAGTTTATCATCCAGAAACCAATTGTTTACGATTTAGTATGTTCAAGGTCAATGAGACCTTGACCTTTGACCTAGCGAATCCAAAATAAATAGGGTTCTTCCTATCACTGAGGCCAACCTACCTATGAAGTTTCATGAATGTGGGTGGAACCATTATCAAGTTATTGTCCGGAAACCAATTGTTTACACCCGCCCGCCCAACTGCCATTCATCAAACTATAAGTTGAGTTTGACTTCATCACAACTCGACTAAAAATTAAGACATAACTAGGAGGTTTTTTTTCGATTTATTGTCATTTTTGACATTTTTATATCACTTCGAATTTAGGTGTTATTTTGCACATTTCTCATTGAAAACACTGATTTTCAATACTGAACATCTCGATCTATAATACACACAGTTATGAATTTCACAGGAATTTACTTTCATGATGGCTCTTTTAAATTCATTTGCTACAATTTCAAATGTAAACCTTTATCCAAAATAACATCAATGTGATACTTTTTTCATGAATATTCAATATCTGCCAGATTCTTGAATGCTCACACTAGAAATTTTGGATGTGTATTCTCCAATAAATGAAAAGTGTCAATGACACTGTAGCTCAACTTGTGTAAGACATGTACATGTATAGTATGTGACACAGCAATGACACACATCTAGGTAATGACCTGATAATAAAGGTACATATAAAGTATTGTAACAGTCTGTACATAAATACTAACCGTAGCCTGTAACAATTGTACAGGTAAAGTATTGTGACAGATGCTAAACTAGAAAATAAATCTTCATGGAGTTAATGTTACAATGGGGATCCTTGTATGGTGCACCAAAAGCCAAATGTTAGCAACTGTTTTGGCCTGTTTGATTCAAACCCTTCTAAGGTTGATTCATACTACTGGGTAATTAATAAATATTTGTCTAGTCCTTCTTAAAATATAGGTATTTGAATTTTTCATCTTTAGGTCATGGGGTTCCCCATGGGTGTGGAGGTTTTATTTTTCTCATTGTAAATAGAAAATCGGGTTGTGCTAATTAATGTTTACCCTCCCCATACAACAACAAATATTAACACAGGAACTTGGCTTCAACACATTTGAATATACACATCCTAGGGATGCTGAATCAAGAAACATTATTTTGTCTGGTGTTTTTGGAAAAGATTTTTAATTATTTCCCTTTTTGAGTCCCCGAGTGGGTCTGACTGAACCCAAAAATATTTGTTCTCATAGTACAGTGATAACAAAGGCACCCAATAAATTTATAGCAAACATCACTGACATAAAAAATCTTCTTTACAGGTTCTGTACAAAAATTGTAATACACAGAATTCCCATAAATATGACTGCCAAAAGACATTTTGAATTTTTGACCGAGCCCCAAAGCACTCATTACCATCCCATGATTATAACAAACGTAGTCCTAGAAGTTCTGTACAAAAAAATGATTGCACCTAATTTCAGTATAAAATGGCTGTCGGCAGCCATCTTGAATTTCGGACTGCACCCAAAACACTTGTTCCTGTCCCAAGGTGATAACAAAGATACCCAAGAAGTTTCGTGAAGATCGGTTCATAAATACAGCCTCCTGCTCAAGCCATATTGACATGTGCACTTACTGTGTATAAGTAGCACTGAATAAATCAAAGTTCATCTAATTTGCATAATTTCTGCATGAGAAAAAAACCCGTATAATATGTGATGTATTCCATGTTACTAAACATTCATTCAAAAATTTATTCAAATCAGAACCTTCATATAGAAGTTCTGTACAAAAAACTGATTGTACCTAATTTCGGTACAAAATGGCCATGGCAGCTTTCTTGAATTTCGGACCACACCCAAAAACACTCTTTCTCGTCCCAAGGTGATAACAAAGGTACCCAAGAAGTTTCGTGAAGATCGGTTCATAAATACAGCCCCAAGCCTGAGCCATATTGACATTACTGTGAAAAAGTAGCACTGAATAAATCAAAGTCCATCTAAATTGCATAATTTCTGCACGAGAAAAAAACCTGTATTATATGTGATGTATTCCATGTTACTAAACATTCATACAAAAATTTATTCAAATCAGAACTTTCATACAGAAGTTCTGTACAAAAAACTGATTGCACTAAATGCGGTACAAAATGGCTGCTTGTGGCCATCTTTAATTTCGGACCGCACCCAAAAACACTTGTTCTCGTCCCACGGTAATACCAAAGGTACCCAATAAGTTTCATAAAGATCGGTTCATAAATACGGCCTCTAGCCCGAGCCGTATTGAACTGTTGACAGACGGACAGACAGACAGATGGACGACGGGCCATGGCATAACCTCGAATTTTACTACATCAAAGTTGAGCTAAAAACATATCCAATAATGCCATCAAATTTCAGTCAACGAAAAATTTGTCTAGGGCTGTTGTTGGGGTGATGTCAGGATGTCAACGTTCAAAAAACTAAAGTCTGTCTGATTTAAATGAAATTTTAGTATGTTAGCTGTTTCTGGATTTTTTAATTTTACATCTTTTTCGACATTTTTACGTTAACTTTCATATTTTTACACCCCCTCCTATTTTATGACAGCCCTATTTCAAAAACTGCAAAAGATACCCCTATAAAAAGTAAACACACATAGCAAGGGATAATTGGAAGGATGTTGTAGCACAATTGTATGCTCATTGAGGCAGTCAACTTGAAGCTATGATGTCAAATGTGAGGGGATGGTTTTGCCTGGTATGTTTCGGTCTATTAATCTCTTCAGATATGTCTGAGCTGAATGCATCGAGGTAGGTTGTTGAGTGGGGTTGTCTTTCGTGACTGTTTTGTGTTAGGTGTGTACTCTCTACATAGATGTTACTTATGTTTCACTGGGACTGTGTGTGCGTGTGTGTATGTGTATACATATGTATATAGATATGCACACATATGCATAATCCTAATATCCATATATATATATATATATATATATATATTATATAATATATATGTATGTGTACATGTGTGTGTGTTTATATGCATATATGTGTGTGTGCATGTCCATGCACACATATGTGTGTGTTTGTCTGGTTGTGTGTATGTATGTGCACATATGTATCTATATGACGTCGGTCTGTTACCAGCTACCAATTACCTGAACATTTTCATAATACATACATCTGAAATGTATTATTCTACCTATGATACTATGATCACTTTATTATCTTCTGAATCTGTCCCACCAATCTGTAAACAAACCACCGGGAATGGCAGGAAGACAGCCAATCTGGCTATGTCATTCCCCACAGCACATGTCATTCATTTTATATTGGTAGATATATTGCTTTTGACTGTTCTCTGTGAAACACTATTATGCATTCAATGTATTTGGATATGAATTTTTGCTTGTGATGCAAATAAAGTTATAGAGAGGTGGAAAAAATGGGCAAAGTAAACTCCACTTACGGATGGTTGGTTTGACCTTGATACTTTTTTAGCATTCATGGTCCCAAACACAAAGTTGAAAACATTTTTAAAATCAGTCCCTTGTCATTGGAGATATGAAGTAAACAACCCCCATCTCGTTTGCTGACATCCCCCACCTGCAAAACTACAAAACAAAGCAATAAATTTGTATCACAGACGGCTAGAGGAATAACTGGCAGTGAAACATTGAAAAATTTTATCGACAGTGCCCCAAAAATGTTGACACAATGACATAAATACCTAGCGAGGGTCGGAAAATGCTAAAATGAAATTTCACTTTCTGGCCTTAATATCAAAATGAAATTTCACTTCATGGAATTGAAATCTAAGGACATTTTAGTATTCATGTCCCAGAAGAATCTTGAAAATCTTAATTCAAATACACAAGATATGACATTAATAGCATCGGGCCTATTATTTCATCACTGAATGCAATTTGGACAGTTTTCATCAAAAATGCTATCTTGTCATTCACATAGCGCAAGATTTATAAATGACACAGCTATCAAACTTCACACACTATTTTCTGATTATTTGAAATTGTTCACTGTTATTTTATTACACCCTTGTCCTACAAATCCCAATCTACAGCAACTCTAAACCATGAGGAAAGTGAAAATCCGTTCAGCACAATTGCGCGGAACGGAAATTGTTGACGGACTATTTTTATAAAGAAGCAAAATTTCACTGGAATTTTCTATAAATTGTGTACCACATTCACAATTTGAATTGCTAGCGAAAGCGAAAAATCATCACCTGAGATCCAAAGTGTTCTATGTGCCACTAGGCACATAGAACACATTAGAACTCAGGGGACGAAATAGTAACACAGGTTCCCCTCGCAAATTTGGTTGGTGATAAAATGTGTTCTTTTATTGATAGTCGTCAAATGAATTGCTGAATGTCCTTTTATTAATTGCTTTTATAGATGTGAAGACGTGTAATAAATACAGAATGACACGCATGTGTGAAGTGTGAATTGCTTATCCAATATGGCACTTGTGCCATCACAGAAGGATAAAACTTGAGGCCTATGGCCTTTTGTTCTATCCGTCCACGCTGGCACTCATTCATTTCAAATTTATGCACCCTATGCCAGCGATGCCAATTTTACATTTTTCTCAATATCTTATTTTAAACCTCATTTTCAGCCTTAGCAATTTGAAATTTTGAGACTGTAATATCTACAAAAAAAACATACCTAAAAATGCATTTCCGTCCCAGGAAATTCTCAACCGTTATACCCTAACTCTGAGGTGACGTTATAGGGGTTGTTGATATGGTCAAAAATTGAATGACATCACAATTTGCTAAAATTTTAGAATGTGGAGTTCAAAAAATGAAGAGAAGGCTGCATTTTGGTTTTACCATTTTGGCACCATTCTGACATTTTTCCGTTGCTTCAAAGTTTGGCCTATTTCTGAAATACTTCATAAAAAATGAGTGACAGAGTATGCTTTACTGAGTGACTGAGTACATTAAAAGCAACAGAACATTCTCCTCATTGCTGGGGCATTCGGCATTGGGCGTGTTGTGTTAGATGACTTCTGCAAATTCGCTTTGCAATTTAAAAACCAAAGAGCTGTAGTTGCGGTCATTTCTGAGTTGCATCTGAGACTCAAATACAGACAAACTTTAACCCTTTACCCAACGAATCGCCCGCATCCGCCCGCGTAATATGCAAACTCAGCAGCTGAAAAAATATTATCTTTCGAAAAATTTCAACAAAACCATATCATGTGACCCCTCTTTGGAACGAGCTCGTCGAGCTTGTTCCAAAGAGGGGTCACATGATATGGTTTTGTTGAAATTTTTTTTTAAAAATTAAAAACTGATATTTAAAATAATAAATTTTGAAATCGCCTGCGTTGGGTAAAGGGTTAAGCATGCCTTGATGCTATGGAGCCAGCTATGGTGTGTGATATATTCTATTATTTATAATTGTGTGAAGTTTTATGATTGTAGGCCCAATAGTTTCAGAGTTATGGCAAAGACATAACTTGTGACCTTTAATATTTGACACCCAAGTATGACATTGATCTGGAAGACATGTAAGCAACTACTTTATTACATGCCTGATCTATGAAATCCCCATCTACAGCAACACTAAACCATGCGAAAAATGAAAATCTGTTCCACAAGTATATGCGGAATGGAAATTACTGAGGGACCATTTTTTAAATAGAAGCGAAGTTTCACTGGAATTTTCTATATATCACGCTACGCAATTACAATTTGAATTGCTAGTGATAGTTGAAAATTGTCCCCTGAGTTCCAATGTGTTCTATGTGCCAGTGGTCCTCAAGGGACAAAACAGTAACACATGTTCCCCTCGCAAATTTGGTTCGTGAGAAAATGTGTTCTTTTTGTTGACAGTTGTCAAATGAATTGCTGAGTGTCCTTGTAATATTTTTCTTTTATAGACATGAAGGCATGTAATAAACACAGAGCAACAGACATGTGTGAATTGGTTAATAGATACAACACTTGCACCATCGTGGAAGGATAAAACTCTTGTTCTATCCTTCCTCGCTGGCACTCATGCCATATCGATTAACCCATTCACACATGTTCGTCGTTGTTTTTTTATGCAATACATCTTCCAATTGTCCTGAACATTTATATAAGTTTGATAATGGTACCACAGTTTGATTCATTTCTGAGTTATGGCTGAGGAATGAATATCAACAGATTTTAAGTGCGACCTTGAAGTTCAGAACCAGCTGTGATGTGTGACACATCTCTCATCGTACTTTATAATTGTGTTAAGTCTTAAGATTGTTGCCCCAATAGTTTTTGAGTTACTGGGTCAGACACAACACTCACACACTCTTCAAACATGACATGCCACCCAAGCTGAGTTGGGGGTGGGGGTGTGGGAGGGGGGAGGGGGGAAGGGTATAAAAATCTAAAATAGTTCAATAGAAAACTTGACTAAGAAATTGTATAGTTCTAAAAATTATGCAAATAGCATTTAAAATTGAGTCGTTGATAAAAGAGATCCTACATGGAAACGTTGGGGTTTTTTTGCCAGAAAATCCAGAAAAGGGGTGAAAGTTGTTCATATGAACCTAAAGTGGCAGAACTGACTACTATAGCAGTAAATTCTAGTCTTTTTAAAGAAACTAGCATTAAAATAAGAGTAACAGGGTTTAGTTTTTTATTAATTGTTAATGCAGTAGAATCAATTTTTTTTTAGAAGCAACACAATAAAGGATATTTTTTTTTTGGGGGGGGGGGGAGGTGGGGGTGGGGTGGGGGGCAACATCCATGTTTTACTGGGGATGCATGAGGTCTCAACTGTATTTTCCAGAACTTTTAAAATTGCACTCAATAACCCCAGGTGACCCATGACTTTGACCCACAATTTGAACCACCAATTCTTTAAACTTATTTGGTATTGATCAAAGGTCCAACATACAAGCATGGCCCACTTTCAGATTTTTTGGTATCAGCCACTTTTTTCACATTTAAATTCATAAATGTGATTCAGAAATCCATACAATCTTAAAATGTGATTTCAAAATTTGTAAAAAACTGGAGTTCACAACCGCCACGACAGCCCTCCCATGACAATATGCAAACCTCTGGTATATGTACAAACATCCTGTGAAATGAAAAGGTCCTAGCTTGAAAAGTGTGAGAGGAGTTAGCTGGACAAAGCACGTACTGTACAGGTGAAATTCTACAAAAAATTGACTATGTTCAACAACCTGTAATTTTGTGAAATACTGAAGCAAATCAAAATCCGGACAATATGCACAGTTCTGGTATATGTACAAACATCCAGTGAAATAAAAAAGACCTAGCTTCAAAAGTGTGAGAGGACTTAGCCGGACAAACCATCATAAGATATGACTCCAGATGGGGAAAGGAAGGAAAGCCAAACAACATACAAAGTCTACTGAGCTAAAAAGGCAGGTATCAGTAAAATATTACCGAAAGTGTGACTGTCCCAACAAAACAAAAAATATTACTGCCCGCCACACTATGTTGGATAGAAAAATACTGTAATACCTCTGCCAAAAAGAATCCAACTGATCTCAAAATCATTGGTGCACTGGTTCTATGATTCTGAAGCAATTAATGAATTAATTTAGTTTTTACATTTTTTTTTTACTCTGTTCAAAGTGTAATCTACAAGTCATGTTAGGTGAAGAGTTAAAGTTTGTATAGGCATCTATTTGACATTGGAGCTTGATAACTCTGAAATATGCACATGTCTACTTGCAAGTCATCATGTATAAAAAGTTCCATCAAAATCGAACCATCTATGTACAGCAAGTTGTATGCAGAATTATTTTCAAAGAAACGTGCAGTAATTCTAAGTAAAAAGGAAATAATTTGATTGATATCACTGCATTTTGAAAATTTGAGAATATGCACATGTTCAATTGTTTGTGATGATGTTTGTGTTGTTTCATGTTGTGGAAATCTACACTCAAGTTCAACAGGAGATAACCTGGTTGAAATCATCGCAGGATGAATATTTGGATATATGCACATATTCACTTGTTGGTGTTCATGTTTGAGAAATCTTATCACAAATGCAGGAGTTGCACACACAAAAAGTTTATCCAGAAATGACAAATAAAATTCAAGGGGAAATAACTTGATTAAAATCCTTGTAGATTGAAAATTCTGGAATAGGGCCATGTTTTTTTTTATAGTGGTCATGTTTGAGAAGTACAGTGGAACCCTGTTAATTGAATAGCCACTTTGCCAATGAAAATTATTCAATTGAAAGGAGTATTCAATTAACAGGGATTGTGTCACTTTCCTGTATTCTAGAGATAAACTTAGCATTCATTCTATTATATCTTGTTTGACAAAGCTCCATGAGCTCTATCAAATAAGATATACTAGAATAAATGCCTGTATTGGATGAACTGA
Source organism: Pictodentalium vernedei (assembly GCA_031216915.1). Classification (NCBI taxonomy): domain Eukaryota; kingdom Metazoa; phylum Mollusca; class Scaphopoda; order Dentaliida; family Dentaliidae; genus Pictodentalium; species Pictodentalium vernedei. The sequence continues at coordinate 110,640,895 of CM062293.1, forward strand.
GGGCAAATTGGTCTATAAACAAAGGAAAACTGGGGAGAGTTGGTGTAATTTCTCTATACGGTTACAAGATTTTTTATTCAATTAACCCTTTATTTAACGATGAACTGAGGGCAAATTGGTCTATAAACAAAGGAAAACTGGGGAGAGTTGGTGTAATTTCTCTATACGGTTACAAGATTTTTTATTCAATTAACCCTTTATTTAACATGAAAAGCAGACGACAATTACAAAAAAAAACTCTTGAATAACTATTTTTTTTTCCATTTTGTGTCTCAAAAACATAGGTTATGACCCCTCATTGGAACAAGCTCGACAAGCTCGTTCCAACGAGAGATCATAACCTATGTTTTGGAGACAAAAAATGTAAAAAATAATGAAAATTAATTGCCATTTTTGTGAATAGCGCTGGCCGGTTTTGGCCAATATGTTGGGTAGAGGGTTAACATGAGTTTACTCTATAACCTATATTCTATTGACATGTCAAATTTGTACTGGATGTATGGTAAATGGTTTCGTGTTTTGGAAATTATATTCAATTAACAGGGTTATTCAGTTAAGAGATATCCAATTAAGTGGGCTCCACTGTATCATCAAATCAGATTCATAAATGTAGGAGCTGTGAACACAAGACTCTCATACAGACGATTATATATGAGAAGTTTCATTGAAAATCGGTTCAGAAATCTAAATTTTATAGTAAATTTCTTATTATACCTACCACAATTGTTTACAACAGGCTTGTATTACAGTGGAAGTCCCTAACTCAGAAAAATATACTCTCTATTTTGATCTTTCCTAAGTGATTTGGGAAAGAAAAGTGGTGCAAAAGCACCAAGAAAAAAAATAAGCCAAAACTGGGTCGAGTGCTACCGATGCACACCCAGTAGGGGATACTCTTCTCCAAGTACAGATCCAAGGCTTCCGGTACCAGTGCGCAGACATGTGACAGATGACTCATTCATTTGAATCCGCCAACATTGGTGTTATGTGATCAGTGGGGAGGAAGGATTCTTACCCAAATAAGAAGATGGGAGGGCCTCCATGTAAACAATTGTGGTAGGTATAATAAGAAAGATAATTTACTATAAAATTTAGATTTCTTATCAACCTACCCTACAACTGTTTACTACATGCTGAATTGACAATAGGAGGAGGGAATCACATAACCAACCCCCACATAACCAGACTGTACTAGAACCGTGGACAGAAGAGTTCCCAAGGCCTATCAAACCATAGCATCACAAACATTAGTAAACGACAATGAGAGATGAGGCGTATGGCACTACGTGACACACAGACAGAAAGGACAGTAAAACAGCAGAGGGCTGGAACTGACCCTGAAGCCTAATGACTAGGGTGGACAACAGCCTGAGCAAAAGAAAGAGGGCCCAAAGAAAAAGGGTCCTCAGACTGCTCCTGCATCTGATGCAGATAGAAGGTGGAGAAAGTAGAAGCATTTCTCCAGAAGGCGCCTGCATAACATCCGACAACTTGACAGAGTTAGCATAAGCCCAGGAGGTAGGCAAGGCAGGCACCTCGTGGGCAGAAATACGATTGGTAATACAATCATCAGTCGCTAGACGAGCATAAGCCATGCGAATAGCAAGACAAATCCATCAAGAAATGCATTGAGGAGAGATCTTCTGTCGACCAGGAATAAGAGACAGAAAGAATCGTTTCCTGCCTTTCCTAATGAACTGCGTCCAGTTGAGATTACCCTCAGCCAAAGGAAGAGCCCTGATACAGATAGGAGGTGGAGTTGTTTCTGGTATCTGAATCTTGGCCAGAAAGGAGCAATCAGTGGTAAAAGTAACACTGTTGGTGGAGCTCCTGAAAAAGGCCGGATCAACCGAGAGGGTGTGAAGCTCACTAACCCGTCTGGCTGAGGCAACAGCCATCAGAAATGCTGTCTTGTATGTGAGAAAACTCATATCCACCTGGGATAAAGGTTTGAATGCCCCCCTCCCCCAAGCAAAGCAGCACCCAAGAAAGATTCCATCTTGGGGTAAGCTGCAAAATCCTAGGCCTTTTCAAAGAAAAGTGCCGAATAAGCTTGGAGAGGTATGGATTAGTGCCGATACGACGCTTTCACACATACAAAAAGGTCTCCGAAAGCATGGACATGTACCCTTTGATGGTAACAGGCTGGAGACCCCGAGAATCAAACAGATATACCAGAAACACCGCAATTTGTGTTATCGAACGATTGGCATAATCAACAGAGTGATCAGCACACCATCGACAGAAGACCTTCCACTTAGCCGCATAGGCTAAACTAGTGGGGTGCCGCCTTGAAGAAGAAATGCATCGGGACAGGGAGTTGGCCAGGACGTTCAGACGACCGGGAATGTGACAAATAACCACTCTGGTGTCGACATCCTGAGCTAGCAGTAGAAGATCGCGAGCCAATTTGTACATGGGAACCGAGTACGTGCCGCCCTGGTTCCGAATGTAAGCGACCACTGTCGAATTGTCGAACAACAGAACAGATGATTTGAAAGGTGGGGTATCCACTCCCGGAAACTCAGAAGAGCAAGAAGCTCCTTCTGGTTGATGTGAAGAGCTGCTTGATCCTGGTCGCATACACCGTGAAGGGAAAGACCTAGAGGATCCAACATCGCACCACATCCGAGAACACTGGCATCTGCCATCAGAACACGATCTAACGTGGGCAAGTCCAATGGCACTCCCTGCATAATCCACTGAACATCCGTCCAGGGAAGAAGGTGACGATGAAGAGAGCCTGGTAACTGAAGCACCAGGTCCAGAGGATCGACATTCGGAATCCATGACTGAGCAGAAAGTGTTGTAGAGGTCTGACATGCTGCTGACAGAGAGGAATGAGATCCGTCACCAAAGCGCAGAGACCAAGCAGCCGGAGAATACTCCGAGATGTCGCGGACGTGGACTGGGACAGAGTCAGGGTGAAAGCTGAGAGAATCACAGCCATTGCCCGGGGAACCGCCACCGTATTCAGCTGAGTACGGAAGTCTATCACCAGATGACAAAACGACTGAGAAGTGACCAGGTCCGACTTCTCCTCGTTGACTCTGAACATGAGCAAGCTCAACAATGTACCAACATCCGACTCCAGAAGAGCAGCATTGGAGTGCCTCTGGAGGATATCGTCCAGATATGTTGAAGTAGTCACACTGGACTGTGTGCAATGGAAGGCTATCACATGCAAAATCAGTAGGGTGAAGGCCCAAGGAGCCAGGTTGAGGCAGAAAGGCATGGCATTGAACTGGTAAACTCGCCCCAGAAAAGTGAACCTGAGATACTTTTGCGATATCCGATGAATCGGAACATGAAAGTAAGCATCTCGCAGGTCGATGCTGGAAGTGAAATCTCCCTGGTGAATGGAGTGGCGAACCAACCTGAAAGTCTCAATGCTGAACATGGGAGCAATGATAAACTGGTTCAGGATACTCAGATCAATAACTGGTCGAAGTCAGCCATCCTTCTTCGGCACCAAGAACAGGCGGGAATGAAATCCCACTGAATGAATGTTCTTGACGACCTCGATCGCCCCCTTTGAAGGAGATTATCTATCTCTGTGATCAAAAGATCCCGACGTGAAACGTCTGAAGGAACTTGTGTTGGAAGAGGCATTCTCAACAGAGTGGGGTGCCTCCGAAAGGATATTTGCAACCCGGGCCAAACAATGTCTAACACCCAAGGATCGGATGTGACGGTGGCCCAATGGTCTGCGAACCTTGATATCCTTCCACCAACCTGAAACGAATTGAGGTGAGGATTTTCATCTCGAGCCCCGGCGAGGCCCGCAAGAGGAGAAACCACCTTCTCTATTAAATGAATGATCCCGAGTCCTCCCTCTCGTCTGCTGACACTTACCCATGCCATGTGAGTGAGAAGTAGAAGTGGCAGCAGGAGGATCAGCCCTTGGCTTTGCAGCAGAAGCAGAAGGGCGATTGTTAGGCTTCGAATGGCCCCTGCCTCCAACAGAAGGCTGATCAAGCTGGCGGAGCAGCAGCTGATCTTTGGAATGATGCAGGACGTCATCCCGGACCATCCCCACAGAACCATAGTAAAGTTAAGGACCTGCCAAAGAAGCAGATCGAAGAGCAGCGCTCTGCCCCTCAGGAAGGGAACGGCTTGTGTCCAACACAGCTTCCCGGCGAACTAATTCCAAGTTAGCCGTGTTACAGGCATGCGTGTGAGTAAGATGAAAGAGCGCCTTGGAAATCACACACAAAGGAGCCTGTACGTCATCAAACCTATCTGGAGTGAGATAAGCAGCCAAAGCAGAGACGATGTGATCTGAAGAAAAAGCATGCCAAGCATCTCTCTCGATAAGACCAACAGGGACTCCAGAGTAATCATAGGAATAACGGCCGACTTGGGCTTGAAAAGCCCGAAGGAGGCAGAGTCCTGATCCAAGACCATCAAAGGCTGGCAGATTGACGGATTGGCAGAATTGTAGCAATGATAATGCACTGGAGGCAAAAAGGTGTTAGCCCTGGCGAAGAACGAAGTCTTCATAGCCTTGGAACTCGGCTTAAGAGTCCAAAGCTGCAAACGCTTCAACCACCTGTACCGACTGGCATGATCGAAGGTGCCCAGAAGCAGGTTGCTTCACAGGCTGGAGGTGTGCAACCGATGATCGCGGGCTGGGTGTCACTGTCAGCTGGTCTGACGGTTTGAGATCTGGAAGCAACTCAAACACAAAGTCAAGAGCTGCCCCCAAGTCAGAAGACTGTTGGCCCTCAACATCAGGTATGTCTGACCCATCCTCTGAGTCGGAAGACACATAGCCCATCACAGGCAAACCAGCCGATGCCTCCCATGGTGTAGGCACACCAGGGGGATCAGAAAGTGGCCTGCTTCCAATCCCGGGAGGTGGTGCCATGGGGGGCACCTCGAAACCACTAGTAGCCTCACTGGAGGCCATGGGAAGGTCCTTGGAAAGAACCTTGGAAAGAAAAGTGAGCAAGGAGAGGGCCTCCCTAAGCTCATGGCCCGTGGTAGCTGGTTCAACGTGGGAACGAACTGAGAAAGTGGCTTCACTCCTGGCCCTCTTAACCAGCAAAGGGTTACGATCCTCCAGAACACCCAATGTGGGGTGAAGGGTGGCAACTGAAACACCTGCAGGCAGATGCTGAGAGGGGTATACCAGACCCCGAGGATCTACAGTGCGGGAACTCAGGAGAGTCGCCGCAGACCTCCGAGGGAAGGTCCAGGCTACACAAAAAGCGTCAGCCCCGCAAAACTGGCCGTCGGACCAGAGTGCATGGACGGAAATGCAAGAGTCCATTGTGACCCCACCAGGAACATCCGAATCCAGAGAAGGCTTCTGGGCTCGAAGGCTGAGAGACCACAGCAGAGGGTTCGGCCGGCAGCCCCTTCTGACTTCGCTGAGTTGAAGTCAGGGAAGGCTGTGGACAATATCCCACGTCTACACTACCAGACATCTCTGCAGGGATAAGCCGAGGCTGGCTGAAACGGAGACTGATGACGCTGCAGATGGAACAGCAGGAGCAGCAGATATGTCGGGAGCTGTTGAAACTGGTGGAAAGGTGGAGAGAACAACCCTAGTGACAGCCTCAGATGTCGACTGTACAGGGACCACAGTCCTGGAACCAGGCATCTCTTCATCAGACAACTCAACAGCTCCCGCAGTATCCACAACATGAAAAGACTGCACATCCCCCACGGAGGGGTATAACTCTCACCAGATGTGGTCATTTCGGGTGGCCCCGAACGACAGCATTCCCCTTTCCCGCATGTGCGGGAGGAACGGCCACGAGCACGCACCACATGGTTCACGGAAGCCCAAAAGGTGTACAACCAAGACCCACAGAGCCCACAGGGTCGATCTGACAAACACCCATTACAAGTAGAGCAAGAAGCATGGGAGTCCATTACATGCTTGGGCAAAAGGCATTGCCCACAAGAGACAGTTCTGGGCATAACAGAGGTGAGAGCTGCAGAGAAAAAGGTAAACTCAACAGATTGAGACAGTAGAAGAACACCCCCCAACAAAAAGAGAAAGGGGGCAGAAAAAACGGACCGGCCAGAACACAACAGCACCCAGACAGCCGACAGGGACCCAAGAAGCAGAAAGCAGAAGTTCCACCCTCAACAGAGAGGAAAAATTCTGCCCATACAGCCTCCCCCCCCCACCCCACTGACACCTAACTCCGACAACAATAACACTATCCAAAACGATAACATAAATCAGTAATAAAAATATGACATGTCCAAATCGCGAACACGGAGAATGCAATGAAAAATGTGGATGAATTTAAGAAACGAGAATATACAGTCCTGAAATTAGAAGATCCTCAGATCAATAATTCTTGACACAGGAACAAGAAATCAATGAGCTAGTAGCACTGTTTTCTAACGCATAGGAGAGCACATCTCATCAAGATGGCAGAAGAAAAAAGAATGAGTCATCTGTCACATGTCTGTGCACTGGTACTAGAAGCCGTGGATCTGTACTTGGAGAAGAGCGTCCCCTACTGGGTGTGCGCCGGTTGCACTCGACCCAGTTTTGGCTTATTTTTTCTTGGTGCTTTTGCACCACTTTTCTTTCCCAAATCACTTGGGAAAGATCAAAATAGAGAGGATATTTTTCTGAGTTTGGGACTTCCACTGTAATGCAAGCCTGGAGTAAACAATTGTAGGGTAGGTTGATAAGAAATGTAGTAATGTACACAAGACTTTTGAATGTACAGATGAATGGATGGTTAGAGGTACAGGGCACTGAAAATATAACCCCTACTTCTTAGAAGTAGGTATAAATATTAATGGTGATGCAGAACTGAATGTTCGTGGTGGTGGTCTTGTGATTCCTTCTAGTCTGTTTGGCTAGTTCCAGGGAGCTTTCTCAGAAATAAATTTGGGAGAGAATGAGATGCTGCTTGCCTCTTACAAAAGACTGAATAACAAGAAATATCATGGATGATCCAAACTGTCTGCAATAGTCAGATCTCTCACTTAAAAAAGGGTTATAATATACAGAATTCAAAGACAAGATTAAAATCACTGATTTTGTTGCAGAGTTTCCTTAAATGACAGCAACTGATCTCAAAGTAATTTCTAATTTCCAATCGAATTCCCCATAAGAGCTGATGACTTCTTCATGAATCCCCTTGAGTATTAGAGAAAATGTAGTTTAAGACTGTTCAGTTCATACCAGCATTCGGGAAAGTATTGTAATTGTCACAATAATCAAGAGGCTTTAAGCAAATCACTTCTTTTTTCATGAAAAATTAATGAATAGTCAATACAATCAGCATTTCTCTGGTGAACTGCATTGTCATCAGTTATATTTCAATCCCAATTTGAGATTTGCAGCAATTTTATTAACCCCAGCTTGCCTGTTCTGGCCCAATATTTTCTCAACATCATAGATAAAAATCATGGTGAAAATCTAGGAAGTAGAGCAGTGCATGTTTACCACAAGCATCTCAATTTACTGGAAGAGCCAAAAGAATGGGATCCACTGGTTTGTTCGATGTCCAACGTAGTGGATGAATATGCGAAAATTACAAAAAGCCCAATATGCTTGGAGCCATATTGTAATGCAATGGAAAATATGTAATCAACTGGTCATTTGTTTTTCACTCAAGTAACACTTGACATCCAGCCACCCTTAAATGGAAATGAACTTAATGAATGTGTGAAGTTTGATGATTGTTGCCAAAACAGTATCTGAGTTATGGCCAAGACATGTCACATGACCTTGAACATAATTACTCAAGTATGAACTTGACCTTAAAGATGCACAATTATGTATTATATGGTACACATCTACTGACTCTTCTTAACATGAGTATTAAGTTTAATAATTGTAGTTTGGTTTTAAAGTCTAACATCATCAGACTTTAAGCGTGACCTTGAAATTTGACCAATGTCTCGAACAAACTTGTGAATCATCCTTACAAAGATGTTGGACATCAAACAAGGAATTATCTAGACCAGTGGTTTGTGAGATGATTTCAAAATATTTTTCCTATTATCCACAGTGTTAAAATCAGAGGGCCTCGTGTCACTCATAAATATGACTCCATGAGCTTGATTTGACATTCCTTCCAAAGATGTTTGTATGTCAAATATGAAAGCTTTTGGATCAGTGGTCTACAAGATCTTCTAATGTATTTCACATTACATCCAGTGCTAAATTCTCAGCCTCTATTGCCCCAGGGACTTGATTTGAACAAACTTTTAACTCATCCTCACAAGGAGGTAAAATATCAAATATGAAAGTGCTTGCAGCAGTAGTTTGGGAAAAGATTTTTTAAGGCTTTCCCCACTAGCCACAGTGTTCAAATCTGAGACCCCATAAAACCCCCAAAATGTGGCCCAGGGAATTGGTTTCAGCAAACTTAGAAAGCATCCTCACAATGATGTCCCTGAGAAGTGGTTTGGTAGAAGATTTTTATTAATTTATTTATTTGTGTTTAAGGTAACATATTTCTGCACAATAGCTAATCGTGACCACAACATGGAGATAAATTCAAGTTTAGTCCATCGTTTATACCCATGTTGCCCAGTTTAGAGGACTTCCAGTCCATGCCTTGGTGACTGGGTTCTATTTTACCAGTAAATCAGAGGTTGTTTACTACAGTAAACAGGTGCTGCTTCGTTTTACAGGGTTAATACAGAGAGAAGATTTTTAAGGTTTGCCAATTATCCACATTGTTAAAATTCTGGGCCCCATAATACCCATAGATACGCCCTCAAGGAGTTGATTTGCACAAACTTTAAAAGCATTGTTACAATGATGTTATCAAATATGAAAGCATTCAGGGCAGAGGTTTGGGATGAATAAAATATCACAAGTGTTTGCTAGTTTGGATGAGTTGGGTCAGCAAATGTAGACTCCTTTTCTGAATTGCTTGTAGATAAGCATAGGCATATGTACATAAGAACTGTCAGGAATATTCATGTCATGATTGGCAAATATGGGTCTCCCCATTCCAAGAAAAAAACCCATCTAAAGTAAGTTAAGGTCATGTAAACAAGGTCATGTAAACAGAAAAAGAATACAAATAATTGTTCAAAAGTTTATAAAAAACTTCTTCAATGTGCCCGACTTTTACAGGATAAGCTGGTGCCATGCTTATGCTCAATTTTAGGCCAAACATTTATATTGAGGATGCCTAATGAAAAGGATTCTCACCACAAGCATAGGATAACGGATCCTTTTATACAAGTGAAACAGAATTTGTTTGCCACAATAAACAAATGCTGTGCCATTTCCATGCTTCCTACAGAGAAGGTGTGGAGTTAATAATCTGAAAAAAATTGTGCTTATTTTCCAAATCTGCATGTACAAGCGAACTTACTCTTGGGAAAATGTATACTCTTAAAATAGCACGGCTGCATGAAGCAATTTGGATATCTGATGACCACAACATAGAGATAAAGTCAAGTTTATCCAATCATTTAAACCTCTGCTACCCACTTTAGAGGACTTCCACCCCAAGTGTTGGTTCTGGGTTCTATTTAACAAATGAAGAAAATCTTGTTTACTGCAGTAAACTGCTCCACTTCCTGGGGTTGCCACAGGGAAATTGTCTCTCAACCTGTTGTTTTAAGAGGGTGGAGAAAGTATATTTATCCATACCCACAATTTTAAAATACCCTACTGTGACAGACCCGGTTTGTTCAATGAATCAGTCTTGAAGTAATTACAGAATAAATAGACAAAACAGCATACATGTTCGAAACTTGTCATTTTTTACCACACAAGATCGATTTGGGCAGAGAGAAATATTGAACGAGAAGCCGAAGGCTTCAAGTTCAATATTATGCCCCCGCCAAAATTGATTGTGTGCAGATAAAAATGACAGTTCGAATGCCTATGCTATTCTGTATGTATTGCACGCCTACAGTTTACTAAAGATATATTAATCGGTTTTGGTGGAGGGATAATATTGAACTCGCAGCCTTCGGCTTCTTGTTCAATATTATCCTTCTGCCAAAATCGATGGTAAAAAATGAAAGTTTGAACACATATACTGTTCTGTATTTATTGCACCCCTACAGTGTACTAAAAAATATTAAAAACACAAATTATTGCCAAAAATAACCAAAAAGTAAAAAAAGTAGTTAAATAGTCCGTACACGTGATCCATATTGTTCAAGGACAATACAAAAAAATTTATTGTTTGCTTCAGTTTTTGCAGAAAAAATGTGTATTTTATGAAAAAAGAAGCAAAGGCGTGCCAATTAATCCAGTATGTGTACAGAATATTGTGACATACTGACATCTACATTAGCCTTGTTCTAGTCATTTATTCGAGTGTCAATGAATAATTAAACAAGTTCTCCCCTCAAGGAATTTGTTGTTTGTATAGTCGAACATCAGATGATCATCCAAGCATTTGAAAATCAGTTTAAACTTGAACCCTTCCCAAACTTATATCAATGTAATGAAATTTCAAGGATCATTTTTTTCCATAAGGCCCTGCAAAGTAGATCTTGTTTCTCAGGCTATTTTTTGTAAAATTGCATGCAGGTGGGCAGGCGTTTTTTTATTTTATGTTTGTTTTATGTTTTAGGCTTCATAATCTTCAGAATAGCATTGGTGGTGATGTACTTCATCCCTTGAGTGCAAGAAGGCTTTGCAATGCTAAGCATTGCAAAGCCTTCTTGTACTCCAGGGACAAATTAATCAATTTTATTAACTTGGATAAAATATCGGACATGAACCATTTAATTTTTTTTTTTTTTTAAGTTTGCATTGGTTATAAAAAGAGATCATGAGCAGCCAAAAGGACCATGCAGGAAGGTCTGAGAAACCGTTTTTTTTTTACTTTTTTAGGCCTAATCATTCCAGTCTTAATGAGCTCAGTCAAACAAGACAATTTATTTACTGGTGTTTATAGTCATTTTTAATATAGACTACAACATAGATATGGAGTCAGGTTTAGCCAATAGTTTATACCTATGCTGCCCACTTCAGAGGACTTCAGCCAGGCATTGTTCTGGGTCCTATTTTACCACTAAAGCAGAACTTGTTTACCACAGTAAACAAGCACTGCTCCACTTCCAGGGGTTCCCACATAGGACAAACAAGACTGATTTATTTATTTAATGGTGTTTATGGTTACATATTTCTGCACAAAGGCTAATCGGGACCGCAACATGGATATAAAGTCAAGCCCAGTCAATCGTTTATACCCATGTTATCCATTTTAGAGGACTTTCACCCCAGGCATTGGTGATCTGGTCATAATTTACCAGTAAACCAGAGCTTGTTTACCACAGTAAACAAGCACTGCGTCACTTACTGGAGATCTTACAGGGCTACTAATTTAGTTAAATTCTTATTTTGCATGGTGTGAAGAATTTGCAGCTTGAAATTTTCATATTTTGGCAGCTTCCATAATAGTACAATACACACAAGAACATTATAGACGTCTGGCAAAAATATTATTTCAAAAATAGGAAAAAGGTCAGAGGTGACAAGTAAAATCGCCACATCTGTAAAAATGTCATACATGCAAAATTCCTTTTACCTTAACCCTTTGAACCCGAACTGCCACTTTTCTGGCCAGGAACACGATACAACATAACGTCATTAAATAGGATGCCTGTTCAGAAAATTCTCCCATTATCTGGGGAAAAATTATGGTTGCTTTGATTATGGAAGGAATCTTAATTAGACAGTGAGCCTACTACATTCAGAATGAGGGTCAAATACAATTAGGCTGTGAAAATAACATATAATCATTGAACTCTGTTCAGTTTGTCAGCAAATTCTATGGTAAGAAATCGGTAAAAGAACACCTAACAAAAAAATGTGATGAATCTACGCTAGTTCGTAGATGCCATGTCAATCAATCCAACAGATTGTAAGTGATCTAGAGCACAGTGTGACATCTGTTAAGGATGGAAGCATATGTTAGATTAGAGTGAGATTTGTGAATTTCATTAATCTTGTCATGCAGAGTGCACAAAAAAATCAATGTAATATTAAAATTCCTTCTATTTTATCCTTTAATGAAATCTCAAAAAGTTGTGAGCTTGTTGTGATTTTACCACAACACCACATTTTCCAAGTAGCAAATTTGTTCAAAATCAATGAGATTTAACTGAAAATTATAACACTTTGTTTCCACTAACCCTTTTCCAGATTTTTTATTCCTTATCATATCAGATATCTTTTACACAACAGCCTCGGTTAAAAACATTATAATAGAATAATGCGCAATTTATAACCAGTATGTGAGATGATGATCAAATTCTGGTTAAAAGAATCACCCTTGCAAATTCAATATAACACACTGATAAATGGGCTATTCAATTAACATAACTCCACTTAATTTTCAGCTTCAAAACCATGGCTAATATTGAATTCCATGAGTTTGTTCTAATGACTGGTCATAAGCTATGTTCTGAAAGAAAATACTTTGAAAACAACATGATCTGAATGGTAATTTTTTGTGTACTGGCTGTTTATTGCCATTTTTAGCTCATCTTGACAAAGTCAAGCTGAGCTAATCCCATCGCTCTCCATCAGTCGTCCGTCGTCTGTCCATCCATCCGTCAACACCATGTTTTGGTCTTCTCCTCCAAAGCCATTAGGCCAATTCAAGTCAAAGTTTGTGTGAGTGATGGTCCCGAAGGGGCGTTGCATTTTTGTTCAACTCAGCATGCCCAGCCCCACAGGGAGGGAGTGGGGAAAATGCCACAAAATATTTTTAAAATCTTCTTCTCATGAACCAATGTGTACAATGACTTGATATTTGCTATGGAGCTTCCTTTTGAGGTGTATAATCAAGTTTGTTCAAACGAAGTTCGTGAAGCAATATTTGGCTTTGTAATGAGAGGGAAAATTTTTTCGCCCCGCCCAAAATTTATATTTTCTGAACCATGGTCTGGTTTGAACCAAATTTGGTATGTGGTATTATTGGGTCATATGTATGTGACTCATGCAAAAAAAAAAATTCCTGCATCCCCATAGGAACCCTGGGAGCTAAAAATGGGAATATTTTCATATGCCCATATTTCCCAAACCACACGGAACAGAGAGCTGTTATTTGGTATGAAGTATCCTTAGGACCAGTAGAATTGAATGGTAAAAACAAATTGCCATCGGTTATGTTAGGGTGTTCTATAAGGGGCATCGAAAAAATGCTGAGTCTCATATTTGCAAAAATGTTAAAAAATCTTTTCTCCATAACCAATCATCAGAATCTTTTGATATTTGGTGTATAGCATTCATAGGGGGGTCAGATACAAGTTTGTTAAAATAAAGCCCATTTGTTCATATTTGGGCTCAATACAGGAGCCCAAATTTTTAACTTAGGGTAATACGGGGAATATTCTTTCAAAATCTTCTTCTTCAGAACCACAAGTCAGAATCTTTTAATGTTTGGTGTACATCATTGTTATGAGGATCAGATTCAAGATTATTCAAACCAAGTCCCTAGGTTAATATTTGGGCTTTCTACGGAAGCTCAAATTTTAACTCTGTTTAATATGGGGGATAATTTTAAAAAATCTTCTTCAGATCCACCAGTCAGAATGCTATCATATTTGGTATGCAACATCTCTAGGGGGGCCAGATTCAAGTTTGTTCAAATCAGATCCCTAGGTATATATTTTGGGCTCGCTATGGTAGCCCAAATTTTTACTTAATGCGATATGAGAAAATTCTTTAAAAATCTTCTTCTTCAGATCCACCAGTTGGAATGCTTTCATATTTGGTATACCAACATCTTTAGGGGGGTCAGATTCAAGTTTGTTCAATTCGAGTGCCTGGGTTAATATTTGAGCTCCATATGGGAACCTGACATTTAACTTTATACAATATGAGGGAATTTCTTCAAAAATCTTCTTCAGATCCAATTGTCTTGGTATACAACATCTCTAGGGGGATCAGATTCAAGTTTGTTCAAATCGGATCTATAGGTTAATATTTGGGCTCGCTATGGTAGCCCAAATTTTAACTTAGTGCAATATGAAGAAATTTCTTTAAAATTTCTCTTCTTCAGATCCAACATTCAGAATGCCTTCATATTTGGTACACAACATCTCTAGGGAAGTCAGATTCAGCTGTGTTCAAATCGAGAGCCTGGGTTAATATTTGGGCTCCCTATGGGAGCCGGAATTGGCCATGTTGCTGAAGAATTAAAAATTTTGTATTCAGTACCCTCTAGAGGTGTGTAACTAAGATTAATCCACATAGGTTGTATCAAGGGGCTTCATAGGGGAGCTCTACATTTTATATTATGATCAACTGAAGAAAAGGCATGATGTCTGGATTGTTTTGTCACTCCTGCGGGGCTCAAGGACTGACAGCGTATCCTATGGAAATGGATTGCTTAATGTAGACTCATTCTTGGACTCTATTTATATTGTGTTCTGTTCAAGATGAGCACTTCAGGCCCACACGGGGCCTCTTGTTCAAGGTAAAGAGTTATTTACCTGTGTATTGAAAACAAATAATTACATAGAATATGTAATAATATATTCGGGGGGCGCAGTGGCTCAGTTGGTAGAGGTGCAGGCTGCACGCCGAGAGGTCCTCGGTTTGAATCCCACCTGCGGCAGCCGCGTTGTGTCCTTCGGCAAGACACTTCACCCCCATTGCCCATGTGGGGGCACGGTGACGCTGTGTACTACGGCGTACTGCACGTCGATGGTGCACCTGTCTTCAACCAATGCTAACCCTGCTTGTGTGGAGTTCGTATGTTGGGGAGCTGACAGTTGCTCGCCGTTACTCGGTGGTTCTCTCTGGGTACTCCGGCTTCCTCCACCCGTAAAACTGTCATGGTCATGATTAGCCGTTGTGCAGAAATATGTGACCTTAAACACTAATAAATAAATAAATAATAATATATTAAATTTGTACAAAAGTCTTCTCAAACTTGTAAGAATATTCTCTGACAGGTCAAATTACTGGTGTTTTGTGCTTAGAAAGTACTTTTTATTAATGTATTGCACCACACTGCTTCATCTGTGAAGGCAAAGATACACCAATCTTGATCAGAACCATTCTCTGATATGAATTTTCAAATATAAATCCTCCAAAGGGAAGTAGATAAATGTTCTTTTCTTAAGTCACTCTGTTTTAACCACAAATTTTCGGCCACTTGGCCTTTATCAAGCGGAATACAATCACTAAGTGAAATCCACCTTTTCTTATTAAAACAGTTATACGAATAAAGGAAGACGTCGGACGTGCCAAGAGGAAACCAGGATGAAATCCCCCCCATGACTACCCACTATGTTAAAAGGATGCGGCCAGATGGGCAGGGGGGGGGGGGGGGGGTTAGGTGGGGAAGGGCTTGGTGAACCTAATGTAGATGGGCGGAAGGGAAAAACAGTGCGAGAAAAGGTAAAAGCTACACAGGTAACGTAGTGAGTAAACCCCAGGGAAAAGAAAAAAAGCTTGGGAGGGGCAGGGGTAAAAAATTGCATGGGGGGGGGGGGGGGGGGGGACATATGCTACCAGTGAAATATGCCAGAACACATGCTATAATGACTAAGCTAAGGGCTTCCGTCTCTTGCATGAGGAAGAATGGATAAGACGGTTGGGTACGAAGACTCTGGATGGATGTAACGTCAAAGTGAACAATTAGGTTATTTGCGATTATTGGTAGATATTATCTCCCTCCCCCCCCCCCCCCCCCCAATAGTTTCCCTTGTGCCAATGGAATCCTTCTGTTATGGATATCAATGATGCCAGCTCCATGAGCTGGCTCTGTTGATCTACATGTCTGTATGGCTCTATTGACTTACTTCCCACTTTTATGCGGTGGTGGGCTTTTTTATTAGGCGATACATTCAGCGCATGGTATTTTATTTGATTTCATTCCTTTGAGTCTTATCGGATAGATTG